>CM045771.1:22402049-22958585 GCA_025200525.1 Camellia lanceoleosa
TTTTTTTTACACCTTTTGAACCGCTTGAACCTACCAATTTGAACCATTTAGTATGAGCCGGTTTAATCGACCGGAGTGAAAGTCGATTAAGCGTAATGCATTGTGAACAGGTAGTCGACTGGCGTGTAAAATTTTGACAAATTTCGCTTTAACAACTATGCTCTTGTGTATTGGTGAAAGGAGCAACTATTCTTTAACTTTGATTAATTATTTGTTGAATTCTCATTTTGATACTTGTTTACATTGAAAACCATTTGAGCACCAAAAGTGGACTTTTTCACCAAAATTTAAATCTGATGCCAAGTTTGATGAAGCGTTGGAGATGGCTCTAAGACATCTAATTTTATGCACTTCTTACTCTCTCATCACTTTGTTTCCATTTCCAAATTAGATCGGGATGCCACTTCACTTCTTGCTCTCATTTAAAGACTCTCTACCAATCGCTTTACTCTCATTTGTAAAGTTTTTCTCTCTCTTGCTCATTTATGTTTTTTCTTATTTGCTTTTTCTGATTTTCATCCATCTTCATGATTTGCTTTTTTGCCCACATGTTTGCTAAAGTGAATCATCTTTTAGGAACTTGTTAGATTATGAAAAAGCATCTCAGGAAATTTAGGGTTCTCAGAGCAGCATTCTTGATGATGTTGTCGCTCATTTTCTTGAAAATAATGGATGACATAGTCGAGGGGTCTAAGGTGCAAATGTCTTCTTGACCCTCAAAGACAGTGTAGTTGAGGAGGGAGGGTGCTTTTTTCTCTGCACCCCTTTCTTGGTTAGGAGGTGATGCATTTTTATGGCATTCTCCCTTCCTAACTTGCTCTTCTAGTTTTTTTCAGAATCAATAATAGGGTTGGTAGCTTTGAATGAGCTCCCAGGGGTGAATCTAGAGTTATCAGAAGATCCGCTATCGTTAGAGTCCTAGTTCCCACCTACCAAGGTGGTGGCAAAATTTATTTTAAACCCAGATCCGCTAAGCAATTAACTAGTTCAAATGCTTCTTGATTCTAGTTAAAGGGTCAACGACGTCATCGTTATTGTAGAGGGCAACTAGGGAGTTCCTTCCCTGGCGATGACAGAAATTGGTCTATCCTCAAACAACATGGTTGACCGTTTAGGATCTTTTTTGCTTCAGATTTGATTTGTTTCTTTTATAAGTTTCTTATTTATATGTTTCCTAACTTCTAGCTTTTTATTTTGCGTGTGTATCCCAAAGGTCTTTTGCAAGTGTGGGAAGTGAGCGGAAGACCAATTCAACCTTTCCTCTTCAACAAGTTTGGGCATATTGAGGTCCCACCAAACAAGAGAGGTAACAAGGTCGTGATGCCTACGCTTTTGCTTTTTCTTACATTCCTTATTACCACTCAGTAGCGTTGCCACTAACGGTATCCCTTTCAACGCTTAACGGCCTCTCTTCGCTTCAGATCCTCCAGCATCTCAGAAAAAGAAGAAGAGGAAAGAGCAACCAATAGAAGAAGAACAACCCAATTCCTTATATGCCATTCCTCTACTAATTCTAAAGTCGCCATCTCCGATCGTAACCCCGAAGAAATTCTCCCAAGAACCCCACGACTTGGTACTAGAGGAGTAAACCAGTAAATGAGATGAATTCTTCTAGCCCTCGCCATTCTGAAAAGCGATCAAGCTTCAAATATGCCAATCATGGTGGCATATGACACCCCTATCGATGTCGCTTACCACTACTGGCATCGTCATCGCTATCATTGTTGCCGCTGAGACTCGGGCCTAATCTTTCCTCTTTTCCAAATAGAGGGTTGGCAAACACCACAATCGGACTAGTTTGGAGAGCTCTAGCGAAAGGCCGATCAAACTCGTCACTACTATTCCGCTTTTTGTCACCACCATTGTTACTATGGTGATGACCTCTTCTTCTCCAATTATCCTAACTCTCCTGGCTCTCTAAAAAGGTCGATAGTTGCACCAATGCCGTAAGTACAAACAATGGGGGAATGCTTAGAGTAGCCACTACTTTTGCTTGGTAATGCTATTTCCCTTTAACTAGTGTGTTTGACCAAGCTATCTAATCTTGTCGCCTCAACCGTGCCCCTCATTTCTCTTTGGTGAAAGTTGTCTTTTTTCTTTAGTATTTAGATTGAGGACTTTTACTTGGATAATAATGGGCTATATGGTAGGAAATGTAGATCTTTAATTTTTTGGGTAGAAGTGGAAGACAAAGTTTTGCTTGGACCTCTAAATTGTGCAAACAACCACCTAAAAAGATTAAGATCATTCAACAAAGGCTCAAAACTACATAAAAGCCGAATAAAAGAGTTATACTTGGATGATGAGAGGAAAGGCTTTTAGAGTATAAAGTTGGTGTTCATGTGTTCATTAGGTGGCTGTTCCGATGAACGCGCCGTGATAAGATTTGGGAAGAAATGCAAGTTATTACATCGGTATATTGGCCGATGCTTTTAGATTTTGGAAAAAGCTTTAGTCTAGTTGCCAGATATCGGATCGCTTTCAACCGCTGCAAGAATGGAACAAATGGACAATGTGTTTTATGTGTTAATGTTCTAGGCGGTTATCTTCAGATCCATTTCATGTTATTGATTTATCACTCAACAATAACTTTTGGACGATGATATAGAATTAGTGAATGAAAGACCTCATTCAAATTGAATCAACCGAATAAGTGAAGCAAATTGAGGAATAGGAGCAATTCCTATTGTTAAGGTAGAATGGAAGGAAACATTATGGCAAAAGAAGCCATTACGGGGAGAAAGAAGATGAAAGTGAAGCAAATATATTTTTGAACTATTTCAGTAGTAATATAAGATAAATGTAAGTTTGGAGGACCAAACTTTTTAAGGAGAGAAGATCGCTATAACCCATCATGTAACATAATTACATTTATTTAATTTGTGTGAGATTTGAATTTTAAATATGTGTCTTATGTTTAATTTTAGGTATCCTCTGATTTGTGAATTATCTATTAGGAATTTTGTTATAAAATTGAAATTGAAAGCCTAAATGAGCTCTCGTAAACCAAAATTGACAAGCTTAATTGATTTGATATAATGTTTAGAGCCTTTTGGAAAGTTTGATTAAAATTCAATTCATTTTAGTAAAATTAAGTTTAGTTTAATTAGTCTCAAGTCTTAATTGATTTGCTTAATCTCTAATTAGCAACTAACCTAACCTAATCTATATATATGTTAAAAGAGGAGATTAATTTATTCTTGATTACAAATTTTGTTGGAGAGTTTAGAGTGAGAAGAGAGTTCAACCTTTTGAGAGAGAGAGAGAGAGAGAGTTAGAGAATTGGAAGAAGAAGACCAAGATTTTGCAAGTAATCAACAAATTCAAGATTCTAGGTAAGCTTTGATCCTTAGTTCATGTAGTCACTCCATCTAGTTAATGAATTCAGGGAGAATTTGAGATTAAACACCAGAAATTAGCTTAAAGATGACAAAAATGGAGCTAGATATACATGCATGCATAATTATGTGGTGTTTCATCATTTTGAGCTTGAATTTTGCTATTTATGTTGAATTTGGGAGTTAAATTACACATGCATCTTTGATTCACAAAGTTTTGAAGTTAAATTTCATGTTTTGGGAGTTATGGAAAAGAATTCGAAACAAATTCATACATGCATGAAGATTTGAGTTTCAATTTTGAAGAATTCATGAAATTTTAGTTAAGGGTTTGCTAATGATCATGTATTTATGCTTGTTGGAGAGTTTTCAAGTTTTATGAATTTTTGCCTTTGAAATTGAGTTTGGAGCATGTTTCTTCATGCGTTTTGGAACCCAAAATTCGACCTCGTTCGAGTGATAAAAGTCTTCGCTCGAGTGCACAGCTATGCAGCATCTATAAGTTTTGTAGACCACTTGAGTGACCAAGAGTCTGCTTGAGCAAACCCAATATTCCATTGCTCACAAATTTCTCGAGTAATTATGTTAGCTCGAGCCTACATTGAGACCATATCAAAACTTTTGCAACTTTGCAGATTGCTCGAGCAACCAAAGGTTAGCCTGCTTAACAGCCCCATTTCAAGATATTTTGAAAAGTTGCTGTCCATATTTCCGTTCTCATGCTCTCCGAGTATTCTTAGGCATAAATTAAGCCTTATGTAAGATTTAATAAGCTAGAAATGGACTTAAAAGAATTGAATAGAAAAAGAATGATTCGATTTAGTTATGTGTTTCAATGTGTGTATGTTCATGTGTTATGTATAGGTTGATCCATGAGAGTAACATCCAATCTAATCATTGCGAGTAATATTTTTAGTAAAGATATTTTCGTATAATATATTTTCTAAATGTTCTATTGTGGCAAACTTTTCTGAACTTGTGATTTCTTGAATATGAATGAGTTTTCCATCTGTTTGAATGATATGCTATGTAATTGATGAAGTATAAATGTGTAAGGTGGACCCAAGGTTGTTTTGTATATCTTATTAGTTTGAAATATTTGTTATGTGCTAGACCAAAAAGTCAACCCATTGAATATCTGAAATGTGTTTGACCAAATGGTCATTATATTGATCTGATACAACTGTAATGAATTAGACTCAAAGTCATTTTGTTAAACTCTGTTTTATTCCGTTTTGTACATCTCTCATATCTATCATATGATGGACCCGAGGTCATTCTGCTATGTATTGGATTAGAGGTCGTTCTGCCATGTGTTGGACTTGAGGTCGTTCTGGTATGCAATGAATATGATATAAGAATGATTATGATAAGCATTGAAACTCATTCATTAAACCCTTTGCTATGATATTATTCACTAGGGTTTAGCTCACCCCTTTCCCTATATATATGTAGGTGAGTAGCAGGATGTCCAACCCTAGAGTTTGTCAGGAAAATCACCCATGCTTTTGTGAAGTCAACGAAAGAGTGCCTCAATGTTGAGGCTTTTACTTTTGTTTTTGTTTGGTCTTGTATGACCATGATATGTATATAAGTTTTTAGTTTTTGTGAATTAATGATTTGTACTCCATGTATGAGTATTTGTATATGCAACCATGTATGTATGTATATGTTTTGGGAGTTGGTTATTAACATACAAGATTTCTATTTATACTATTTACACACAGCTTATTGGAAAAATTTATTATCATTATATTATTCTGCTTCCTCTTTAGGCCCCGTATCTTTAATTATACTTTGAAATTTTGTTTGACGTCGTAAGGTAATCTTATGATTACTAGTCGGTTACGATCCAAACCTGTAGGAACGGGTTCGGGTCATGACAATGTGTTTGTGTTGGTGTGGCAGTATCGTCTCTTCTAAAGTGGCCTCTCTAGATGTTTGAGGAGAAACCCTTTGCTTTGCCTCTGCCGATTACCCAATCACAAGCTTCCACATCTTGCTTCTACAATGTTTCTTTGTTTGGTGTGTCACTTTGTAGAAGATTGCTTGGGCAAGCACTAATATCTCAAGCTTGCAATATGATTGTTCCTTCAAAGGAACCGTATTGTCCAAACTATTCTTGTATGAATTGATTCTATGCAATCGATATATGCCTACAATTTGAATTCACAAAGGTCCAAGAGATCGACTCTCAAACGATATAATCATGTATGTTATTGTCATAATCCTTATTCTTTTTTTTTCTTTTTTTTCCCTTTTTGCACATGATGTGGTCATTACTCATGGTTTTCAACTTCCTTTATTTGTAGATATTTGTATTGATTTTATATGCTTATGTATTCACCGGTGTTTGTTAGTATATAACTTGCACACCATATGCTTGACAATATGTCCATGAGGAACATATTTTCAACATGAGGGAAAAGAATATGCTACCTATGATTTGCTCCAAATATCTTTTAAAGTCTTTTATTTATCTTAGTCAATAAGTATCGTTAATTAATAACCTAAGAACTTGGTTTCATATAAATACTATTGAAATTTAGAGTTGACAAGAATTAGGCAAAGCATAAATTTCTCAGAGATGGTGTGTAGGCTATGAAGCATGGGTACTTCAACAAACATCGTATCAGATGGGATACTTATCGGTGTATGGTACTACGATGGTACTTTTGCATACGTGGTACACAAAACACGATCCAAATTTTTCTTCTTAATTTTTGGTGTATCTAGAGACATCTAGTAGATAACCAAGTCGCATCAGAGCTCAATCAAAACAATATTTTCTTCTATTACAAAGATAAAATCCTTTTACTAGATTTCTTTTTTATTTTTAATTTTATACTTAGAATGATCTTAAAATTAAGCTATGGCTTGTCAAGTATTTAATACAATGACATTTAATTTTGATTTATATATTTATTTTTGACATTAAATGTTAATTGTAAATTGAATCTTAACAAATTAAACAATTTAATCAATCTTTGTATTACTCCAAATTATAAATAAATATTTCTTTGTAGCTTTTCATTTGCATTCTACTACAAACACATTTATACCCTCAAGTGTTTGTAATTTTTTTTTTCTATCTTCCACTTGCATGTAATTTCTCAAAAAATAACTCTAAATTCATCCAAACCTTTCAGCTTTCGTTTGGCATGTGGGTTGGCTTTTTGACTATTTTAGTCTGAGGCTAAAAAGTCTCATTTGGGATGGATTTTTTGATTTTTTTTACTTTTGTGAGAGAAAAAATGAAATAATTATAGCTTAGATGTGACATTTTACTTTATTAACTTTTTAGCCTATTTTATCCTTTTGTGGCTAAAATAGCCAAAGTAGCCTATGAGCTCGCTTGTGAAGTTTAGTTTTGGGGGGGTTTTTTGGCTAAAATAACTACAAAAAATAAAATAGGCTTTTTAACCTAATAAGACAAAATATCACCTCCAACCCATAATCATTATATTCTTTCCCTCACAAAAAAGTCAAAAAAGCCAAAAGCCCTACCCAAACAAGACTTTTTAGCCCCAGATTAAAATAACCAAAAAAGTCAAAAAACCAAAAAGCTAATCCACTTTCCAAACGAGCCCTTATCCGAAATTATTTTGTCCACCACAGGAGTGGACATTGGCTAGTTGGTTCACCCGACCCAATCTTATTTTTTTAGGATTTGGAAAGGTTATTTTGGCCTATAGGGCCGAGTTGGGCTAACATTTTCAGCCTGACTTATTAATGGGCTGGGCTTGGAATTATATTTTTAACCTAGTCCTGGGCTATTAAATTAATTAATTAATTATATATATTAAAAAAATATATTTTTTTTGTTGGGATCTAAACTTTATTTTTGTTGATTTTATTGAAATTCATATTTGTAGTGATATGTAATTGAATTTATTTAAAAACTTCAATTTATATATAAAATCTTTCAATTTATAATGATATCAGATATTTATTTAATAAATATAAAGTTTGATTGTATTTAATTATGAAATGTTTAATTTTTTTTTAGGGAATGAGTCATCTCCAATCCGTCATCAGATTGGACAGATTTGTTGTGGCCATGGTGGGCTCTAATTCAGACCCATTTCAATAATTTAAACTGTTCAATATATAACACTCATCAAATATATTATTTGTAGAAAAAATTTTCCTGAGCTAGCCCAAAAATATATACCAAATAAAGAGATAGCAAATAGTTCTTTAAAAAATTTAGACATATTAGATTTTGGATCAAAAAACTTAAAAGATGTTGAATTAGAAGAAAAATATGACTCTTGGAGTATAGAAGAATTCCAACAAATTGTTAACTTAGAATTAATTTTCGCAAAAATAGGAAAACTAAAGAAAAAACCAGTATACAAGAGAACATAAAATGATTTAGATGAAATAATAAAATTAGCTAAAACAATAGAAATTTTAGGAAAACAGCCCATGAAATACTGGGAACGAAATAAAGTTTTAGCTACTTTAGATATAAAAAATAAAGATTATAGGATTACATCAGCACAAATAGATCATACGCCAGCAGATATAAAAGAATTTACAACACAGATTAAGGAGTTATTAGATTTAGGAGTAATTCGACCTAGTAATAGCCCACATAAGAGCGCCACATTTATGGTTAGAAATCATGCAGAGATAAAAAGAGGGAAAGCTAGAATAGTTATAAATTATAAAAGATTAAATGATAATACAGAAGACGATAAATATAATATACCAAATAAAGATCAGCTCATAAACAGAATACAGACAGCAAAAATATTTAGCAAATTTGATTGCAAGTGAGGATTTTGGCAGATAAAAATAAAAAAGAAAAGCATACCTTGGACAGCCTTTTGTTTCCCACAAGGACATTATGAATGGCTAGTCATGCCTTTTGAACTAAAAAATGTACCTTCCATATTTCAGTGTAAAATGGATATATATTTAATAAATATAGTTTTATACTGGTATATATAAATGACACATTAATATTTAGCCCTGATAAAAAGTCACATAGATCATTTATATATAGTATTAAAAGAATTTATAAACAATGGAATAATAATAAGTAAAAGAAAAATGGTATTAAATAAACCTCATATAGAATTTTTAGGAATAGAGTTAGGAAATGGAAAAATCAGGCTACAACCCCACATAGTTAAGAAATTTTAGATTATCCGCATAAATTAGAAGATACAAAATAACTTCAATCATTTTTAGAGATTTTAAATTATGCATGAATGTATATTCCTAACCTTAGTAAAATAATAGGACCTCTATATAACAAGACCACACCCACAAGATAAAAATATTTTAACCAACAAGATATAGCTTTAGTAAGAAAAATTAAAGATATTTGTAAAAACTTACCTGACCTACAACTTCTGTTAGAATCAGAATATATAGTCGTAGAAACAGATGCAAGCCAATTAGGATGGGGAACAGTACTATTAGGGTCACGACCCAACCCCGCCCTTAGGGGTTTAGTACCGTAACCGACTAGTAATCCGAGATTATCAAGGCCCGCTAACTTGAATAACAAAGAATACAGAGTAGAACGGAAGCCAAAACAAGAATAAAAGATGTCCAATGAGTCAGGATACTTTTTATGCAAAAAAAAAAAAAGATTTTTTATACATATTCACATTCAAAACCAAAATAGTATATACATATATATATAGTCATCCAGAACAGGGACCTAATCCCTAATAGAACAATACAGTACAGGTACAGTCAGTCTATACAAAAATAGAGACAGAAAGGATGAATCTAAAACACCCCAAAAAGCCCTAGCTAGAAGGATTTGGAACCTCTTAGTGAGGCATAGTGGTTGGCTTGACAAAAATGGAGTTAAACCCAACGCTCCTAGCTCCGATCCGGTGCCTGGACACCTATATATATATAAACAGTGAACTAAAGCCCAGTGAATAACATATGCGTAAAGATGTTAAGAATGAATGTCCTTTCAGTATTTAAAACAGTCAATTATAACAGTATATCAGTCATTCAGTCATAGCAGTCATATGTGGTACATCCCATAGCAAACAAGACAAGAGGGTCTTAACAGTAAACGGTCGATTGATGGCCATCATATCAAGAATGAGTGGTTCCAACATGGGAACCGACAGAGATCTTTGTAACAAGAGCGATGGCAAAGACAAGAATAAAGAAATTGCTATAGATGCCACGAATACAGTTCGCAAATAGGACAAACATTCATTCAGTAAGAAATATCATTTCAGAAAGCAGTACAGTTGGTCATTCAAAAAATATTCATGATTGAATGTATCTTTATAACATTGTTACTCACAGAGTTCTGAGCTACAGATAGGCTAGTGAGCATCCTCGAATGCCAACCCCACACAGTTACAAGATGAACATACACTAAGTTGTACGTTTGGGAAACAATAACTTAGTCCCTATCTTGACTCGGTGTGGTTCTATAGCATTATCCTCATTAAGATGCCTTAAACTAGGCCTAGGAATGCCTAGGATGGAATAAGGATGCAAAGATGCACTTTAAAACACTTTTCAAATTTTTGCTGAAACAGGGGTCCCGCTCGAGCGTTGCTTTATCTGCTCGAGCGGACATGCAGACAAAAGAGCTACGCTCGAGCGTGACTTTCCTCGCTTGAGCGGACTACAAAAGTACTGGATGCATGAAATTCACGCCGACGGCGCTCGACTTCGCCGGCGTGAGACACAAGTCTCGCCGGCGCATTCCTCGCTTGGCGGATTGTAAATACATGCAAAGTATCGATACATGCATTTCACGCCGAAGGCATTTTCCCGCCGGCGAACTGCATGAACCCAGAGTAAGCTCGAGCGTGAGTTCTCGCTGAGCATGGATCCAAAATCTGAATTTCAGATTTGCCTCCAAGCATGAAACTCAACATTTAAAGCATCAAATTCGATCCTTTTGGGCTAATTTCCTAGAAAACACTTTAAAACCCATAATATGACATGTTTCAAAGATCAATTTGCAAAATCAAAGCCAAAAGGTAGTTCAATTGAACCCATTTCCAAACAAAACTTCAAGAACATGATGTACATGCAACATGCATGAATTTAATCAACTTCAAAGTCGCTAATACAAGAACAAATAAGTCAATCCTCCAAAAACATGCTGAATTCATGGACCAAAGCTAGAATATGGACATGCATGTGAGGATTTCTATGAAATCAACCTCAAAACTCAACAATGTATACATGCATGCATGAATTCCTACTCAATTCAACATATTAAGCTAATTCATGCCTTAAATCACTAACCTTACCATGAATCATGCAAGAACAACTAGAATTCAAGTTCAAGAAGATAATTCTCCTACCTTAGGTCTTCAATTCCAAATCTAGAAGCTCAATTATGCAATCTACTCTTCAAGACTTCTAATTCTCAAGCAAATATTGATGAACACAAGCTTACTTCCAACTCTCTAGCTCTCTCTCACGTTTTGGTCTCTAGAAGAAATGAATGGCATATCAAACATGAGGGAAGTAGACAAAGAATGGTCTAGGATTGTCCACTAAGTGGCAATTTGGTAAATAAGCCAAACTAATGTAATTTAACATTATTTAATCCAATTGAATCCCTCCAAATCACATTTTAATTAAACATACCATAAAATCACATAAATTCTAATTAGCAAGAAACACTAATCAATTTCTGATTTGGCCGCCGATAAGGCCTTCAATTTGCAGTTCAAAACATAAAGCATGAACAGATCAATTAACAGTCAAACAGATAAAAATGCGTTTAAACGAATACACTCAATCAATTAGTCAGAATTTTAGTTAATCAGTCACTTAACATGCTTAATCATAGATTAGCACTAATCGGTGGTGACGGTTGTCACAATTAGCTAAACCTAGCAAGTATGATAGTAAAAATAAGGAGCGCATTTGTAGATATAGTTCTGAAAAATTTAAAGAAAAAGATACAACCATGACCAGCTTAAATTTTGAAATATTAGGAATAGTATATGCAATAAACAAATTTATACTATTTTTACACCAGCCCTTTACGATTAGAACAGACTATGAAGCTATAGTTAGATTTCATAATAAACTTAATGAGTGTAAATTTAGTAGTAGAATATGGGCAAAATTTTTAGATTGCATAGTAGGACAAGGATATAAAGTAGAATTTGAACACATTAAAGGGAGTGATAATAAATTAACAGATTATCTAAGTATGAAAATTTATTTAGAAAAAGAAAATAACCAACTTAATTTTTGTGCAAATAATGAAGAATAACAAAATAATGAACTTTAGAGGATTTGCTCTTCCTATTTATGAAGGCAGAAACAAATTCAAACCATTAACAGGAATCGAGCTAGACCCAGTTCAACAGTATCTTTTAGATAACCTTTGGAACAATCTCAATCACCCAGCCAAACGTTTGTCAGCCTTAAACTCTCTCAGTATATATTTTTCAAAAATCCAGAATAAACCTTTGTCTAAAAACTTTCTTTCTATGTAGTAGCTGAAGGAACCAAGCCTAGTATTTACCATGATTGGGTAGAAGTTGAACTTTTAGTTAAAAAATTTTCCCTATCTCAATTTAAAGGATTTTATGATTTCGAGTCAACCAGTACATATGCCCGCAGACAAATAGGAACCAGTTACTTTATTAGCCAAATAGCTAAAGATTATCTGGACACATTGAGTAAGATGCAGTCAACTATTTTGCTATTAGTGGAGTTCCAGTTAGCCAGATAACAGGAAGCAGTAGTAATAACCCTCACCAGATTCTCAAAATCCTCTCCAAATGTGCAGACATTGTGAAGGCCTTACTAGAAATTTCAAGAAAATTATGCATAAAGGCAAAAAGGTTAGTAAAGAGCTAGACCAGTTCTGAGATGAAGAAAAACAATTAAGAGAAACCATTTGAACCCTAACCAACCAGCTTAAAAAATTAACTCCAGAAAAAGCACTTATTCCTTTCGACCTAGAAAGCATTAACTTACCGGAGGAATTTGAACAATTGAGTGCTAGAATTTATTTCTTCAAGCATTCTATTATTCAATCTTTTTGTGAGAAAAATCGAGAAATAGAAGACCTTAAACCCTATATATACACCTTAGCCGAAGATAGCAGAAGTAATGAATTTGTCATTATACAGCAATTTCTTCAAGACCTCTCCATAATAAGAGTTCGATTCCCTGGTATGGCATATCAATGGACTTATCTCTATGAGGATGAAGAACAACCTTGTTTACAAGAAGAAAGATGTATCAAATAGACCAGAATATTTTGAAAGATGTCAATGTAAGCTAGATCTCAGCATCTGTCTTCGCCAGATAAATCTAGCAACTTTTGAGCCATTGGAGATAGAGATTAGGGGCAAAACGCGTCATCTAACAGTCTCACAATTGTTAGATTATGGCTTTGTTTCTAGAATAATTTTTTCAGATCCAGACCAGAATGGAAAGAAATAAGGTACATTCCAGCTAAGCATAAAATGTACCTCAAAGGAACTTTGACATTTCCAAGATACCTAGGACTTTTCAATCGAAGACTTTGGCCATGCAGAAAATTTTCACTCAGAGATCAACTCAATAAATGAAGGAAATTTGCTAGTAATCCTCTATTAGCATAATGGAAGCTATGGTAATCTCGTCTGTGAAGATAGAAATCAGAAGATATACTATAATTTTGCCATTCTAGGTTTTTCCTTCAGCAAAAGAACATTTGTAGATGAAAGCCAGTACCCTAACTATCAGCATAGTGTCTCTCATGATTCATCAACAATGGAAGAAGAAGATAACCAATGGGAGAATGAACCAGATAATGGGGACGATTTTTATGATCAACTCTCAGCAGCAAATCTTAAAGATCTTTCAGATAGAATGTATGGGTGGAAAAAAAAATGCACTCCATAATTAGACTCTTTAAATATCTTGGAAGTATTATAGTCACAAATTCCATATTTCATCTGCTTTCATTTACTATTTTGGACTTTTAGGATTTAATCATTTTTGACTCTTTCCATTTTTGTAATTTGTTGTATCCACGAAAGATTAGCCTTGAAGATTCACTCCATCATCTAAGTATCCATTTGTCCACATCAATTATTGGCATCAAGATATTCAGAAGAAAAAGACAAAATTTGTAGAAGATAAGGCCTCTCTTTAACAATCAGCAAAATTTACGCCAAAAAATGGCAACAGCTACTGTAATTGTTTGTGGCTATAACTATTTACGTCTGTCAGAAGTAAGGCTTCTCCTTCACTTACTACTTTAATAGAGCAGATGACCCTTACCCTGCTTCATTAAAGAAAAGCTGTGAGAATTCTTATACGTGTTTTGTAACATATTATAGTGTCAAAATTTTATCTAAATGGGAGGATTGAATAATGTGTGATGGGGCCCAAAGCAGTACCCGACATCATTATCCTAACTCTTTATTAATAAAATTTTTATTGTTTGTGTCTAGAGCAATAGAAAATTGGTCATAAAAGGTGTCAAAGTCCATATATTTATTGTGTAGAAAAGCCTATAACTAGGCTTGACTAAGCTTTTGGACTTTTTGTTCAAAAATTAGACGTAAGAATAAGTCTTTGGTCTTTGTTTGTATCTATCAAATGTAGTGTATAAATTAGCATTCATGCCAACGGATAGAGTAATGAAAAAAATTCTCCCCACTCTTTGTTGCAAAAATTTTTCTCCAACTCCTTTATTTTAGTTTTTATCTAAAAAATTCTAAGTGTTCAAACCTTTCAGGGTATTCTAGAATCTCAAAGTCTGTAACATAACCTTTGTAAGTATACTACATATTAATATGAAGTGTAAGTAGTCTCTCTTTTTCCTTAGATATTTCAAAAGGGTAACTCTTCTGTTCTAAAATTTATTTTCTTTTTGGAAAAACTAAGTTTATGGAATGCTTGCTTGGTCGGTCATTAATATTACATGATTTGAACCTTCATAGTATTTATTGTTTTCTATTTCATTACTGAGTGACCTTAGCTGAAGAACCCGTGTGAGCCGTGGTTTGGCATTGAGGGTAAATTATAGGCAAAAAAGGAAAGATAAGGAATAAAAAATAAAAATATACTATGTTAAACGAGGTTTAGCTTCAAGGTGGGATCACATGTAATGAAAGAAAAAATTGTTTAAAAATAGTTTTACCAAATAAGAAAAAGAATTTTAGAATATAAGGAGAGCAACTTGAGTAGAAATATCAAGGAAATATTTTTTCATATAAGAATTTTAAATTCAAAATTTTATGCTTTTAGAAGAAGAACTTAGAATTAAATCGGATCAATCTTGAGCTTATACAAGAATTAGAAGATCAAAAGTTAAAATATCAATTTATGTTATCATTAGCCTCCGATAAATCTCTAGTACATTATAGTTTGAAAATCACACAAATAAATAAACAGATAACTATAAAACAAGAAGCCTTACTGACTGTAGACGTCCCCGAACGCCCCCGGGAGGGTTAAGTCCCGTTCCGTTCATATTGGGGTCACTACAGTTCGGACTCGATTTGTGTTGGTTCTAAATCTGAACCAAAGAGTCCAAATCCGGCAAATCGTTTTGAGAAACTGATTTTTGAAAAGTAGTGCCAAACATGGACTACTTTGCTGAATCTGAGTCGCCACCTAAATATTTTTAAAATGGGAAATTTAGGAAACCACGACTCGGTCTTAGAAGGCCACATGTCCGTCATCACCAAAGTGGTCTTGGCTCGGGAGCTTGGGTACGATCGGGGAAGGTCAGCTATGAGCACCCCCTTTCGCCCGGTCCGAAGACCGGCCTCTACTAACCGTGATATCCGTTTTTGAAAACATTACGTGTTCTTATTCCAATTGTTAACCTAGAATTACTATGTTATGCGCGCAGCAAACAAGTATAGACTAGATCGCCTAATTTGGAAGTACACATTGCATATCCGTTCGTTTTGAAAATGCTTTGGACTTTGTTACTCGCAAGTAGGCTAAAACACGGATTTCAATGAGTTTTCCCAACTCAAGCAATCCAACCTCCACCCACAGGCATTCAAACAGTTTATCTCACATAAGTACTTAGCCGCATGGCAATCATACTGTCATGGCAAACATTCACACGCATGCGATATGCTAAAGCGTAAAAACTTACATCGTACTCCATGCCAAAAACAATAACCCGGTTAGCAAACATGCGTGACCTAGTTCATGTTAAGTGGCTAATGCAACACAGGCAAGGATGCAATTTAGAGTAGGCTCGGCTGACCCTAAACATGGCATGTGAAATCTTGAGTAGCACGTATTCAATTTGGAATTTGAAAATTGCAATGCAGTTTGTATGATGTACTGAGCCCGGTGCATGTAAACAAATGCATGAATGCTCGCATGCATTGCATAAGGTATGCTAAAATAAGTATGCCCTAATCTACCATTGTAAGCAGGTAAATAAAAGGGATAGAAAGAAATGGGGGTTTGGAAGACATACACCCACTCACACACACTTATTACAACTTTGCCCTCGCTCGGAGGGACCGAAAGAATATACAAATTAATTAACTACGCAAGCTAATTAAAATATTACAAATCAACTAAATTAATTAAATAAAATAATTAATGATTAAGCGAGAATCGCCTCGGGATGAGGGCCCAATGCAAAGACGCGCCGGATAGCTCGAATCGCCGCCATGCATGATTTGCCTCTGTTTCCCCTGCTATCCTCCTCTGAAAATTGCCAAAGTCCCAGGAGTGCCTCTCAGGGCACTAGGGAGTACCACCGGCTGGGGTAGAGCACCACCGGCTGAAGAAGGAGGCCACCGGCACTAGATGAAGTTATCGGCTGGAAATTGATTGCCGGTCGGCACTAAATGGTGCCAGGCACTTAACACTGCAGAACACGCAACCCACGGCGAGAGGACAACAACATGCATGGCAATGTGATTCAAGGTATTTATGCACTATACACACCCCTTATCATGTTATTGACTCAAAGGGGCATGTGCCTCGATTCCCGGACCACCAATCGCGCATTTCCATGCGTGATGGCCCTAAGAACCAAGAATGCAACTTTGATTTCAAATGCATGCAATGCAAACAAGCAAACAAGGGTGCTCAACCTCCATCATACTTCACTTCAAGAGGCCAAACATGCACAATACAAATGCAACCCTAAACATGTCAACTAGGCATGCAACATGGACTATGCAATATGTTCATGCAAAGGGTTCAAGCAAGCATGCAAGGTAAGCATGCAAACCAATGGAAGGATGGTCTTATACATGAATTAGGCAACTCAAATAGTCCTAAAATCAGTGGCCAAAATGCTAAGTCAAGAGGGCCAAACACACATGCACACATGCACAAGTTAAGGCACCAACACTTAAGCATAATTAAGCAACCCTTAAGCACACTTAAAGGGGCATAACAATGGACAACTAGCATGCAATTTAGGCTCTGAAAATCATGCTATGAAATGATACCAAATCATGTTAAGCAAGATAAACAAATGCATGCAACATAGGTTCAACACTTGAGGCAAGTCATGGAAGCATTGAACTACACTTATGCAAAACAAATATGGCATGCATTGAACAACCTAAAACAGAGTTTTAGCATGTTAAAACAAAGCCAAATGGCTACTTAGATGGCATCTAAGAGGCTTGAAATCAAAGGCATGCATTAAGGCCAAAACATGGAGCATGCAACACATGTTTTCAAAGCATTAAAGAGGCAACTAAGGTGAGCATACAAGCACACCAAAAGGTCTGAAATAACATGCTAAATGGTTCCAAACCATCAAAGCAGGTAAGCAACACATGCTACACATGCATACTCAAAGGCTAGCAAGCCTAAAATGCAAAGGGGCTATATGATGCATGCCAAGATCAACCCAAATGGCCTAGGACAGACCTAAAACATGGCAATATAAGCATAAAATATTCATAAGTCTAAGCCTAAAACATGCTCAAACTAGGGCTAACAACCTAGGCATGTTGAGGGACCAAAGAGACATTACAAAGCAACTATGCAAAGCATGCATGAGGGACCTAAACCAACTTAGAAACATGTTATATCATGGCATAATAAGCATGAAATACAGCCAAGACATGCTCAAAACACAACCAAACATGGTGCTCCTTTGGAGGCCAAAACTTGCCCTTTTCAAGGACATCAAGGAGAGGGGGTGGCCCCCTCCTTCTTGAGACTCTAAGGCATCATCTTTACCACTGAAATCCCTCAAGATTTCAGTGGTGAAGAGATCCTAACACCAAAGTCTCGGATCTCTCACAAAATGGCACAAAATGAGGCCTTTTCAAGGCCTAAGGGTGGTCAAACCTACCCAAACCACCAAGCACTCTTAATAAACAATAAAGAGGCTTAAAAAACAGAACTTTTATGTGTTATAGACTAAGCACAAAAACTATTTTAAACTAGGCAAAAATGGAGTGCAAGAATGGGGAAAAAAAAGGACTAGTTGGCTCACCCTTGTAGACCTCTTCAACAATGGTGATGTGGTTGCCTCCTTGAGCACCAAACCAGCTCCAAAGCTCCAAAACAAACCTCTGGACCTTCAAGAACTCAAGGAAGGTGAAACACTAGGTGTTTGTGAGCAAAAGTATGACACAAACACCAAGTGTACAAAACAAGAGAGAAGAAGAGAGATAGGATGTGTATCTATCCTAACCCTAAAAACCAGAGCTTGGCCTGTCTAAAATTTTGTAACCCTAAGCCAAGAAGAGGAGTGGTCTTCTTATAGGCAAGCAAAGCTTGCAAAGCTTACAAGCTAACTAAGAGGGTCATCCCTCCATACACATGTATGGAGGGAACCAAAACTATCTGTTGTCTGAAAATATCTCATAAAGCAAGCGCACGATGTCCGCAAGAAGAGTGCCATTTTGGCAAAACTTAGTGTCGGTCGGCACAAAAGAGTGCCGATGGAAACACCAGCCAGCCGGTGGCCTCTAGCCAGTGCCGGTGGCGTGTGGGGATGCCTCACAAAGCATTCCCTGCCCTTCCAAGGCAAAGCACAAGTGTTTGGTGCAAAACCAAACACAAAACAGTCAAGTTCGGAGGTCCTGAGGCAAGGCGTGGAAGAACTCCGAGAACTCAGAACTCCAAACAAACACAAACATGGATAATCACTGAGTGTTCAAGCGGTGACGTCCAAGTCTTGAGGACGGTCAAAAATGGGATATCTACACTGACGCAGCGGAATAAATCACACGGGACTAAATATCGTTCTAGTAGACGAGAATTCTTGAATCCACAAGAACACCCTTGAATCCACAAGGAAGATGGAAGAAAAGCTCTTAAAAATATTATTGAATGAATGAAAATTACATATGCTTGTAGGCTTATTTATAATAGACTAAACCTAATACTTGTAGGAAAAGTTATTCCAAAACAAACTAGGAAACTTAAATCAACACAAATTAAGAAACCTAAGAGAACTAAGAAACCTAAGAGACTAAAATTCTAAACTATTTAAAATCCTAGTCAAAATCTAATTCTAAAATAATAAAATTAAGAAACCTAATAATTCTAAAATATTTATACTAAATTACAAGAATCCTAATAATACATCAAAAATATTAAAACTAAAAATATAAAAATTCTTAAAATCTTGTCCTGAAAATCTCGTCCTATATCAGACTCCTCTTCTTTGAAAGAACTCGCCCTCGAGTTCATATTACAGGTTTGCCATCGTCCATGCCAAATAAAAAGATACTTGGAATATTTCAGTTGTTTGTCTCTCATGGGCAAAAGTTCATCTAGCAACTCGTCGGCAGTAAGTTCTTGGAATTCCTCCAACAATGGTTGAATTTTCTGAGGGATTGGTGTGACTGTGTTCTCCTTGGCCACAGGTACCATTGTTTTCACAACCATAGCATATAACTCTTGTGAAGTTTTCGCATCTGCCACAAACTCGGCCTCTGAATTGGTTATAGTGAGGAAAGACTTACCGACTTTCGGAGGCTTGTGTGTTGTTGCTTTAAGGGACTCATAGCAATTTTATGAGACCCCAATTGAACACATAAGTGTTGTCTCGCCCACTAAATGTAATATCCACATCAAATTGCCAAGGTCTTCCAAGTAATACATGACTAGCATCCATATCAACCACATCACATAATACATCGGATTTATAATGTTTGCTAATAGAAATAGGTACCTTACATACTTCGGTTATCTTGTGTGAGTCCTTTTTGATCCAATATCTTGTAGGGAGAGGGGTGTGGTTAGGAGACAAGTTCAGTGTGTTACCAATCGTTTAGCCACAAAATTTTCACAACTTCCCTTTGTCCACAATAAGGTCACACACCTTTTGATTTATGGTACAACAAGAGCGAAAAAATCTTGTGGCGTTGGTGAGGTCCTCAGTTTTTGGTGTAAATAGAACCCTTTGAACTACACAGTTGACTCGTTCTCCTTCTTCTCTGGCAAGTTCAGCACCTTCATACTGATCACCCTCATGTTCTGCATCTCTATTATCTCCAATTTCATCTTCTTCTTCAACTAAATTAGCAGTCCTTCTTTCTGGGCAGACATTAGAGCGATGGCCAGGTGTACCACATCTATAACACTTATCCGTTGTTGGTTTGGCATAAGGATTTGTGTTTCGAGGTGCCTCTCTGCTACTTGATCCAGTCATCTGGTTTCCTCCTCCACCAGCGGTACTCCTCTGCTGATTTACTGGAACTGTTGGTTGGCCAGCCCCTTTTCCTTTTTCCCTAGTGGAAAACGATGAATCAGGAAAGTTCTGACGATATCCAGAATAGGTTGTCTTGCGTTCCATTAGCTCGGCTTTGAGAGCCATATTATGTGCTTCATCCAGAGTCCACACTACTGATAGCCCCATCTTCTCTCGAATGGTTAATTTTAACCCATTGAGATACCGGGCTACATGCTGTCCTTCGGTCTCATTCAGATTATTACGATCTGAAAGTCGGCAAAATTCAGTTGTATAATCAAATACAGATCGGCTTCCTTGGTTGCAATTTTGGTACAACTGAAACAAGTATTGATCATAATCTGGTGGTAAAAATCTGTCTTGGAGGAGTTGTTTCATCCGACGCCAAGTCCGTATAGATTCTTTTCCTTGTCGATGCCTATTTTTACGTAATTGATCCCACCATTGACACCTCCCTTTAGTTTGTACGGCACCAATTTCACCATCTTTGATTCTGGAACATCCATCATCCCAAAAAATCGCTCCACCTCTGAAAGCCAGTCAAGAAAATCCTCAATATGTAGATTTCCATTGAATTGGGGAAGATCTATCTTCATTCGGTACTCATCGAACCCTTGTTGTTGTTGCCTTCGAGGTTGATAGTTGGCTGGAAGTGGTTCAAACTCTGGTTCGGACTCCTCCTCACTATCAGATGGACAACGAAGGGGACGTCTAGGAGCATTCTGAACAGGTTGACCTCGGGCAAATCCTTCGGTGCGCACTCTGTTCTGGTTAACAAGTTGGTCTTGGGAAACTCCCTCAGCACGGACCCTATCAACCATTGGTGGCCTGTTGTTGGCATTGAGATTCAGGCCAATAAGCAGATCACGAATTTCGTTCAACTGCTCTTGCTGTTTCTCATATGCTACCCACAGGGCCTCAACCCCACGATCACCGTCAGTAGGGTTTGCATGATCTACTCTGTCTTGTGCCATAGAGCCAGGTGAATCCTTGCTCTGATACCACTTGACGCAGCGGAATAAATCACACGGGACTAGATATCGTTCTAGTAGACGAGAATTCTTGAATCCACAAGAACACCCTTGAATCCACAAGGAAGATGGAAGAAAAGCTCTTAAAAATATTATTGAATGAATGAAAATTACATATGCTTGTAGGCTTATTTATAATAGACTAAACCTAATACTTGTAGGAAAAGTTATTCCAAAACAAACTAGGAAACTTAAATCAACACAAATTAAGAAACCTAAGAGAACTAAGAAACCTAAGAGACTAAAATTCTAAACTATTTAAAATCCTAGTCAAAATCTAATTCTAAAATAATAAAATTAAGAAACCTAATAATTCTAAAATATTTATATTAAATTACAAGAATCCTAATAATACATCAAAAATATTAAAACTAAAAATATAAAAATTCTTAAAATCTTGTCCTGAAAATCTCGTCCTACATCACTTACAGCTAGCCATATAACAGCTTGAAGATTTATTAGCATAATTGTAAAATTAATTAGATAATTCTCAACTCAACTTCAAAATAGTGGTAGACCACTAACTCACTTCTCACCCAAAAAATTTGTATCAAAGCGTTCAATTTTAGGACAATTTAAGTTAGTTTATGCATTTTGCTTATGGTAATAGAATAGTTTTTATTGTAAGACAATTTAGTTATAAATTTCATATTATAGTAGCTTTTAATAATTTTAAAGTAGGATTTAATTTTGTATATGAAAAGAGTAGAATATGTAGATTTAGAACTCAGCAATCATAATCATCGTCTTTAATATATGTAAAAATAAATTTCGTTGTAATTTTGAAGGAACTTTTACACATCAACTCCATAGCGAACATAATTCTCAGCTAAATAGTATTATAGATTATCAGATTAATTTTGCAGAAAATATTAAAAAGGACGTAGATAAAATCAGTAATTTTTTTTATTTTATCTATAGACCATCTTTGTAATACTAGCAGTATAATTAAAGATCAAGACAAAAAAATTAGATTATATCCAAGATCAGTGTAGTTCAATCCTACAAAAATGAATAGATTTAAATTTTAAAAAATCCTCAACCAAGCTAGAAATAGAAACTCTAATTTCAGCCATAAATATTAATAGCTCAAAGCAAATAGAGTTATAATTTAAGCAACCAATTGAAAAAACTCGTAAATAGATAAATCAAATAACTAGACAAATAGAACAGATCACACAAATTCAAGATAATTTAAAACAAAAATTAGAAATTTTAGAACAGCTAATAAGATCTTAATTTATGAGTAGTGATAAAAAAAAAAAAAAAAAAAAAGAGCTAATAGAGACAACTAGATTATTTTAAAACAAGCAGAAGACTTTCATAATAACCCAGGGGGAATTAGTAGCTATCAAGGAATAAATCAGTCAGATAAAATATCAGTAAGATAAAATAATATATAAATTTTATTTCTTATCAGATTGTGTGAAAATTTGGAAGAATTATCAGAACAACTACACAGTTTAGAAAATTGTTTAGCTTCATTAGAAAGATTAATACTTCGAAGAGGAAAAAGAGTAAAAAGACAAGCAAGCAAAGCCCAATCTCAAATAAACGAATAAGATATAGCTAAATATTTTGAAAACCTTAAAATACCAAAGAAACCTACTTGTAGAACTTATAGAAAATAAAAATGTTTAAACAGTTAGTAAAATGAAGTAGCAATAAAAAGCGTAATGAGGATGAAGATGTTAAAGTAGAAGAATTTATAGATGTGGAGCAACAAATAAAAAAATTTAAAAAGGAAAAACTAGAGTTAATTCCAGCTAAATATGTATATAAATTAGGAAAAATTCATAAAAAACAATATTATTTAAACAATATTTATTTAAACACTATGGCGAACAAATGATTAGTGTGACTCAGGAAGATGAAAAAATAGAGCTAAATTTAATAAATAGAGAAAGTTATAAATATGCTGTAAATGAACACCTCAAAATGACTCACTTAGGATTAGTTGTGATAGGAGCTAAGGCATTAACTAGAGAAAACTTAGGAGTTAAAGTTTTTGTATGTCTTTATGATGATATGTTTAATGATGTAGGACAAAGTATCTTAGGCAGCTATGAATTAGATATGAATTCAAAAGGAGAAATAGTTTATTTTACACTAGATTTCCTTTTACCAACCTCGACCTTTTATAAAAAGATAAAAATAGGAATAAAAAGTAGAGGATATAAAATGAAAAAGGAATAAAAGAATTTACTAGTTTGCACAAGGTTTTTAGACTCAGCGGTTTCAGAAAGCAATACCCATTCTAGACTTATAAATGATCAAATAGTTAAGATATTAGGCGCAAAAGGAATAAAGGCACTACCAGCTAAAAAATATAATTATGAAGATAATGCAGCACTAGATTGGAATTTAGGAGATTTTCTAGGACAAAAGATGTTAGCTTCTCAAGATAACTTATTATATCAAAAAGCAGATGGAAGTTATGCTGTAAGATTTACTTAATACACATATGTAGCACCAGAAAAATTCGAAGATGATGAATTTAGTAGTATAGATAGGAAAGAAAATCAAGATAATCATAGTGACATAAATCAGCTTTATGTAATGACAGAAGAAAAAACAATATCACAAAATAAGATATATAATATTGATGAGATAGATTTGAAAAATTTCACCTAAGTGATATGAATAAAATATTAGATACTATATACTATGAATATATAGCTAGAGGAGATACCCATGAGGAAGCAATGTCATTTTAGATCAAGAATTTCATACGAATATGTAGATGATATTTTAGAAGATAAAATACATCCTAGTAAAATATTTAAAATACCAAAACAATCTAACTTAGAAGACACTTTTATATGAATACTCAAACAACGGAAAGCACAGAACTAACAACCCACAACATACAATAGAAGACCCAGTAGAACCAATGCATTATAAAGTAGGAGAAAGAAGACCATTAACCAATATAGGGCAGTAAAGCAAATCCGAATAAAAAGTATAGGTTTCATGGAAAGCGTGAACAACCGAACATGAGTATACAATTATAGCTAGCAACCAACCAAGGAACCTTTTTAGACTTAGCTAAATTCAACCCATAGATATGGCAAGAAGTAATAGAGAAATGGGAAAAAGAGCCTTAATAAAGGCATGGATGAATAATCCTTTGAATTAAGCGATATGTGGGAATATATAGAAACACTTTTAGGAGATTGAACTTTTAATATATATTTAACTTTCAAGGGAAAATATGAGGAGACAATTAGACAGCTTAAAGGACTAGGAGATAACCCATGAAATTTTACTAGTTTTATAAAAGAAATGCTTATAGGATACAACCATTCTAGAAGAAATGATTATACTCAAAGCATAGCATTAACCGAGTTAGATCAGATAACATTAGGAAGTTGAAAATATGTTGTACCCTTGAAAGAATATTTAGCCATAGCGACGAGCGAGAAAAAGTTTTGACGAAGAAATAGGAAACAAATACTTTAGAAAATTACCCGGAGAATTAGGAAGAGAGATAAAAAATAAATGGACAATTTATTATGCCAACTTACCAGCAAGAATAGCATTAGGAGAAATAAGCATAAGAGGAGCTTTAAGAATAGGACCTAGAATTGTTTTCACATTTCAAAAGCTTAGAGAAAATTGTATAGAAGATAAAATAAATAAAGATTTGAAAAAACAAAACTATGATTTTTGTAGTAGCATAATATATACTCCTCAGCAGCATGAAGATAAATATAATAAGAAAAAATATAAAAAATATGGAAAATATAAAAAAGAAAAATATTAGAAGAAAAAATATAGGAAACCATGGAGAAAACAAAAATTCATTAGAAAGAGTAAAACTTTTAATATAATAAATTATACACGACTACCTAAGGAAGAAAAAGATAAAAGAAAACAAAGATATGTTAGGAAACCTAATAGTAAAAAATGCAATTGTTTTATATGTGGAGAACCCAATCATTTTGCAAAAACTATCCAAAAGACAGAGGCCTAATACTAATAAATAGATAGAAAGACTACATATTATAGAAGATTTAGAAGAAGATATAGTTAGTATAAACAATGATGACTCAGAGATCTATAGCATAGTCAGTGATTATGGATACCAAATAAAAGCCATAAGCTCAGATAGCGATTCAGAAAGTGAAACAGATATAGACAATCTTTTAGGATAACTTAACCAAGAAATAGGAATATCCCCTTCCCAGGATAATTTCTTTATGATGGAATGCAATATAGATACTGAATGTCAGCATAATTTCAAGATAAGACTAGGATTTGATACCACTAGATGCAGTTATTGTAATTGATTTCCTACTAAATATAAGAGAGCTCAATGTTTATTATGCAGTATAACTTATTGTATAGTTTATTTAGAAAAATTAAATATGACACATAAGATAACATTAGAAAGTAACGATGAGATATGAGAAGATCATAGTATAGAAAACAAAGAATTATACTTAACTATCAGAGAATTAAAGATACAAGTAAGAGAACTTAAACTATAAATACGTGAGACAGAAACTAAGGCTAATTTTAACATAAAATGTTTAGAAACAGAAAATAAAGAACTTAAACAACATATAGAACAATTTCATACTAAATATCCCTTAAAAGATAAATTTGTTGAAGAATATATGAATTCTTTAGAATTAGTTAACATAGTTGATTTTCAGCCCTTTAGTCAATATTCGCAAGCACAATTCGACAACACATATTTATCATTTAATTACCCTGTCATACCGAAACCAAATTTAGTTGAGATCTCTTGTGTAATCAAATTTGCAAAAAAAACTCTTAGCATAGATGCCATGATAGATACAAGAGCCAGTAAATCATATATTGAACAACACATAGTTTCACCAGGATGGAGTATAACTTTAACAACTCTAGCCTTAGTCAGGACAGCCGATGGCGCTAAACAGACATATACACATTGCATCAATGGAGCACAAATTAGTTTTCATCATATAGGCTCTCAAACTCAACATATAGAGGGGTTCCCTTTACCCCAAGTTTGGATTGGAATACTCGACAAAACTATCCCTTTATATTAGGCCTTAATTTAGGCCTTAATTTGATACTTAGTCTACAAGGTAGCATACAAATGAACAGTACATATCCCTACATCATATGCTCTTAGCACTATTGCCTATTCTTCAGAGTTGCGTATGAAGTGTGATAATACCATAAGAGTAGATTCAATTCCTACTAATTTTTTATTTCTTAATAAGAACATTTTTTTTTATAAAAAATTATCTCAATCGAATATCAAAAATTATATTAGGGGTAGTTTGGGATAACCTAAATAAGTGTATTTTTATTTTTTATAAAAAGATATACAGAAAAATAAAGAGATAATGTGATAGAAAAAAATAAAAAGATAAAAAATATATACTTATTTAAGATAATCAAACTTGAACTTAATGCCAAACCAAACCAAACCGGAGGCGGGTCCTTCTTGCCCCTCCTTGCATGCCCTATTTGTCTTGGTAAGCAACCAGTTTCAACCTTTTTTTTTTTTTTTTTCTTTCTCATGTTCTCACATAGTTTCATCTTTTTTTTTTTATTATTTTATTTTATAGTGTTTAGAGTTTAGGATTTAGGGTTTAATTTCACCCCTTTTTTATTTTTATGTTCTCTCTATAAATTAAATTTAAATCCAACACTCTTAACTCTAAACTAACAAAAAAAGAAATTAAGCAATGAACCCTAAATCCTAAACCTAAAATTAAAAAATTAAAAATTAAATCCTAAATCCTAAATCCTAAACCGTAAAATAAATAAAAAAATTTAAGAATTAAACCTAAACCTAAAATAAAAAATAAAAATAAATTAAGAATTAAACTCTAAGCCCTAAATCCTAAAATAAAATAAAATTAAAAATTAAACTCTAAATCCTAAACCCTAAACCGTAAAATAAAAATTAAGAATTAAACCCTAAACCCTAAAATAAAATAAAAAAATAAATTTTAAGAAAACTCTAAACACTAAAATAAAAATAAATAAATTTTAAGAAAAAAAAGAAAAGAAAAAAAAAAAGAAGAAGATGAAACTGTGTGAGAACATGAAAAAAAAAAAAAGAAAAAAAAAAAGGTGAAACTGTGCTGTTTCACGGCACAGCAGGGGGCACAGTATGGAGGGGCACAACTGTGACCCCATCTCCAACCAAACCAAACCAAAATTATTGGGTATGTTTGGTTTGTGTTTGAGAGATGTGTTTTAGAGATAAAAAGTACGAAAATATGTTTGGTTTGGTTTTTTTCAAAAGATGTTTTGGAAAATGATTTTGAGAGAGAGTTTTGGAAAAAGTGATTAATTTGATATGTGTGAGAAAGAGATTTGTTTGGAAAACTTGTTTGGTTTACAAGTTTTGGAAAAAAATTTTAGAAAAATTTGTTTGATTTAATTACTTTTAAAAACTTAGGAAAAATTACCAGTAAATCCTATATGGTAGAAAGTTAAACCATTTAGTCCTATGAATTTTCTTATACACCATTTAGTCCCACTATCTACATCAGCAACATCAACAACATTATTAACATCATCAAACACTATTCTTCAGGATCGAACATCACCAACATATATACTCATTTGAATATTAAGACCCATTTATCAATATTATTTATCAAACATTGATAATCATTATTCATCAAACATTATGATCCAACCAACATCAAACATAAAAAAAAAGAAAAAAAAAAAAAAAAAAAAACCGTAATATGATATAGGAATGTGATAATAGAATTCTTGGACGTACATATCTTCTCTATCCCCTTCTTATTCTTATTGTTATCCATCCAATTCCAAAACCGGAGAAGTCGCCCCTAGCGACAATCGGCATAGCCCTCTTCTTCTAGTACCCAACACCAACACCAAGAACAAGAGCAAGAGGAGGAAGAGGATTGTTGGTGGAGTAGCGATCTCCTCTCTCATGGATGCCCTCTCGTATTCTTGATTCTTGGCGGCTATTACTAATGTCCATCACATGATGATGGCGATGATCATGAGCCACGTCCACGTTCCCGTACCCGTCCCATCCTCCTCCAGATTGCTCCTTTTAGGGAAGAACATCACAGATCCGAGATTTTTTAGGGAAGAACATCACATATCACAGATCCGAGATTTTTAGGGAAGAACATCATAGAGACGAGAATTTTTTTTGGGAAGAAATTTTTCGAAAATCACAGAATTTTTTTTCCCCTTTTTTTTTTTTTGAAGAACATCACAAATCCGAGATTCGATCCGATTTGAGGGAAGAACATCACTGTGTTGACGATGTTTTGATAATGTTGTTCTGTTTTGATGTTGTTTTGGCGATGTTTGATGTTCGAAAATTACCCAGAAATTTTTTTTTTTCTTTTTCAAATTGTTTTTTTGCTTTGAAGGTCTGAAATGCCTATTCATTGACCATTGTTTGTTTAGTGATGTATAACATATATGTTGCTGTTTGATATATATTTTTTTAGTTTGATGTTGTGATGTTGTGTTCATGATGTGATGATGTTTGATGATGATGATGATATTTGATGATAATATTATGATGTTTGATGTTGTTTTAATGATAATGTTTGTGATGTTTGATGTTGTTTTTATAATGATGTTTGATGTTATTTTGATGATGATGTTGTGATGTTTGATGTTGTTTTAATGATGATGTTTTGATGTTGTTTTGATAATGATATTGTGATGTTTAATGTTGTTTTGATGATGATATTTGATGTTGTTTTGATAATAATGATATTTGATGTTTGATGGTCATTAACGTTGGGATAGGACCTAATGGTTCATAAAAAAATTCATAGGACCAAATGAGTTCTGAAGATACAAATTTAAAATTTATTGCATCGTCCAAAAACTTATTTATAAAGAAAATTTCAAAATTTTTTAGAAAATCACACCACAGGACCCCTTTCTTCCCAAATTTATGGTACCGAGAAGGCCAGCTGAGCCTGAGCGTTTTCACAGTCCACAAAGTCACTGAAACAAAAAACACCAAACCAATACGACCCCGTATTCCTCTGTCCCAATTCTAAACGCCGCCGTACAAGCCGTCCGGGAATGGCATTGCCGTGACGAAACGTTTTTGCTTTTTCCAAAAGCTTTAAAAATAAAGAAAGCAAGAAAGCTTATCCATGGAAGAAGCACCTCACCGATACACAGACATCAGACCCATACATATACAGAATTATATATATTTATATCTCTATCGCTTTGGCTTCAAGAGTACGTGATCAACCATCTGAAGCCAAACCCATTTCTCTCTCCTCATCACTCTTTGTTCTCTCTTGTTATACTCAACAACAAAAGGCTTCATTTCTGTATCTATAGATCAAGTCAATTTACTCTTCCTTGAGATGGCGTCAATCACACCCATTTCTCAATCTCAACCCCTTTTTAACAACACCCAATTCAGGCATAGGAAGTTCAACAACAACAAGAACAACATGTTTTTCACAAACCCCAATTCCAGAGCTTTCACTGGCCAATCTTCTTCTTCTTCTTCTGCGAATAAGAATAAGAAGATGGTGGTGATGGTGTCGGCGACGACGGCGGCGGAGAAGCCGAAGAAGAGGTATCCTGGGGAGGCGAAGGGGTTTGTGGAGGAAATGAGGTTTGTTGCCATGAAATTGCACACCAGGGACCAGGCCAAGGAGGGGGAGAAGGACTCTGAGGGCCCTCCTGTTGCCAAATGGGAGCCCTCGGTTGATGGCTACTTGAGATTTCTTGTGGACAGTAAGTTGGTGTATGATACACTTGAGAAGATTGTCCAAAATGCTTCATTTCCTGAATGTAAGTTTTCATTCTTCTTTTTGCTTTTTTTGTTATCTTTGTGTGAATTGGGTTTTTCATCATTTTTGCTACTTATTGCTGCTGGATTCTTTCTTTGCTGTTTGTTTAGGGTTCTATTATTGGCTAGTTTATGTTGCTGTGAAAACCCACTTAATATGATTGATTGTGTAAAGTTTTGAAACTATTGTGGACCATATTCTTTATTTCTTTCTTTTAAATTACAAGTAAGTGTGTTTTAGGTGAAAGTTATTCACTTTGTGAACTTAACTGGTTAACTTCATTGCTCATACATGATTGGATTGGAGAAATATCTCCAGCTTCCATTGTCTTTGGGATTATAGATAAGATTTCAGTTTACAAATGTTTTTGGTTATGTATAATTAGTGTCTTTGGAGAAATGTTTGCCTCTTTTGTAGTTGAAAAAGAGGCGACGATTAAAACACTGTAGCAGGGGAGAAAAATTGGATGGAAGAGAGGAGACTCACCAGCTCACCAGCGCCCATTGCCATCTCCTCTTCTCTTTATCATCTACAGGGGAGGGATGAGAAATGAGGGGTTTTGTGGGGAGGAAATGGGAGTGGGAGTAGGGTTTCAAAGGAGGGAGTTTGGAGGGGATGACGGAGAGGAGAAATCAGCGAATCACAGGTTTACATAGAGCAGAAAAGCAAAGGTTTGTAGAGAGAGAGAGAGAGAGAAAGAGAGAGAGTGATCTATATGTATTTTATATACCATACATATAAGCCGGTTGGTTGATTCATTTGGTTTCATAATTAACTTAACTTCTGCCGAGCCAAAAAAACTGAAAATCTAATGTTAACCAGATTGAACCAACTGAGAAAACTGACCAAAACCTTTCTCTTTGGTTTCACTGGTCAGTTACACAGTTGATTTGGTATTTTGATCACCCCCATGTATAATATTTTCATTGCCCGTTGCAAAACATTTAATTTGGAAATGCAGAAGAAAGGGCTAGGCAGTGTGTTGTGAGGGAACTGTCTTGTGTTTGATTTATATGATGTTGGATTTTATGCTTCTTCAATTAGAATAATTCTGTGGATACTAACACTCGTACTAAGTCTTACTAAAAGTGCTAGAGGAAAAATTTGATTGATTTTCAAAAAGCAATGATATGTGGATATCCAATTATGTTTGGATACATATGTTTTTAGTAAAACTTTTAGTACACAGCATTACTCCCTTCGATCATGAGCTTGTTGTCATATATTAAATCCGGACTAAAAGTTGTAGTAGTGATTTGCTATGCATTGGAAGAAAATAATATTCCATGCTTTCCTGCTACTCTTTTATGATTGGTGTGCATAAATAGATGTTTACCCTTATTGGGCAAAGAGAAACCAATCATCTGTCCACTGCATACTATAAAAAACTCAGATTGCATTTTGATTTGAAATAAATGGATTTGGGCCATTCGATATCAATCGTTGAAGGTGTATAACCTTTAATTCATTGTAATATTTTCGATATGTATTTCAAGAATGGAATTGGGGGCTTGTATATTGATGGATTTGAAATAACTTGGTGAACATAGTCATTTGAAATACTTCCATGAATAATTTATTAATTCTACTTGTATGCATCTTTTATGTTTCTATTCATTCCTCTACTTTAAAATTACTATTACCAAAGTTACTAGGCTAACTCCAATAATTAACCTTTCAATAATTTTATGAATATTAACCTCAAGTCCTTTCATTTCAAATCCACTCATTCAAATTGAACCTTATAGTGTTTTTAAGATTTTGATATCATAATTCTTAAGATCTTATTTTAATGTTATCTCTCTTAAGTGAATGCTTGTCGCTGATGAATAGTTGCAAGTCACTGATTAGGTTTGGTTAAATCAATGTCCTTGAGTCTCAAGTCTTTAGTATTGTTTTTACTCAAAAGAGCTTGTTTTCTGGGAAAATGAATGTTTCCAAGCAAAAAACTTCTATTAGAAGTTACAGAATATTAAAAAAAAAAAAAAACAACACTCAAATAGTACAAATTAATGTGTGTTTGGGAGGGGAAAAATTGGGTACACGCTTAACCGTTGGCATAGTGCACAAAGTGATTGCCTCGAGACTTGAACCCATAACATCAAGGTTATTAGGCCAAGGAGTATCTTTTATAATTGTATTTATGAACTTTCCAAAGCAATTTAGGTTGATTTTTTGAATGAACTGGTCAATCATGTTGGATTTTGTATTTATGAACTCTTTTAGTTGTATGGGCTGCTTGATCCATCTCATCCATTGAAAATTCCTTCATACCACATGTACCCCTAGTGTTTTTATGTAACTGTGAGATTTAAGAGGGGGGAAGATGGGGGAATTAGAAATTGGAGAATGTAAGAAAAAAAGTGTCATCTCAGCATGTACAAGAGGTGACAGTCAACTGCATTTGTTAACTTTTGACTAATTTGGAGTAAATTTGGGTTTCTTTCCTTCATTGGGGATTGCTTAAATCTCCATTCTTCTGGATTGGTGATGTGCAGATTTAGCTTTTTGGGGGATGCGGAGGTCATCTTAGGTTTGTGCTATCTTAGGACTGCAGAGGATTTTGGGCTGCAAAACCTTTTTGTGTGTTTTTTGGCAGCAATGAATGGACCATTTGAATTTGGGAATCAAGTGCTTATGCATATCATCACCCGAACCCTAGAGCAAACCCATTTTGATGAACATAAATATCTTGGATCAGACCCTAGAGCAAACCCATTTTAATGAACATTAATTTTTTGGACCAGGTTTTCTAGGAAATGCTGAAGAACTATTCCCCTTGGTCGAATATTTTGTATGCCCCAATATTTATTTTACATCTCTTTCCATTCAAGATACTTATAAAATTAAAAACCTTGTGGAACACTAGGATGGAAGCCATGGGAATGTGTGGTCTATAGATTCTATACTAACAGTGAATGTTTTATATTCTGAGACCTGTTTTGTGGTTGTCACTTGTGCACCTTTTGACCTACTTAGACTATGCTGCTTTGTTAAAGCATTGGATGACTTGACCTCATGATGGGTTGGTGAAGTCACAAACTCCATTTTGTGACTGAGATATTAGATAGTTATCATTTTTCGAATTGCTCATATAGTTTGAAAGTAATAATCTTAAGAGATTAATTACAGATGATCTGGCAATGAGCGTGTGTGTGCGCGTGTGTTTGTGTGTCTACATGCTGCACGAGGCATCTTTTCACCCATGACAGAGCTAAAAGCCCCGAGACTATATTGTGTGTTTTTTTCTGCAGATGCTGAGTTCAGGAACACAGGATTGGAAAGGTCAGACAGTCTGGCAAAAGATTTGGAATGGTTTAAAGAGCAAGGTCATACAATTCCTGAACCATCAACTCCTGGTGTTAGCTACGCTAATTATCTCAAGGAATTATCAAAGAAGGATCCTCAAGCTTTTATTTGCCACTTCTATAATATATACTTCGCCCACACTGCTGGTGGTCGAATGATTGGGAGAAAGGTAACTAAATTAGGCTGGAAATTTGTATTAAAATCAGATTGGTTTGTTAACAGTATCTGTAAACATCTCTTTTTTCATGGATGGGCTGTTTCCACTGTAACTTCATGACCTATTACCCTTTTTATAAAGTTTAAAACATGTCCATGACTTCATGCAATAGTTCTTCATCTGTGTTAATTATTCAAGTATCTATGTAATTTATCAAAAAAAATTATTTTGTAATAATGTATTTATTATGTAGTTAAGGCTTGGTTTGAGAATAGACTATTTTAGTAATTTTTTGACTTTTTAGGAAAAGATGTGCTGAAAAGTAAAAAGAATGATGACAACTTATAGTGACTTTTTGGCTTCTTTTATTTATCCCAAATAACAAAACATTGTAGTAATAACTATAATAATTGAAGTAGGCCTTGGGGGTTGTTGCAAAAACCTTGATTCATTTGGCTGTGATGCACTAAAGGAAAGTTTATAAGTTTAATTGGATTTCAGGTAGCTGAAAAGATATTAAACAAGAAGGAGCTGGAATTCTATAAATGGAATGGTGACCTTTCCCAACTGTTGCAGAATGTGAGGCAGAAGCTGAATCGAGTTGCTGAGGTAGTTCTCTTGGTGCTGTTTATATATATATATATATATATCTTTTCCCTCAACATATCTCCTTTTTTGTCCATTTTTATATTGAATAATGTTTTTTTATATAACTACATTGTTTATCGTGCTGGTTTCTAATACAAAATATGTGGGGGTTCAATCAGAACTGGACTAGGGAGGAGAAGAACCACTGTTTGGAAGAAACAGAGAAGTCATTCAAGTTATCGGGAGATATCCTCCGTTTGATACTGTCATGATTCGCTACTAGCGCTGTTGTTGTTGTGTACTGCTGTAAGTAATGGCGCAAGCGCATAACATTTGTTCATACTCAAAATGTTTCCTTTTCTCTTTTTCATCACTTGAAATGTTTCCTTTTCTCCTTTTCATCAATGAATTTCATGAATTTACCATTGTGCATAAACAGAACCATTTTTAAGATCCAAGTAAATATAGAAATGTGAGCTTCAGCCAGCCAAGTCATAATATTCAGGGGTACATGCAGGTGGGAGAAGGAAAAAACAATTACCTACACATGGGGGTGTAACTTGCATCCACACAGCCTTTTATTTGCACCTCATCATAGATACACTTGCACTCCCATGTGTTTGTAATTTTTTTCCCCATTTCCCACCATGTAGTTCCCCCTAATATCTATTTGCTCTTTTAATCACTTTTGGAGCAGTGATTGTGTCTTCTTTTCTTTTCTTTTTTTTTAAATATATAGGTTTCAATTATTTTTCCAGCCATGGCATTGAAGCCAATTTGGTAATGATATACCTATGGTATACACAGCTTGCAAAATTTGATTGTGTTTGGCCAGTTTGGGTGATGGGGAAGTAGGATAAAAGAAATTTGTTTTGGTGGGTGTTTCTGTTGGAGAATGAAAATCGTTTGAGGCTCTGTTTGGTGAACAGTATCTGGAAAGTGGCTTTGGATAGGAAGTTGTCAACTGTTCAAACAAAGTTTGTTTGGTGTGAACAAGTCCTAGAAGATCTAAAGAGAATTAGCCACAATGTTGCGAGTCCTCTTAAGTCTATTCCTGGTCCATCTACCTAACAAGCAATCCTATATCATCTGAGGGTAAATTGTAAATATGAGATTTATTTAAAACACAAATGGTCAGTGCAAAAATTAGATTTCACCTCTTCAAGTTTCTAATCAAATAATAAATGATTCATTTTTATTAATAAATTATCAAGTCAATTTAACTTTTTAATGATGTCAAAAATATATTTTAATTAACAATTCAATTAATTTAATTGTTGCATAGGAGAGTTGTTAGAAATTTTGTTTATTTTCATTAATTTTTTAAATAAAAAATTCTGACAAATGAATATTTGTAATTTTCAAAATCACAAGGAACAATTTGATTTTAAACAGACTTTGAGAGGTGTTTTTGTATTTTACCTTATATCTCTTATGTTTGAATTATGAATTTAGATAAAAATTTAGAAAAGAAAATAAAAAGATAAAATAGGTGATAAATCCACCCTAATAATTGCCTAAGGTATTAGGTCAAGTGAATATTTTTTATTCATAAAAGGTCCACTATTTGTAAAATAGTTTAGTGAAAAGACTTTTTGTTTGTTTTGAAGAACATCTTGTTTCTAATTTTATACCTTAATTTATCTGTTTACTTTATTTTTATCTGTTGACTTTCGCTGACTATCTATTCAAAAAAATTTCCTATCTGTTCAAAATTTTCCCTATCTATTCAAAATTTTTCCTTTTTTGTTCAATTTTTTCCTCTATTTGTTTAATGTTAATCTTTTCAACTCAAATTTCTTTTATCTGTTTAAATATTTATTCAAATAAAATTCTATCTGTACAAATTTATTATCTGTTCAGATTTTTTGACCATTTATTTAGTTTTTTTCCCCTTATCTGTTCAAATATCTAACCAAATTTGATTATCTGTTGAATTTTATCTATTAACAGAGAATAATCTGTTCAAATAACCCTTTAAAAAAATCTATCTATTAAAATTATTTATTGAAAAAATATATCTGTTGCAAATCTATTTGTTCAAATTCTCTTTCTATTGCCATTATCTGTACAAATAAAATTCAAATTCAATAACAAAAAAGAACAACTATAAATCTATATATAAATAAATAAATAAATTTGAACAAATCTAGATCCGAGAAATTTGTTGCAATTTCTTCATCATTATCAATAACAATGACGACGACGACGACAACAACAACAATAATAATCAACAACACAGAAAAATAGAAAAATACATATACAAATTTGTTTTGGAAATGATATATATAGATGGTTCAAAATTTGGTTCATATATATGTATACACAGATGTGTTTGTATACAAATGGAAAAATAAATAAACACCTATGTGAAAGTGTATATGTTAATTTTTTGAACAGATCATGGCATTTTATCTATTAAAAAACTATGTAGAAATATCAGAGCCATTTGGAACAGGTTAGAGCCAAAGGAGATCCCTTATCTGTTTAAATCTAACTATAGAACTCGTCTTTCTATTGCAATTTGTTTCATCATCAACAAAAACAACAACAATAACAACAATAATCACCTAAAACAATAGATGTGTGTTCACTAGATCTACCACCACAACAACAACAACAACAACAACAACAACAATAAAAAGAGATCTGGAAGAGAGAGAGAGAGAGAGAGAGAGAGAGAGAGAGAGAGAGAGAGAGTAAAACATTAAAACAAACCTGATGGAGACCACCCACAAGCTTGATGGTTTGATTGACCATACTTGAGAGGTCAAGAACCAAATCTCCTTGGAACCTGGACACATTCAAACATATATCTATATACACATATAAATATACATAAATTGTATATTATACATATAAACAAGGTGTATACAATACAGAGAAGTCAGTGTAATTACACACAACAGATTGATCAATAAACAAACAAACATGTATATCTATATCAATGATGTTGATAAAGAATTGCTTAATTGGTTGGTCCAAATGGGACTTAGATCTCGCCGTGAACTCAGATCTCGCTGCCATAAAGTCGAAAATGGGACCGAAAGAGTGAGAAATGTCCAAATCCATCACAGATCTAGAAGACTGTCAAAGAGAGAAGTGGATTCTAGATTTGAGATTGGTGGTGCTTTCATCGAGTTGTTGGAAATTGGGTCGGGTTTAGAACCCAAACCCAATTGAGTCGCCCATGGTGGCATGACCTGATTAAGAGAGATCCAAATAAAAAAATAGATTATATTTCATGATATGAGATAATCTTGATATAGATAATTGTCAATATATTAGATGATAATTATTAATTAGATATTATTGATATGGAATAGACGTTATCTGGGATAATATATCTATCCTATGGGTCTTCTAACTCTCTCACATAAACAGAACTTCGGTTCTATATTTACAACAACAATCCAAATATACGTTCTCTTTTTCCATAAACCATTCTGCCTTTAAACTATGATTGGTGTGGGTAAAACTCTAGTTGTTTTACTCTATTGTTGTGGAGATTATTTAAGAGTACGTGATTCATCTTTTAAGCTGGATTCAATGTGCAATCTGTTTATCCACAAGGTATGCCCGAACTCATATAATTTTCTGCTGTGTATATAGTATTATATTTTCTTTATTGATATCAGAGCCATTATTAAGGTGTTTTCGTACTATTGCATATCCATAAAATTAGTATTTTATGCTAATATATGTGTGTATATTATTTTTGTTTGCATAAAATACTGTTGATTGATCAAAACAGTTTTTTTTTTTTTTTTTTTTTTTTTTTTTTTTTTTTTCTATTTGCAATTCAATTTATATTGTTTATAAATATTCACATGTATATAATATCTGCAAAATTATATTAATAGATGATGAATTATTATTTGTAATTTTATGTTTCAAAGTTATTAGATATTAATGAAAAAAACATGTGAAATCGGAATCAAAAAAGAAAAAGAAAAACAGAACTGACAGCACAACAAAGGCGCTACACTACACTAACGCATATGTTGACATGAGCGTTGGCGCACGCGTTGATACACGCGCTGCCTACCCTGAGGCAGTGGGATTAGTTTTCTTTAAGGCTCTGTTTGTTTGTTTTAATTTAATTGCTCTTAAAATATTCGTTATAATTCCTTTTTCAGCATGACTCATATGGTTAGTCTTGTAATTATTTTTTCTACAATCTGTTTAAATTTCAGATTTTATGAAACGAAAAAAATATTTTTTTGGGTTATTAATTCAATATTTTTTACGTTAAAATGCTTCTATGCATACATAATTAATTTTCTAGAGTTGATTTTTTTTACAGAAGTATATTGAAATTATATGCTATTTAATGGTATAAGAGTTATATTGTTTCACTTTCTGAAATATTTATTTACATTTTCTGTGTATTATTTTTATTAAAGAAATTACAGAAAATTCTAGGAAAATTTTCAAATTTATTTTCTGATGTTTAGAATATTCTGAATGTTAGGAACATCATGATTAATTTTTTATGTTAGAACTCATGTTGTTATCCCCAAAGCATGATTAATATTAATTAGAATTTTATGATAAGATATTGTTTATTATTTTTCGGATTGTATTATTATATTGAGATACTCATATGTGAATTTTTCAAATCATGCTTATTGCATGTCATATGTACTGGACGATTATTCTTTTGATAAACCTATTCAATTTTATTTTTTTATTTTTTGCGTATTAAATTGAATTGAATGTTTGATAAAAATCACTAGAGGCGCAAGAAATGATTATAAGCTCAGCGGATCTTTGATCTTGTGGCATGTGTATTTTTTATTAAAATTTAATTTGAATTTTTGTAGCAAAATTATTTTGTATCGTGTTAAAATTTTATCCCCTGCTCATTTTTTCTCTAGATATAGTTAACTATGGCAGCAAAAGGCATTGTAGCTGATTTGACTAAGGGAGAAAAGCTAGATCACGATAACTATGATATTTGGTGTCGTAAGATCCATTATCTCCTGAATGAGCAAGAGGTCTTGGAGACTTTTGAGCAAGTGATGACTGAGCTTGAGGAAGGCACTACAGCTCAGCATCGTCGGGATCTTGAGGCCTATAAAAAATGGTGCAACAAAGATCGATGTGCTCGCTTTACGATGTTAAGCAGCATGCATAATGACTTGATAGCAGAGTTTGAAGGTTCCTTGATTGCTTTTGAAATGTGGGAGGCTCTCAAACAGAAATTTGGCATCACCTCTTTGGCTAAGTTGCGCGTGTTGACCATGAAATTTGATTCCTATCAGAAGAAAGCGCATCATTCAATAAAGCAGCATCTGAGGGTAATGTCAACTATGATACACGAGCTAGCGGCAACATGTCATAATCTGACACAAGAGCAACAAGTTCAGGCAGTGATTCACTTACTTCCTCATTTTTGGAAAGAAATGGCGTCAAATAACGCACAATTGTAGACACCTCATTTTGATTTCCTTTAAGACTTGGGCGTTTCATTCTAAACACTCGAAGATGAAATCTTATATTGTGCAATCTTTCGATTCTTCAGTAATAGAATTTAGTTTAAAGTTTCAAACCCAAACCATGCACCCCATTTGGACCAAAACCTATTTTTCTAGCCTAATTACTCAAAGAGCAGCAAGGCTAAAAGTTGATCGGCAGGCCACATTTTTGCGCCGGTCGTACATCCTCTTGGTCAGCTGGCCATGTTTAACACAGAAGATATTTCTGTAGCAGCAGGCTGCTCTCATGCACGGGATTTGGGCCAGCTGTCTTTTTTGGAGATATTTCTATTGAAGGCGGTTGAAAATCTATAAATAGGCCATCTCCCTTCAGAATTTAGGGTTAGAGAATTGTTTTACAAGCTTAGAAAATTGATTCAAAGCAACTCTCTACCTTCTTGCATATAGATACACTATAGATACACCATTGAAGCTCACACTTGAAGCTTTTTGTTGAAGTTTTAAACCTTATTTCAGATACTTGAGGGTGTTTGGATTGAAGTTTGTGAATCAAAAAGCTCTTCCTCTTTCCAAGAGGTTAACCTTTGAACTCCTTTCATCACCTTTTCTTTTACTATTTGCTCTTTATTTCTTGTCATAATATTATGATTTTTAGAGCTATTTTAGGCTTAAAAAGGTGATTTAAACTTTGTTGAAGATGGAGGTGGAAGGGTTAGCCACCCTTCCATAGGCTTATCCACAGTTGTGTTCTCTTTGTTTTCTTCATGCTTTTGCACCTTTTTCTTCACTTTTAAATTGATTTCAGCACAGTTTTAGTTAGTCTTTTTTAATTTTTAATTTTAATTTTTTTTTTATGAATATGGAGTGTATATATGTGTTTAACGCTTGATTCTTGATTCTATCTCTTTTCTTCAAAGGTGTTGTAAGCTCTCTTCTAGTTCTATCTTTGAAGCATGAAAATTGATGTCTCATCCATATTCCATGAGCAGGAAGATGAGCATACAACAACTCTTTATAGTTTTCATTCATATGCTTAGTCTCGTTTTGATTTTGCTTTGAAGCCATATGAGAGCTCTTTTATTGGAAGTATTAGAGACTCTCTTCTAGTTCCTTTTGAAGCATGGAAATGGATTTCAATCCATGTTCCATCAGTAGGAAGAAGAGTCTCTAATTGCTTTTCTCAATGATATAATCTCTTGTTAATAAGTTTTTCTTTCAAAAATGGCTTTCTCTAAACCTATTCTCTCTAAATTTGAGTACTCACTTACTCTTATTTTCCATGAGATATAGTAGTTTTAGTCATCTCTTTGAATGCTTCTTTCTTAATTAGCCTTAGTTTTGTATTCATTAAATATTATGTCTTGTTGTTTCATGAATCATCATCTAAATACCCTTATGATGTTTAATGATTTGTGAAGCAAACCTATTCTCTCATTGAATATCTTCATGACAAGAGGGAGCAAGAAGGTTGAACATCCTTTGGAAACCCTCTGTTTTGCTCTGTTTTAGTTCTGTTTTAGCAGGTTTTTCTCCAGAAACAGTGGTCGGTCGGCCATTCTCCTATACGACCGACTAGTTAATCAAGTCGGTCGACCAACTCTTTTGTACGACATTGGTGGTTTTTCAGTTAGAGAAGAGCGGATCCTGAGCTTAAAACATGATTACTTTCTAATTGCGAACAGGGCAATTTCTGGCAGCAAGTAGAGACGTTTCCGGAGGATGTTCTTGCTTGTACACACGCAATTTCCCGCCTCTTTTTTAATTCCTTAAATTAGTCGCTTTGAAATTTGTGTTTTGTAATAATTAATTAATTCATTTGTGTTTGTAATAATTAGTTGATTAGGACATTCGGACTCTCTTGTACGAGGGCAAATTTGTAACATTTGATGTATGTCTTCCAACCTCCATTTCTTTCTCCTTTTTATTTACATGCTTATCATGGTTGTACAAAGCATCATGTTTTCCTTTATCATTCCCATGCTTTGTATCCATTTTTGCATGCATTAAAGTTCAGCTCATCATACTTGATGTTGTTATCATTTCCTACTTGATTATGTGCGCAACCTCATGCTTCGAGTTGATACGCATATCATGTTAGTAGCCGAATCTAGTAGTTGCATTTTTGTATGCGTTGCATTAGCCATTTTGCATATTAGGATCATGTATTTTTTTTTTTTTTTAACTATCTTATTTTCTTTGGTTTGCCTCGGTTGAATACAAGGTGAGCATTTTTGCTTTTAGCATATTATATGTGTGTTTGTGTTACCAAGTTGAGCATACTACCATGAGGCTACTTGTTTATTTGAAATAATTCTATGAATGCCTATGGATGGAGGCTATATTACTTAAATTGGAATGACTATGATTGTTGTATATATGAGCTCATTTTATTATTGAGTTGCATATATTCTAAACTCTTCCAAAATCGCATAAGATTAAAGCAATCCAAAGTAAGTGACGTGATCTATACTTGTTTGCTTCACATAGTAATGTTAGTATATTAAATAATCAGAACATGAACATATAACGTCCATAAAATTCATATCATGATTTAGTAGAGGCCAATCTTTGATCGGGTGAATGAGGTGTTTAATTCATGACCTTCCCCTCTCATACCGAAGTTCCCGAGCCAAGACAAGTTTGGTTATAACAGACAAGTGGCCTTTGGCATGAGTCATGAGTTTCCTAATTTTCTCAAAAATATTAGGTAATGACTTTGAAATCTGGCAATGTAGTCCATTTTTGGTATCTCTTATGATTAATGGATTTTCTAAGATTTGTCGGATCTAGACTTTCATTCGATTTATTTTGTTTCACATTGCACTTGTGAAGCTAGATTCACAACCACGGGTGTCTGAACTATAGGGAATCGCATCCGAGTAGACTAAACCCTTTCGAGGAGCGTGAAAATCAACTACAGTTTTTGGCTTATTTGTTGGGGAAGAACTTGACTTGAACTTCATTGTTACACTCAAGAATTTTCCCCTCTGCTCGAGCGCAAGAGTTGACATTCGAGCGGTCTTGTGAGGCTTCCAGTACTTTTGCAGTCTGTCCGAGATTCTGAAAGTTGTAAAATTTTGCTCGAGCACAGGAGTGGTCGCTTGAGTGGTCGGCTTTGTTGGTCCGTTCGCTCAAACGCAAGATTGGACGCTCGAGCGATCTGCCTGGTTGAGTTTGAATTTTTGTGATTAGCAGGATTCCTCTTGACATTTTTATTATTGTGTTTGGAGCCTCCTTGTTTTATTTTAAGACATTGATCGAAGTGGTAACATGATAGCAGAGTAAGATTGGACCAAAAACTGACTCGGATAATTTTCTTATGAACAACCATCACTCTTTTACTCTTTTCTTTTTTCACACTTTGAATTTGGATGTGAGGCTAGAATCATTGGAAATCTTGTTTTTGGGGCTTCAGTTTGGACACAAGAACGACCTAAAACGGAGTTTAGATGAGAGAGTTATGCTCGTTTCAAGTTTTACTATTTGTGCTGGAAATAGGTGCGCTCGAGCGCAGGTAGCGCTCGAGCAAACTGCACGAATTCAACAACTTAAAAAGTGCCTTTCTAGATCATTCTCTTCACTTTTATTTTCTCTCTTCCTTTCCCTCATCCTTAGTCCGAAAAACCCTAGATTTTTTACCTAAATACCTTTCATTTCTCAAAGATTTGGCCAAGATCTCCCACCAAAAAGTGAAGAATATATGAAGATCTCATTTTCCTACCAATTGGATTTTTGGTTTTATGAAGGAATCTGTGTTTGGTAACGTTTACGTTTTCAGTTTATATTTACAAAAAATTTATAAACTGGTTTTTGTTTATTTTTAAAAAAACATAAACAACAAACGCGTTTGGTAATTGACAAAATGTTTAAAAAAATTTAAAAATATAAAAAAGAGTGAGAAATGGCAAGTGGCGGCGATAGACGGTGGTGGAAAGTGGTGACGGTGGGTGGTGGGTAGCTGGTGGTGGTGGATGGGTGTGTGGGTGACGGTGGCGGGTGGTAGGTGGTAGCGAGTGGGTGGTGGCGGGTGGTGAGTGGTGGTGGCAGGTGGGTGGCGGATGGCGGGTGGTGGTGGTGGTGATGGGTAGGTGGGTGATTGTGGCGGGTGGTCGGTGGTGGTAGCGGCGGGTGGTGGTGGTGGTAGGTGGGTGGCGGATGGCGGGTGGTGGCGGGTGGGTGGTGGTGACGGGTAGGTGGTGGATGGGTAGGTGACGGTGGCGGGTGGATAGGTGACGGTGGCGGGTGGTGGGTAGTAGGTGGTAGCGAGTGGGTGGTAGTGGTGGTGGTGGTGGTCGTGGTGGTGGCGGGTGGCGGTGGTGGTGGCGGTGGTAGTGGGTGGTGGCGGGTGGGTGGTGGGTAGTGATGGTGGGTGGGTGGGTGTGGTGGTGGTGGTGGTGTGGTGGTGGTGGTGGTGGCAGGTGGATGGCGGATGGTGGGTGGTGGCGAGTGGTGGCGGGTGGGTGGTAGTGGCGGGTGGCGGTGGTGGTGGTGGTGGATGGGTGGGTGACGATGGCGGGTGGTGGATGGCAGCGAGTGGGTGGTGGTGGTGGTGGTGGTAACGGGTGGTGGTGGCAGGTAGGTGGTGGGTGGTAATGATGGGTGGGTGGGTGACGGTGGCGAGTGGTGGGTGGTAGCGAGTAGGTGGTGGTGGTGGTGGTAGTGGTGGCGGGTGGGTGGGGGTGGTGGTGGCTGGTGGATGGCGGAGTGGTGGTGGTGGTGGTGTGGTGGTGGGTGGTGGTGGTGGTGGTGGTGGGTGGTAGCAAGTGGGTGGTGGTGGGTGGCGGTGGTGGGTGGTGGTGGCGGTGGGTGGTGGGTGATAGTGGTGGTGGTGGTGGTGGTGGCAGCGAGGGGTGGGTGGTGGTGGCGAGTGGGTGGCAGGTGGGTGGTGGTGGTAGGTGGGTGGTAAGTGGTAGCGGCAGGTGGTGGTGGTGGTGGCGGATGGGTGGTGGGTGGTGGTGGCGGAAGATGGTAGTGGAAAATGGTGGCAAGTGGTAGCTAGTGTTGGGTGGTAAAAAAAAAAAACTCAAAACTCAAAACGAAAACACATTTTTTGTGTTTTCATTTTTTGACCAAATTTATAAACTGAGACCACTGATTTATAAATCAAAAATTTTACCAAACAAGTTTTTATTTGAGTTTTTAAAATTTTTGTAAATATAAACAGAAAACTGAAAACGTAAGTGTTACCAAACGACAGAGCCTTGCTTTCTTTCTTGATCCTTGAAGTAGGGATTTCTAGTTCTCCTTTAATACTCTCATTCATCCTTATGCTCGAAACTCAAAAATTTTAACTCCGGGAAGTTTAAGAATGCTAAGAACTATAGAGGGTTTACAACATCGACACACCGCACGACACTAGAAACTCCGAAAATAAATCAAATGGTTTGAAAATAAAGGATTCAAGTCGGGTCCAAGACCTAGAATGTCACAATCTCCCCACCACAAGAAATTTCATCCCCGAAATTAAAATAACACGATAACGAGAGAAAATTAAAACAATGACAACGGTATGAAATCAAGTACTTGAAATAAAAACTAAGCTCCTTCAAACAACTCCGAGAATTTAAGCAAACTTTCGACTCCCATTCCCAATTCTCCTCCTCAACTCTGTGGTGCCTCTATAACACCTTCACTAACGGAATGGTCTTACCTCTCAACATTTGTTGTCTAAGACTTGAACCGGTTTCTTCTTGTATGAGACATCCTCATCAACCTCTAAATCGGCCAAATCAAGTACATGTGACAAGTCAGACTCGTACTTGTAAAGCATAGAGATATGAAACATGTCATAAACCACGAAAAGTTGGGGCAGTAAGGCCAAATGACAAGCTATCTCCCCAATCCGCTCTAGAATCTCAAAAGGCCCAATTAATCTCAGAGACAATTTCACACTCTTCCCAAATCTCATCAAATCCCATCTCAACGAAATTTTGAGAAATACATGATCACCAACCTCAAAAGATAAAGGTCTTCTTCTTCAATCGACACTACAACAAAAAGCACATTTGGTGACCAAAAAATTGGTCGCCAAAAATACAAATTTCGTCGCCAAAAGAATCGGCGACAAGTACACAATTGGTCGCCAAAGGCCTGTCACTAAAAGTATTGGCAACCAAATCATAAGTTGTCACTGTATGTAGACATTTAGCGACAAGCAAAAATGATCGTCAAAAATCATATATTTTGTCGCTGTAAAATTCTATTTTGTCGCTAAAAGGTTAAAATTTTGATAGGCTATGTAGTTTTAGCGACAAATAAATGCGTCACCAAAAGTACTATTTAGCAACAAAATTAATTTGGTCGCTAAAAGTCAAGTTTTTAGTGACGACTAAGTTTTGGTTGCTAAAAGTTCTTCGAATAGCCACTAACTTTTAGTGACAAAAACAATATGTTGTCGCCAAATATATTAATAGTGACCAAAATATCACTTGTAACTAAAAGTTCACTGCACAAATTTTGATTTTAATAATTTCTCTGTTCAAAATAATCCAAAACACTTATTTTTCTCTACAAAATATATACACAAATGTAATGTAAATAATAATACACATGTGCAAGACATTCATAATAATTCAAAATTAATAGCTATTAAACATCCCAATAAATATAATTACAATTCTCTAACAATCTAAAACATTCATACTAAAGTACTTACAAACTATTAACATCAAATCCACAAATCCATTACCAAATCCTATGTCAAAATATTTTCAAAAACACAAAACCAAATATTTTGATGCTAAACATCTAACCCACAAGTCATTTACTGTCACGACCCAAACCCACCCTATGGGTTTAGCACCGTAACCGGCGAGTAATCCGTGATTACCGAAGGCCTGCTTAATAATAAAGACAAGAATGTAGTACGTGGGTCGGAAGCCAAAACAAGAAAAAGATGTCCAATGAGTCAGTGGATACCAGATGCAAAAAGACTTTTCCGAACATATTCACATTCATAAGCAAAACATATATACACCATATGTACAATCATTCAGGTTAGGGACCAAATTCCTAATTAGCACAGTACAGTACAAGTCTTAAACAGTATTACAAAACAGAGACAGAAGGGTGAAATTGAGACACCCTAAAATAGCCTTAGCTCGGTCAGACTTGGAACCTCGAGGTGAGGCACAATGGTTGGCTTGACAAAAAGGGAGTTAACCCGGCGCTCCTAGCTCCGGTCCGGTGCCTGGACACCTATATATAAATATAAACAGTGAGCTAAAACCCAGTGAATAACATATGCGTAAAGGGTTAAGAATGAATGTCCTTTTAGTATTTAAAACAGTCATTTATAAACCATAATGGTCATATGTGGTACATCTAATAGCAAAATAGTACAGTAGGTCCTAACAGACCGAACAGTCAGTTGATGGCCATCATAATAGTAAACAGTAATGGTTCCAAACATGGGAACCAACAGAGATCTCTGTAACAGTAGCAGTAACAGTACAGTAATAGTAGATTGCTATGGATGCCACGAATTCAGTGCACAAATAGGATAAACATTCATTTAGTAAGAAATGTCATTTTAGAAAGCAGTATAGTAGATCATTCAGAAAATATTCATGATTGAACATATCTTTACAACATTGTTACTCACAGAGCACTAGGCTATAGGCAGCTAATGAGCGTCCTCTGATACCAACCCTACATAGTTATAGAACGAACACACACTAAGTTACACACTTAGGAATCAACAACTTAGTCTCTATCTTGACTCGGTGTGGTTCTACATCAATAACCTCATTAAGATGCCTTAAATTAGGCCTCGGAATGCCTAGGATGAAATGAGGATGCAAAGATGTACTTTAAAACACTTTTCAAAATTTTCAAAAAACAGGGGTCTTGCTCGAGATTGGCTTTCTTCGCTCGAGCGAGCTTGTCAAAGCAGTGGGGTCGCTCGAGTGTGGACTTCCTCGCTCAAGCGGTCTGTAAAAATGCAAAAAGTGCTGGATGTTGAAAATCGCCGACGCCGCTCGGCGTGAGATACGCCTCGCCGAGCGCGTCAAGGCGTGCACCAAAAACCTGAGAGCTTGCAATCTACGCTCGAGCCAGCATTCCATCGCTCGAGTGGAGCTCTGAACAAGGAATGGTTGCTCGAGCGTGGAATCATTTGCTCGAGTGTGGACTTCCTCGCTCAAGCGGTCTGTAAAAATGCAAAAAGTGCTGGATGTTGAAAATCCCCGCTCGACGCTCGCTCGAGCGTGAGATACAGTCCTCGCTCGAGCGTGCGTCTGCGTGCACCAAAAACCTGAGAGCTTGCAATCTACGCTCGAGCCAGCATTCCATCGCTCGAGTGGAGCTCTAAACAAAGAATGGTTGCTCGAGCGTGGAATCCTTCGCTCGAGCATGGAAGGCAAAATCTGGGTTTTCCAGATTTGCCTCCAAAGCTCAAACCAAGAATTCAACACCTCAAAACTCAACCTTTTGGGCCAATTTTCTGGAAAACACTTGGAAATCAACAATATGACATGTTTTGAAGATCAATTGATAAAATCAAGGCCCAAAAGTGAGACGATTGAATACAATTTCAACTCAAAATTCAAGAACATGAAGAACAATGCAAAAATCATCCATGCATGAGTTCTCATGAACTCTAATGTTTCAAAACATGACCAAATGCAAGTTTTAGCTCAAGAACATGGTGAATTCATGGACTACATGCAAAATATGAACATGCATGTGGAAATTCATGAAGAACAACCTCAAATTGCAAGAATATGTACATGCATGCATGAATTACTACTCAACTCAACTCTTAAATTAATTCTTGACCTTAATCTCCAAATTTCCATGAATCATGCAAGACACAACTTGAAGTCATAAACAAGAAGGTAAATATCCTACCTTAGGTCTTCAATTTTAGGTATAGAAGCTCAATTATGCAATCTCTCTTCAATTTCTTCTAGTTCCCAAGCTAAATTTGATGAACTCAAGTTTTCTCCTAACTCTCTCTCTCTTGTCGGTTTTGGCCTCTAGAGGAAAGGATGAAGAATGATGCAACTAAGCTCTAAACAATATTTTTGACAAAGTGGCCCACTAGTATGGCAAAAAAATGTAATTAAGTCCAACTAATGTACTTTAACTTAAATAACTCTAATTTAATCATTCCAAATCAAATTTACATTAAAGCTACCATAAAATCACATAAATTCTAATTAATATAAAACACCAATCAATTTCTGATTCGGTCGCCGATAGGACCTTCAATTTGCAATTCAAAGATAAAACATGAACAGATCATTTAATGACTAACAGATAGAAATGCGTTTAAAACAGTATACTCATGCAATCAGTTCGGAATTTCAGTATGATCCATTACTTGTCATGCTTAATCACAGATTAGCACTAATCATAGGTGAGGGTTGTCACATTTACCAAAATCCTATATCAAAATATTTGCAAAAACACAATACCAAATATTTTGATGCTAAACATTTAACCCATAAGTCATTTACCAAAATCCTATGTTAAAATATTTCCAAAAACACAAAATCAAATCTTCTGATACAGCCCGAACTATTTTCTACCATTGCCAATCTGTCACATGAAAAAGAAAAAACAATATTAGATTGACAAAAAAAAAAAAAAAACTCGGTATGAATTTCACAATTTTGATTTTAATTTTGTAACGGGAAGCCCAATCGGGGTGCCGTTTGCTTATACAAGTTTATTTAGTCTTGAGCAAGTTGTCCGTGCTAAGTTTCGGCGGTTTCGATGGTCATTTCGCAATTTCGGCTCCCAAACGGGCCTTTTAAGTCTTGTGTTTTACAATTTTTCTTCTAATTTTCTAATCGAAAATCCAATCGAGGTCCCATTTGTTCCTACAAGTCTATTTAGGCTTGAGCAAGCTGACCATGCCAAGTTTCGGCAGTTTCGATGGTCATTCCGCAATTTCGTCTTCTAAAAGAGCCTTTTAAGTCTTGCGTTTTACAATTTTCCTTCTAATTTTCTAACCGAAAATCCAATCAAGGTCCCATTTGTTCCTACAAGTCTATTTAGGCTTGAGCAAGCTGTCTGTGCTAAGTTTCGACGATTTCGGTAGTCATTTCACAATTTCAGCCACCGAACGGGCCATTTAAGTCTTGTGTTTTACAATTTTCCTTATAATTTTCTAACCGAAAATCCAATTGAGATCCCGTTTGTTCTTACAAGTCTATTTAGGCTTAAGCAAGTTGCCCATGCCAAGTTTTGACAGTTTTGGTGGTCATTTCGCAATTTTGCCTCCCGAACGGGCTTTTTAAGTCTTGTGCTTTACAATTTTCCTTCTAATTTTCTAACCAGAAATCCAATCGAGGTCCCGTTTGTTCCTACAAGTCTATTTAGGCTTGAGCAAGCTGCCCGTGCTATGTTTCGACAGTTTCGGTGGTCATTTCGCAATAATAGGAAGGATATGTTGTATTACAGAATAGTACTATAGGTGTAATTAACCATATACTTTTTTCCTTTCAGCATAGAACTACAATTGATTTTCTGGTTAGTAGTCAGATATTTGAGGACATGAGTATTTTTTTAATAAATACTATAGTTATCATGAAAACTAAATCGTTCATAAGAGGAGAAAATGAAAACAATAATAATAAAGCACAAAGATATCCCCGTTCAAATTCAACGAATAATATAAAACTTAAAACCATGCATACATACATACATGGCGGAAAAGAACTTCATTCATTGTAATATTGAATGCCACACAGAACATTCAAAGTGTGAAAATATACAATCAACCCTCTCGGATTATCTTTCAAAAAAATTTATAAAAAAAAAAAAACCTCAAATTAGAATCACTACTTCTTGACACAATTGCTGCCAAGAGTGTAGATGAAAATATACAACTACACATAATCAAATTCATAAGAAAAATGACACAGCTATTCGTTATCCTGGTAAGAACATACCCGAGGGGCATGGGCTTCCATTTCTTGAAATGCTTTAGGATTTTGCAAAAATGCCACAACTTCATTAATTTCTTCCCTCATGGACTCTACACTTGCAAAGTCTTTCAACCGTATAGGGGGGTTCTTCACCCTCTGCAAATATGAAAAAAGCCATGGACCTTGCAAATTTTTTCATCAAAAAACTTCATGATCATAATATATGGGGAAACTTTTAAGCATCAGGTATGAACCTTCATTTGGTCAAATACGTTTTATTCTCTTCACTCTATATTTAAAATAAGCTTTCTGCAAGATAGAATATATAATTAATGGAGCCATCAGTTGTCAACAAGAAGTCCAACACAATAAAGATGAATCAATCAGCTGCTTATGCATCAGTTTTTAAACAATAAAATATGTCCTATGGTGCAAATGATCTCCCAAAAAAACAATAGCAGATCTAGTTAAAGACAACATAACAACTTTATCTAATTAAGAGGTAGCATGATCCAAGCAGAAAGGAGATATCCTGATAACATGTAAAGATTAGGAATACTGGCTCAACCCCACCAACTTTTTTTTTAAAACCCAAAATTAGTTCAAGTTCTAATAGGTAAACTGGATTGAGAAGTAAAATTCAAAGGTCACAAGTATCAATCCAGTTTTAATTTTATTTCTTTATTAGAAATTCAAAATTGTGAAACTAATATATTTGTATCATACTTTTAATTTTATTTTTGTTCTTTCTGTATTCAATTATTATAGACATAGTTTCTACCTTAAACAACATTCATCCCTTATATATACATAAAAAATTAATTCAATTACTTCACAAATTAACCATAAATCCTTAATATTTATTCTTAACTGCAAACTTTTTTAACTTAATTTTCATTTAATTAAAGTTTACAGATACATACATACATACATACATACATACACACACACACATACATACACTGTAAAAAAAAAAAAACACAATTTGAAATGGAGGTAAAGAGACAAAGCAATCAAACATTATAATGTGTAAACACACCTACAATAACCAAGGAATCAAACACAATTTACGGTATTGAATTAACGAAGAAGTCAAACACGTTTACAGCAATGAAGCGAGCAATCGAGGGAGACAAAGCAGTATAGCAACGAAGCAATCTGGAAAGAAAAGAGGCGACAGTCCCAAAATCAGTCCCCACAAATTCAAAATATCAGAGAGAGAGAATGTTGTCGGTTGCGATCAGTGTTGTGAGAAAGGCAGACAAAGAAGAAAAAGAGGAGGAGAAGGCACCATTTGAGGGAATGCCGTCGGTGGCGCTCAGTTGGTGGCGCGATAAAGCAAGAGAAAGAGAGACAAAGAAGAAAAAGAGGAGGAGGCAGTGTGAGAGAGTGAGAAGGAGAGGGAGAGAGAGAGAGAGACATACCTTTGTGTTTGCTGTGCACCGTTTGAGGGAGAGAATGAGATGAACAAAAATTATATTGGTTGTTGCTTAGGTCTTATTTGTTTATTCACCAAAAGGGTCGGTCAAGTCTCTAAAAAAAATAAAAACAAAAGGAAAAAATGCAAAATGACGTAGTTTCGATAGTTAATTTATTGGCGACTAAAATCTTTCGGTCGCCATAAGTATCGTTCACCTTTTCTGCGACTATTTTGTTTCTGTCGCCAAAAATTACAATCAGCGACCAAACTTTTTGTCGCTATATATTAATTTAGTCGCGAAAACATTTTTGGCACTCCCGCGCAGAAATTTAAGTTGGCGCCAAACCTTTTGGCGACTAAAAATCTCAACTCGTCGCCAATAGTTTATTTTTTGGCGACCAAGAAGTATATTGTCACCGATTATATACAATTGGCAACTAATTTCAGTTTGGTTGCTAAAAAACGTCGCCAAAAATGTTTTTTGTTGTAGTGCGGCATAACTTTTCTAACGATTTTGAGCCGTAGGCAACCTACATCGAATGAGAGCAACCTTTTCGATTGTCTTGCAAACCAACTTTGGACCCAACATAAGTGCATCCTCCACCTCGGCCCAACAAATTGGTGATCTATAAGGTCGGCCACACAAGGCCTTAAACGGTGCCATTCTGATATTTGCTTGAAAACTATTGTTATAGGCAAATTCTATCAACAGTAAGTGCCTCTCCCAAGACCCCGTAAAGTCGAGAACATAAGCTCAAAGCATGTCCTCTAAAATTTGAATGGTACGTTCAGATTGCTCATTGGTCTAAGGGTAATAAACAATGCTAAAAGTCAATTTAGTTCCTAATGCCTCCTGAAGCCTCTGCCACAATCAAGCCATGAAACATAGGTCCCTATCCGAAACAATGGTCACCGGAATCCTGTGAAGTCGAACTATGTCTCTAATGTACAACTCGGCCAAATAATCAACTGAGTCACCACTATTCACCAACTACCTCCATTGTCACCTATTTATAGTTCACCTCCATCGATCTACCTCCACCATCACTGATGTACACTAGATGAAAAATTTTAATAACTTGAAAAAATTATAAATACACCCTCTGAGGTTTGCTTAAAATACAATTTGCCCATCGTGGTTCTGAACATTGTATCCCGCCTTTCGAAGTTTCTAATTTCATAACAAATAATTCATTTTTTCAATAAATCAAGTCAATTAATAATTTTTAATGATGTTGTAAATTTATTTCAATTAAAATTTAGGTAATTTTATCATTGTATTGGAGAGCAGTTGAAAATTTTATTTTTTTAGTTAATTCTGTTAAACAAAAAAAATCTAATAAAGTGGTATTTATAATTTTTCAAACTACAATGGACAATCCGTAATTTAAGCAAATCTTAAGGGGTGTATCTGTAATTTATCCTTTTAAACTAATGTATCTATAAGAACAAAATTTTGTAATGTGTATGAAATGTAATATCAATTTCTATCAATACAATGTAAAAAATATTAATAAAAAAAAAAAAAAACTATATCATTAGATATATTCATTCAATGTATATGATTACAAAAATATAATCAATACGATCTGTGACTGGATAACTTGTTATAAAATCATTATATATCATGTTTTCACTAATATTTGACACAATTTATAGATTGTTGACAACTTTTAAAATTGGGCATGGTTCATAATTTTACAATTGAAATTTTAAATGTAGTTCTTTTACATTGTAAAGTCATTGTATAAAATTTTATTTATAAGTTTGCAAATATTTTCAATTTTAAAAGACTTGCAACTATCCTTAGGATATGAAATAAAGCTAAGAAAGTTAATCACATCCTCCTTAATTCAATTCTTATAAGGAAGAAGAAGAAGAAGAAGAAGAAGCAGCAGCAGCAGCAGCAGAGAAGAGAGAGAGAGGGAGAGAATAAAAAAAGAAAGAGAACAGGAAACAGAAGAAGATTTTTTGAAACAAATATAAAAAAAAAAGATGATGAGGAAGAAATCAAAAATAAAGACCGAGTTGAAGAGAAATTGAAACAACAACAACCAACGGAAAAATTGAAACGAAGGAATAATAGGAAGAGACATGAGAGAACTGAAACAAATAAGAAGAATAAGAGAGAGATAGAGAGAAAGAAACACGCATAGAGTTAGAGTGTGAACATTACAACATGAAAATGAGGACTGAGTTGAAGATACAAGTTAATGGAAGTCGTTTCACCAACTTTTTGTTTTTCAAATGTTCACTAAAAATGATTTTCTTAACACAAGTAACCATGGATTTTCGATTACAGATATAAGAATATCTTACGAGGTTGATTATTAAATTTTAAAAAAAAAATATTGGGGTGGAAAATCTATATAATGTAGACATATTCTTAACTAATACTACTATATTAAAGGAGTTTCACTTTGAGATGGCAATCACCCCTGTCAGACTCACTCTCAGTCCATTACCAATCCACCGATCTAGTTCTAGATCTACACGGATCAAGTTGTTTCAAAAATCAACTCCAAATGACTGCAAGCAACATTGTTTTCTAAATCTCGCCACTACTTCTCCACATCTCTTTATCTCTCTGTCTCTCAAAGTTGATCTGCTACAAATTCATTTATTGACAGGGATAGGCCCATAAGGACCACGGCCCACCATGAGTAAACCCAAGCCCACCATTTAGACCTGATTACACAACCCCAAGAAAACCCGCATACCGGAGGCCAACTGAAGCAGAAAGGCCAATGATGCTCGGACACGTGGCGGGTGCATCAGCTATGTCACAGACAAAGATCTGCAGTTATTGCCAAAGACATCACCATTAATGCAACCCATCACCGCATTTATTGCATAACACCTCAGAATGACGCCTCACCTCGAACGAGATTTAACCACGCGCAAGCTTTGGCGGGAAGGTCAGAACGACTGAGACAGCGAAATGATTACCAAAGGATATAAGCAAGGCTCGAAGACAAGAAGAAGGTTAAGTTTTCCATCCTCTCTCTCTCTCCCTCTCTCTCTACATTTTTCATCACCTTTTCTAATTCACACGGAGGGTTCGGGACTACCCCGTTCCCCGATTGGACTTGCTTGCAGGTTATCCAGTGGGCTTGAGGAGCTTGGATCGGTCCAACCCATTCACGAGGACTCACTGCATCATCAGTTGGCGCCGTCTGTGGGAAACTGGTTTGTCCGTGCGCCAGTTGTGTTCATTGCCGCCGGAGACCCTCTCCCAGCAACCTATTCCACCTCACCCGTTACGTGCATGGTAACGACCAGATCCATGGCTTCCCACCATAACGCTGCCGATCACCAGACCGACCCTCCCAATCTGAACAACCCACCACAGTACTTCATCGAGCTCACCAATAGCATCAACCGTATGGCCGAACAAAACCAGGCCTTAATCAACGCTCTGCTCCAACGGAACCTCCCTATTCCTCCACCACCTCCAGATATTCCACCCCATCCAGAACAAGCTCCAGGCCACACCGTCCCACAACCTAATCCTCCCAACTCGGGAGGCTTGCAACCCCCTCACCCACATATACATCCTCCTCCTCCACCCCCACGTCCATCAGTCATAGCCCCAGCTCCCGAGGGAGAAGCTAGCAGCGTCCAACATCTATCTCCTTCTGGCGGTGACAACATTCCCCTTTGGGACGCTGAACTCCGAGCCATGAAACTCCAACTCCAAGGGGTCATGCAAAACATCCAACATAAGCCCTCTACCACAAGAACTCCCTTTCGCTGCTCCATCCGAGACAAACCCCTACCCCCAAGTTCATAATGCCTACCAGCGACCCTTTGACGGAACAACCGACCCCGTCGACCACGAAACCTACCGTACACTCATGATCCTCCATGCTTTCCCCGACGAAATCATGTGCCGAGCCTTCCCCGTGACCCTAAAGGGATCGGCTCGGCTATAGTTCAGCCAGTTGCCACCAGATTCAGTCTCTACATTTCAACATCTTAGTTACTTTTTCTGAGCCACTTCATTGGAGCCCAACGCCTGACGTCGGCGACGACTCAACTCTCAACATCCGTCCATCGAGGGGGAGTCATCGCAGCTTTTGTCACTCGCTTCAACACCGAAGCCTTACAAGTTGCTGAAAATGACGATAAGGTCATCCTCACAGCCTTCATGGCTGGTCTGCGGTCATCCGATTTCCTCTTCTCCCTCTCCAAGAACCCCCCGACATCCATGGCAGCCTTGCTCTCCAAAGCCCAAAAGTACATGAACGCCGAGGACTCTCTAGCCGCTCGGCAGGACTCCACAACTAAATACCTCACCCCCAGAGAAAAAAGAAAAGACCAAGAGCCCAGTAACACCCGACCTCATAACCAAACATCCCGCTATGCTGACCGACCCCCTCGTGCCGACCGGCCGGCCCCAACCAGACCCCCCGGTCGGTTCGAGCAATATACCCCCCTCAATACTCCCATGGAACAAGTTCTTAACCAAATCCAACGGGACTACCCCCTCAAGTGGCCTCTTCCTCCACGGAACCCCTCCAACCGCAAAGACCAGTCCAAGTATTGCCGCTTCCACCAGGATCATGGCCATAACACCGACGACTGCATCAGCCTCAAAGATCAAGTAGAGACCCTCATTCGCCAGGGGCGCCTGAGCCGATTCACAGATACCCGCCCTCAGCAGAGACAAAGGACCGACCCCCACAGAGACAATCGCAGGCATACCCCTCCACGGCGACCAGCTCAACCAGACCAAGGGCATGATCGACCCCACCAACAACCTCGGCCTCAAGGTAATCCGCCTCCGCCAGTTGGTGAAATCAGAGTTATTTCAGGTGGTCTCGCTTGTGGGGGACCATCACGCTCAGCTCAGAGGGCAGAGCTTAGAAAGATACGACAGGGCTCGGACAAGACAGTTGCCACGGCCACCGATCAATTCAAGCAACCCAAGCAAAGGATGAGCCCATTACCTTCACGGACGCCGACCGTGCATCCGTTATCCTCACGATGATCCCTTGTCATTTCCATCGCCCTTCCAATTATAAGGTCGACGAGTCCTCATTGACAATGGCTAACTGTCGGACATCATTTTCTCAATCGCTTCCGCCAATCGAAGATCGGAGAAGAAAGCCTAGCCCCACTCCAAACTCCTCCGTTGGTTTCACGGTGACCGGTGACCTCTATCGCTCCATTGATCTCCCCATCACCATTGGAGAGTACCCACGCAGACCACGGTTGCTTACTTTCCTTGTTGTCGATCGCCTCACCATAACATCATCCTCCGCACCGCCCTCAATGCCTTCCAAGCCATCACATCCACCTACCACCTTGCCCTCAAGTTCCTTATTGATTTTGGGGTCGGAACAGTGAGAGGAGAACAGACCGTCGCCAGAGAATGTTATGTTGCCTCGCTCAAAGAGGTCAAACTGAAGGAGGCGATGATCATAGAAGGACTTGACGTCCGAGATGAGGACGAACTGATCAGAGGTGAACCTGTGGAGGAACTCGTCGAAGTTAACATCGATCCCACCAATCCACTCAAAACTGCTAAAATCGGCACCAACCGCTTCCTGCCAAGGCCGACCTCACCGCCTCTCTACCGAACACAGAGACGCTTTCGCTCGACCCATGCAGACATGCTGCATCGACCCTCTTTCATAACCCACCGCCAAGATCGAGCCTCATTTCCGACCTTACCGACAGAGGCAACAGATTTTCCATCCAGAGCGCAACAATCTCATACCGCAGAGGTTGACAAACTTCGAGGCCCGCTTTATCGAAAATGTGGATTATCCTAAGTGGCTGTCCAACGTGGTCCCGGGTCCGCGAAAACAATGGCAAGTGGCCTTCAAGGCCGACTACTCCGACTTGAACCGAGCTTGTCCCAAAGATAGCTATCCTCTCCCCGCATTGATCTCGTCGACGCCACGGCCGGTCATCAAATGCTCACCATGAATGCTTTTTCAGGTACAACCAAATCGTGATGCACTCATCCGACCAGAACACACATCTTTCATCACCGACGGCACCTACCACTACCGTGGTCATGCCGTTTCGGACTAAAGAATCTGGGCCACCTACCAACGTTTGGTCAACACGTCTTCCACCATCGACGGACGAACATGGAAGTGTATGTGGATGACATGCTAGTTAAGAGCAAACTCTCCACGACCACCTCACCGACCATGAGAGACTTCGCCACACTCCGCAAATATCGATGAAGCTCAACCAGAGAAGTGCGCCTTTGGCGAGGATCCGCAAGTTCCTAGGTTTCATGGTCAACAACATGCATCGAGGCCAACCCCGAGAAGATCAAGGCCTTGATTGAGATGCAATACCCAAAACCGTTAAAGAGGTCCAAAGGCTCACCGGCAGAGTGGCGCCTCTAACTGCTTTCATCTCCCTGCAACGGATAAATGCCTACCATTCTTCAAAGTCTGCGGCAGACTTTTTGAATGGACAAGCGAATCGAAGAAGCCTTTCAACAGCTTGAAACAAGGTATGGCCAACCCTCCCTTCTCTCACAGGCAATCACCGGCGAGCCCCTCTTCCTTTACCTAGCAGTATCGAGCACCGCAATCGGTCGGCGCCATCGAGAGGATTCCTGGCCCAACGGCGGTCTATTACATCACCGGCTCGTGGGAGCGGAGCAGAACTACCCCTATTAGAAAAGCTGCCCTCGGCCTTGGTCATCGCCTCCGCACGACTCACTACTTCCAAGCTCATTCAATAGTGGTTCTGACCGTCCAGCCCCTGAAGAAGGTCATGCAGCAACCCGAGCTCTCAGGAAGACTAATGCAGTGGTCAGTAGAATTAAGCCAGTTCGACATCTCTTATCGCCTCGACAAAGAATCAAGGCGTCAGAATCGACTTCATCTTGGAATTTACCAATCCAGCCCCAACCACTAACCTTCCACCCGCACCAACTCCACCAGAGCCCGAAGATCCTCATTGTTGGACACTCAATGTTGACGGCTCGTCTTGCAGGGAGGGAAGCGGGGCTGGCCTCATCCTCACATCCCCCGAAGGGGGTTATTTCAAATGTGCCCTCCGCCTCTTGTTTGCGGCCAGCAACAATGAGGCCGAGTACGAAGCATTGATAGCAGGACTTCGTCTAGCCAAAGACATTGGTGTTAGCCACATCAGAGTGTTCAGTGACTCCCAACTTATCGTCGGCCAGATCACGGGTGAATTCGATGCCAAGGATACCACAATGCGGACTTACAGGGACATGGCGCTCACCCTTGTTCGTCTCTTCAACACCTTCCAGATCAGACACATTCCTAGGGCGAAAAACTCCAAAGCAGATGAGATGGCTCAATTGGCTTCCGCCGACCAATCCGACCTCAGCCATGGAGTTCGCCTCGAATACCTGACTCACCCGGCCATCTCACCCGACCTGCAAGAAGTGCAATTCCTCCAGACGGAACCCATCCCTTGGGCATCCGACATCCTCCTCTTCTTGACCACTGGAGATCTCCCAGATGACCAACAGCAGGCTGCCAAGGTCAGAGCTCGGTCGGCCAACTACACTTTGGTCGACGGCGTTCTTTACAAGCGCGGTTTCTCACGACCATACCTGCGATGTCTCAGCCCCGCTCAAGCAACCTATGTAATGCAAGAGATCCATGAGGGAATCTGTGGCAATCATTCGGGTGGCAGGTCTCTCGCCCAAAAAGTACTCCGTACAGGCTACTTCTGGCCGACCCTCAACAAAGATGCCTCTGATTTCATGTTGAAATGCGACAAGTGCCAGCGCTTCGCCAACATCCCCCATGCTCCTCCCGCTGAGCTGATCACCGCAATCTTACCCGCTCGCCAAATGGGTATCGACCTAGTCGATCCACTTCCCAATCGGGTCGAGGCCGCACTAAGTTCGCAATTGTTGCCATTGACTACTTCACCAAGTGGGTCGAGGTAACCTCGCCACAATCACCGAGCGAACACCACCAAGTTTATCCGCAATCCATTATCCGCCGATTTGATCCTCGTGCCATCGTCTCCGACAACGGCAAACAGTTCGACAATGCTAAATACAGGAAATTTTGTGCAGATCTCCAAATTCAACCATGCTTCTCTTCCCCCGGTCATCCCCAAGCAAATGGCCAAGTCGAGGTCACCAACCGCTCTCTCCTGAAGATCATCAAAACTAAGCTCGGTCGCTAAAGGCCTCACGAGGAACTACCACATGTACTGGCTTACCGAACCATCGCCTTGGGACTCCCATCGGGAAACCCCTTTTCGCTTAACATATGGCGCTGAGGCGGTCATTCCTGTAGAAGTCGGTCTGCCCACCCCCAGGGTCTCACATCCAAATCTTTCCTCAGCCAAAGAACTCCGTCGAGCAGACCTGGATCTCATCGAGGAACTCAGAGAGACTGCTGCTGTCAGATTGGCTTCATACCAGCAGAAAATGAGAACACACTACAACCGCAAAGTCCGACCACGAGAGTTCTCTACTGGCGATCTTGTCTTGAGAGAAGCAACCCTTGCAACAAAGAATCCAACCGAGGGCAAATTGGCAGCCAAATGGGAGGGGCCCTACGTGGTGAAGGCCCGACCACGGCCAGGCACTTACCGACTTCAAGACATGGATGGCCGAGACATTCCCCATCCCTGGAATGCTGAACATCTGAAGCGTTACTATCAATGAATCCTTACCTTTGTATTGTCGAAATTATTGTATTTCCCTTTTTCAGTACATAATACAAGTATCGACTGGAGTTCCCACTTTCTATAATTCAACTGTCTGAATGTAGCTTCCATGAAACTTTTATTTGCAGGAGCACCTACAAAAGCCTCAGTCAGACCTGAGCACTTTCAAAAGTCTCGGCCAGACCGAGCACTCAAAGCCTTAGTCAGACCTGAGCACTTTCAAAAGCCTCGGCCAGACCGAGCACTCAAAGCCTCAGTCAGACCTGAGCACTTTCAAAAGCCTCGGCCAGACCGAGCACTCAAAGCCTCAGCCAGATCTGAGCACTTTCGAAAGCCTCGGCCCTCAGACTGAAAGACTGAGCACTCAAAGCACTCAAAGCCTCGGCCAGGCACTCAAAAGCCCCCAGTCACCGAAAGACTTTCAAAGCCTCGGCCAGACCGAGCACTCAAAGCCTCAACAGACTGAAAGACTTTCAAAAGCCTCGGCCAGACCGAGCACTCAAAGCCTCAGTCAGACTGAAAGACTTTCAAAAGCCTCGACCAGACCGAAAGACTCAAAGCCTCAACAGACTGAGACTTTCAAAAGCCTCGGACTGACGAGCACTCAAAGCCTCAGTCGGACTGAGAGCACTTTTCAAAGCCTCGGCGGACCTCAGCCTCAGTCATGATCTGACGCTTAACCACAATTTCAAAATAATTTGACACTTAGTCAATATTTTAAAGAGGTTTGCCCATATTTCATTTGCAAATCACATCTTCAACTTCACATTTCATTCTACCCTTTCAAGGTAGTTTGACACTTAGTCAATATTTTAAAGAGGTTTGCCCATATTTCATTTGCAAATCACATCTTCAACTTCACATTTCAGTCTACCCTTTCAAGGTAATTTGACACGTAGTCAATATTTTAAAGATGTCTGCCCATATTTCATTTGCAAATCACATCTTCAACTTCACATTCCAGTCTACTTTTTTAAGGTAATTTGACACTAAGTCATGTTTTTAAGATACAAGCATTCGCTGAAAACATCAGTACATACAATAATCACAAGCAAAACAAACCAAGACCAAACCAATACAAGAGGAAATATACTAGAATCATCAACTCCAACCATAAATCCCCTTTTATTCATTCAAAAATGTGTATACAAATTACTTACATCCCTTTCAAAAAAAAAAAATAATAAAAAAAATAAAAAAAAAAAATAAAACAAAACAAAACAAAACAAAACAATAACCCAAAACTCCTAAGTCTACTTATCATGCAGATCACTCCTCCTCCTCGCTGGAAATGAGGTCAGCTTCTTCAACCCCCTCGTCCAGTGGGGTCTGGGCTACGTCATCTTCTCCAATCGCCACACTACTCAGGTCTAAGTCTGGAAACAGCTCCTCAACCTTGCGCTTGAACATCTTCCAACCACTGTCCCAGTACTCAGCCATCTCGTGCTTGTAGTAGTCAGATTGCTGGAAACTGCTAATGATTTCAGACTCTGTCCTCACCCCAAAGACTGTCCCTCGATGACCCAAAGACCCTGCATTCCACCCAAAGTTGGCAAGAATCAGATCAATCGCCATCTGAAACTCAGAGACCCTTTGAATTGAGTAATACAGCAACACAAAGGTCGTGGTAGGCGCCTTTCCGAGGCCGCCTTTCTCCTCAGACAGCCTCCTTTTGTAGGGCCTCCTTGTCAGCTGCAGCTTTGGCTCTCTCAGCCTCCAGCTCCCTCCTACAGACCTCCCCCTCTGCTGCCAACTTTCCCCTCTCTGCTTCAAATTGTTTCAAAGGGCTCCTCTGCTCCAGCTCTAGCGCGCTCATCCTCCACCTCCTTTTGCAGAGCCTCAGCCTTTGCATCTGCATCATCCTTCTGCCTGACGAGCTTTTCGTTGTCGCTCATGGCCTCCTCATGCCGCTCGACTGCAATGGCGCACGCTCTTTGGGCCTCCTCCACTTTCTTTTGCTCTCCAGAAAGTTGGAACTCCAGCGACACCACCCGGCGGCGTGTGTCTTCTAGATCCACTTTGACTGCTTGGCAAGATAAGTGCTTCCACTCTGCACTCTCCTTCTTCAATTTAGCTACTCTTTGGCCAGATCTCACCTTGGCGATGACCTTTCCTCGTGAGCCCCTGCTAGGGTAGTTACCTCCATTTGGTGAGCATAACCTCGAACAAGTCGGCCTCGTTGAACCCAGAGGTCGAGCGCACTGCTTGCGTTTGTCTACAATCTTGACTAGACGGCAGCCTCACCGCCAGGATCTCCTCCTCCAGCCTTCCGCCACAGCTGCATGATAAATCGCTCCCAGACCAACTCCTCCTTCCAGTGGTGCGACTTTGGCTCTGCTTTCTCTCCCACTTGGCTCCGCCGCAGTCGGCCCAACTCCTACTTGCATCGTTAGGCGACCTTCACAGCCTTCAGTGTGGGAGAGACCCCACCTGCTTCTGGGATGTCTTGGACTGCAGGAGTCTCCACCACAACTGGGGTCTCCTTCAACTTCTTGGGCCCAGACTGCTCTGCAGCCTCTTCTGGAGCACTTCTCTTCTTCTTCTTCTTCTTCAGAGCCTCCCCCTCCTTCCTGGCCCTCTCCTTCACAGGGTCCACAGGAGGCTTTCGTGGCTCAAAGGTGGTTAAATCCTTCTCCCCCAACGGCTTTGGCCGAGGCCTGATCCTCTCTTTCGCAAGTGGTCAAGGTGCGTCTCCGAGCTTCTGGAACCTAGCAGCTCGGGCAAGAAGGGCTTGATCCTCAGCCTCCTGCGCCTTCCTCCTCGCCTCCAACTTTGCTCGGTCCAGATCTCCTCCGGTCGGCTGAGGACCCAGCCCTGCCTCAAACAACGCCGACGGCTGTACCAGCTCGTCCCACCTAACCTTCTCCTTTTCCCTCCATTCTTTCACCCTCTTCACCCTCTCCTCCGCCTCAGCCCCCAACTTTGCCTCCACTGTCTTGATTGGCACCTTCCAAATGGTGCGCACCCCAACCCCTCCACTGCCAGAAACATAGAACCACCGCGTACGCCAACCCTTAATCGACGAGGCGGACGGCCACCACTCTTCCTCACCACCGTCAAGTGTGACCCACGTCTCTTGTCGACAGAGGCTTTGTAGCAAGCGAAGAACTCCTCCACCGCCATTCCTTCCCTCATTCGCTTCCCCACGCAGACAAAGCCAAGACGATTTTCCAGCGTTGGGCATCAATCGCCCGGCCATTTCCGTGGTTGAGCACGCCCACCACTATTTGAGGCGGCGGCCCCCATTCAGAGCCTCCTCGCAAGGAGAACTCCCCCTCGCTGTCCGATGGCCTCTCCGTTGATGTTGGCAACAAGAACTCCACTTCCTGAATTGGTACTTTCACGGATAGCTTCCAACTCCGCCTCGCCATCACCGATTTGTCCGCCTTTTGTGCCAATGATCCGCCCCACCTCACTAATCGGCTTGAGCCGCCACCAAGGTGGAACCATGGAAACGCCTCGTCGATTCCCCGCCTCTCCGTCTCAGACTGCGCTAATTCCTCCGCCGTCATCCCCAATGGATCTACCCGACAATTGCGGTCTCTTCGTTAGCCATTTCTAGGCGGTGTTAAGTAATAGCTTCGATGCAGTCCCGTAAAAATCGCAGAATGTTTTAATGGGGTATCGTGAGCAACGAAGCGAATTGATACTCAATATTTTGAGTTTTTGTAAACAAGTAGGTGAATCAGATGATACCAAAACCCCACGGTTTGCCCAGATTCCAAAGATCCAAATTAATTTTCGCCATTTGAAAACCTTTCAAATCATCCGCCAAAACTCAGATCATCAATGCCCATAATATTGCCCCGACGCTTTCCTCGATCTAACGGTTGACCTTTCCTCCCCAAAATGTTGCCACGTATGGTCCACGCGACCGACCGCCTCACCTTGTCTTTTCCACTTCAAGTCATCACGTGACACGCCGCCTTGAGCCTCAAGGCCTTCGGCCACCCTCACGGCCTCTAGCGCCGACCTCCCTCGGCTGCCCTCCGGACACCCTCACGGCCTCACCGCTCTCACGCCGGTCGGCCTCTCTCACTTGCCGGCCTCACGCCTCGGCCACCTCACGGTCGGCCTCTCACGCTTGACACCACGGCGGCTCCGCCGGACACCACACGGTCGGCCTTCCGCTGCCACCCTCACGGTCGGCCTTAGCGCCGACCTTTCGCCAGCCCGCCGGACACCCTTTGGTCGGCCTCACCCGCCGGCCACCTCACGGTTGCCGGCCTCTCGGCCGCCGCCTCATGGTCGGCCTCTCGCCGGACACCCTCACGGTCGGCCTCTCGCTCGGCCACCTCACGGCCGGCTCACGCCACACCTCACGCCGGCCTCTAGCGCCGACCTCGCTGCCCTCCCGCCGGACACCTCACAGCCGGTCTCCCCTGTGCCTGGATTCATCTCCACTATTATTATTCCCTTAGTTGGACTAAAGTGCACTCGAACGGGGACTATCGATGTGATAGGCCCATAAGGACCATGACCCACCATGAGTAAACCCAAGCCCACCATTTAGACTCGATTACACAACCCGGCCAAGAAAACCCAAGACAAATTGGAGGCCAACTGAGCAGAAAGGCCAATGATGCTCGGACACGGCGGGTGCGTATCACCCATGTCGCCAGACAAAGATCTGCAAAGTTATTGCCACAGCACATCACCATTAATGCAACCCATCACCGCATTTATTGCGACAACACCCCTCAGCTGGAATGACGCCTTCTCACCCTGAACGAGACGAACCACGGCGCAAGTTTTCGGCGGGGGGAAGGTCAGAACGACTGAGATAGCGAAATGATTACCAAAGGATATAAGCAAGGCTCGAAGACAAGAAGAAGGTTAAGTTTTCCATCCTCTCTCTCTCTCCCTCTCTCTCTACATTTTTCATCACCTTTTCTAATTCACACGCCGGAGGGTTCGCCGGGGGACTACCCCGTTCCCCGATTGGACTTGCTTGCAGGTTATCCAGTGGGCTTGAGGAGCTTGGATCGGTCCAACCCATTCACGAGGACTCACTGCATCATCATTTATCAATCTTTCTTGTTCTGTATGTGTGTAGAGGGGTGTCTTGTGACAAAGTGAGTGAACCAGATTTGTTGACCGCAATTTTTTTTTTTTTAAACAAATTAGATTGATAAAGTTATCACTGAATGTATTTTTAATAAATTTCAGTGAAAAAATCATCAAACTAGATTTTGTTGCATTATTCGTATGTGTGTGTGTGTTTGTGTTTTTCTATGAGTGAATAATAGTGAGTGAGTGTGAGTGAGTGTGTGTGTGTGTGAGAGAGAGAGAGAGAGTAAGTGCATGGGAATGAGCGAATGAGTGGTGTTTCTCTCTCTGACTCTATCTCACTCCTCTCTACCGACTGTATTTTTTACACAGATCCAACTGATAAATTTATCACTAATAGTTTATCAGTGGAGAACACGCATTGATTCCTATGTTAATCGTGATGGTAAAGACTAATGCTGTGTTTGGTTGAGAGATTTGAGGAGGGATTTGGAAAAAGAAATGGAAAAGGTAGGTGAAATGTGAAAAAAATATACCTACATTTCACATAGTTTCACACACCTTTTCCCTTTCCCTTTCCAAATCCCTCCCCAAATCTCCCAACCAAACACAACATAAGAGGAACTATTTTTTGGTGAGGCCTTTCATTTTTTCTCCTCCTATTTTTCCTTCCCACTTTCTCTTGTCACGACATCAGAGGATGTTAACGTTGTTTTTGCCAAAAAATGACCAGAGGAATATGAAAAATTATTGCCGGAGGTCCAGAGTGGTCTCCAAGAGTCAGAGCCAGCGGCCAAAGGTGGTCGTTGGTATCTGATGGTGGAAGGTGATCATCGTTCGCTGTCAGTGTTGGGGACTGTAGCAGTGGCCTTATGGGTGAGATGAGGGAATTTTAAGGATGTTGATAGTTTAAAAAAAGGTATAAGTAAAAAAGTATGATCAATAAATTCGGCATGTAAGTGCACCAAATTCCAAAATTAATAGGGCAAAATTCACTTTACTCCCTTTTGGATTGGGTCATGTGTAATTTATCTCTCTAACGTTTAGAAATAATTATATAACCCTTATGTGTTTTGTGAACTGAAGTGTACTGTTAAATATCATATTCAACTTAACAACGAGTGTTAAACGCGTAGCAGATATAAGGAGGTTATATGCTCATTTTCAAAGTTCAAGGGAGTAAATCGCACATAAATAAAGCATAGGGGGGGATTAAATCGCACATGAAATAAAGTACAAGAAGTTAAAGTGTACTTTGCCTTCCAAATAAATGACAAAAATATAAGGATATTTTAGTTTTTTTCATTAAATCGTTAACGGACCTAATGTGCACTTTAGTCCACAAACCACAAGAGAGTTGTGTGGTTATTTCCAAGCATTAGGGGATAAACTATACATGATTTGAGGGGTGTAAAGTGAAGTGTGCCCAAATTAATAATCTAATAATGTTAAATCCCATATAATCCAATTCGCTCAAACAACGGGGCTTAATGATTAGCTTTATTATGATAATTGGATTGGGTTTGTTAACCTCCGGAGTTGGAAGATGGCGTAATGGTTACATGTAGTTGTATCCTTTGGGATAATGAGAAAGTTAGAAGTTTTTGAGTTCAGGTCAATGGAGCAATTGCATGGCCCAATAGTTTATGTAGCTCTATCCTTTGGGACAATAAGAAGGTTAGAGGTTATAAGTTCAAATAAATAGAGCAATTATAACCTTTTCATTGTAATCCAACTTGCTAAATCTTATAAATTTTTGCTAGCAAAGATTAAAAATGCATTTATAGAACTTTTCGGACATGTTTGGACACAATCTTTTCGGACATGTTTGGAGACAATATTTTGAGCTTTGTAAAGAAAATTGTACACTATATATTTGATGAAAACACACAAGAGAAATGCGCCTGTAGCTCAGTGGATAGAGCGTCTGTTTCCTAAGCAGAAAGTCGTAGGTTCGACCCCTACCTGGCGCGAATTTTACATTGTTTTCCTGATTGTTTTATCCTTCTGACTTGTGAGACAGTCGTTTTTTGTCTTCAAATACAGTTGTTTTGTATTTCTTTTTTTAATTTCTTCCCCAAAACATTTGCTTTTGTTTCAGTTCAAAATTGTACTATTGCCGGCTTATTAAAAACTTATTTGGAATTGACTCATTATGTAAAATACATTTCAAAATTCATTATTAAGTACTACACAAGATCAGCTCGATTAAAATATTTTTAAAATCGATTCAAAAGGTACACAAGTCACACTTAAATACATTTTGAAACTTACTTAAATTTTCAAAATAAATTTGAATAACCAACTGTGGGGATATATTTCTGAGAATCAACACGTGGCAAGGGGACGCCGACGTGTCATCCGAGGAGCTACATGTCACAGTAAGAGTTTTGCCAATATACTCAAGTAATTGCCGAGGTTATTTCCAAAGGGATCTTAATTCGGATGAAGGCCTCCAACCTCGGCTTAACGTGCAAAGGCCGAGCTACCCGCAGAAGAGTAAGCTGAGGTTGATGTTATAAAATATTATCTTTGTTAGGTGGATGTCCAGCCTAGTGGAGAAAGTCACGAGGCCACTATCTCACCAACAAGCTTGCCTTGAGGCCATGTGAAATAGCCACGAGGCCACTAGCAGTCGTGTGAAGGAATCAATAGCTTTTACCTAGAAAGCTGCTAAAAGTGCACTAGTGGGCTGGCAAGCCAGCTCAAAAGCTGGTAACCACTCCATCTCAATTCCGGTGTATATATAGAGATGGAGGACAACAAACATGGGGAGCTACATTGGGCATTCGGGCATCAACACAACAGTGAAGACAGACATAGTGAGGCAACAAACTAATTGTAACATTTACAGTTATATACTCAGAGAGTGAGAAAGTTACTGAGAGTGAATTGTAATTCTTGTTACTGTTCATACTGAAACACCTCGGCCTCCGTGGGCGAGGCAATTATTAGAACCACGTTAAATCCTTCTTGTCTTTGTGTTATTATCTCTGCGCCATCTATTCTCGCCTGTTTTTACCGAATCACTAAGATAGGCAGGTGATCGAAAATCACTCACACAATTTGGCGCCGCTCAGGAAAGAAAGACGAATAGATGGCCAAGAACGACAAAACGAGAAGGTCAAGGGCAACACTTCGCCGAGTGACAGCCTATTGACCTTGACGCCGGCGAAACAACCACAATGATAAAAACCGTGGCCAGGGGCACGGGGGAAAGAACGTCATCCAAGAGGATGACACTTCGAAGAAGGCGGACCAGGGCAGATACTACGAGGAGGACAACCTCCAGGTATGGAGGGATAGGTGCATACGAAGGGATGAGGAACTCAAGGACTGCAAACAAGTTGGCAGACCTCCAATCGGTTGTCAACTTCATGATGCAAAGCAAGGTCATGCAACCACCATACCCACTACAGATACCCAATCCCAGAAGCTAAAGCTCGAATGAAGGAAGGACAACAACTCTGAAGCACCACAACGCCCAGAACAAGGAGCATTCTCCCCGTGTTCGGAGGTCGGTAAGTCCAAGAGAACGATAATACAAAGGATCAGAACCAAGAGAACATCGCATGTACAAAAGGTGTTCTTCGCTTCGATACAACCCATGGAGAAAGATCAAACGGGCGCACCACGAGGCCGAGAGTAGCGTACAAAGGACTCAAATCAAAAGATAGCCGAGCTCCGGGGAGGAGCAAAGAAGACTTGAGAAATTATCTCAAGAGGAGAGAACAGAACGCTGAAGCCGAGGTGACCTCACTCGTCAAGCCGAGGACACCATTCTCGGTAGAACTGGACAAATTTGAAGCTCCAAAAAGATTCAGCATGCCGAGGTTTCAAATCTATGACGGTAGGTCAGATCCTAACTTCCATGTTGGATTGTTTTTAAACTCAATGGCATTATACAGTGGAAATGAGCCTTTGCTCTGCAAAGTATTCCCTTCGTCCTTTGGAGAAATTGCATCAGATTGGTTCCACAAGTTACCAAAAGGAAGTGTGAAGACTTGGGAAGGCCTGGCCGAGATGTTTATGGCCAGGTTCGTGACAAACAAGCTACAGCCATTGCGGGTGGACGCATTAATGGCTTTGAAAATCAGTAAGGATGAAGGCCTTAGGGCCTATGCAAAAAGATACTACGAGGTGTTCAACCGTATTCCTGAATGCAATTAGGAGGTAGCGGTCGTGTCTTTCAAGAACGGCCTGAAAGAAGATTGTTCACTACGGAAATCTTTGGCAAAGACATTGCCAAAGAACATGGAGGAACTCATGGCAAGGATCGAGAAGTATGCCAGAGCCGAGGAGGATACATCGGCACCAAAGCAGGTCAAACAGGAGCAGGGGAACGGCTCGCCGAGGCGAAGCCGAAGTAACAACGGATTCAGCAAGGCAGAGGTAGAAATGAGGGCTAAACAAGCAGTGACAACTGTGTTCTGAATTCCAATTCAAAAGGTCCTAGGAAAATTTGAGCCACTCTATTTCGTATCACCAAAGAAGGCAACCCGGAGTTTATGGAAGAACGCGATGACATTGTTCGTATCACAATGAAAACGGACACACAACACAAGGTTGCAGAGCCTTAAAAGCACACTTGGAAGATCTGGTGAGGCAGGGCCACTTGAGAGACCTTATCGATGAAACCAGAACGAGAAAGGAACAGACAAGACTACCTCAGGCAGAAGAGGCCCCGCCACCGCCGCAACCCCGGGCAGAAAGACCTCGGGTAGTGAATGTGATTCACTCCAAGGTGAATGAAAACGACATTCGGGGGGAAACTCAGAGAGTCAAACACTTGCAGTACGTGAACCAGGTCGGATTGAAAAGACCTCGGCCGAAAGATTGCCAAAGTCCGATGATAACTTTCACCGAGGCCGACCTAGAAATGGTACAGCACCCACATAATGATGCCTTGGTAGTATCCCTCCAAGTTGGGGAATGCCAAGTAAAACGCATCCTCATAGATTCAGGCAGCTCTTGTGACATCATGTACGTTAGATGTTATAAGGAGCTGGGCCTTCACCCCGACGACCTCGAGCAATCAAATGGCCCGATGGTCGGCTTCAATGGTACGCCGACGTGGCCACTGGGTGCCACAACCTTGGAAGTACAAGCAGGCAGTAAGAAGATCCAGACCGAGTTCACCGTGATTGATACTCCCTCACCGTACAACATCATCATGGGCAGGCCGTGGTTACATGCACTGGGGGCAATACCATCAACATTGCACCAACTACTGCGCTTTCCAACAGAGCATGGGATTGAAGAAATTAGAGGAGATCAACTGCAGGCAAAGAATTGCTCCATGGCAGCAATGAAGATTACTTGTAACATTCGAGACCCAGCCAGAGCCGAAGTTGAAGACGAGGACATGGAAGTCCTAGATGATGTCGGCAAGGAACCAGCCGAGAAAAGTGAGGAATCACTAAAGAAAATTCTCGTCCAGGAGGGCGATGAGGAACACTTTTTTCTTCTCGGCTCAGGCTTAGCCGAGAAAGAGGAACGAGAACTGGAAGCCTTTTTGAGAACAAACATAGAGGTGTTTGCCTGGACGCCTTATGAAATGCCTGGCATTGACCCTGAGGTCACATGCCACAGATCAACGCCGACAGTTTCGGCTAAACTCGTGATACAAATCGGAGACCGACGTTGATACACGTCGAAGCAGTAGAAGAAGAGGTTGACAAACTTCTAGATGCCAGGGCCATCAGAGAAGTCAATTATCCAACATGGCTATCAAATACTGTGGTGGTAAAAAAGAAAAACGGTAAATGGAGGGTTTGCGTAGATTTTACAAGCCTAAATAAAGCCTGTCCCAAAGACAGCTTCCCTCTGCCAAAGATTGACCAGCTGGTGGATGCTACATCTGGACATGGGAGGATGAGCTTCCTGGACGCTTACAGGGGGTATCACCAGATAGCCATGTATCCTCCAGACGAGGAGAAGACGGCGTTCATCACACCAAAAGGCCTATACTGTTACAGGGTGATGCCTTTTGGACTAAAAAATGCAGGAGCAACATACCAAAGACTGGTAACTAAAATGTTCAAACACCAGATAGGCCAAACAGTGGAAGTCTACATCGACGACATGGTTGTAAAGACCAAGGAGCCAGAAAATCATCTTGCCGACCTAGCCGAGGTATTCAACATACTCAAAACATATCGGCTCCGACTCAATGCATCAAAATGTGCGTTTGGGGTTGGATCTGGTAAGTTTCTAGGGTACCTGGTCACAAGAAGGGGAATTGAAGCCAGCCCAGATCAGATTAAGGCCATCCTAGATCTACAGAGCCCAACCTCGGCGAAACAGGTTCAAATGCTCACAGGCAGGGCCGCAGCCCTAAACAGGTTTATAAGCCGAAGCTCAGACAAATGTAAACCCTTCTTCAACCTGGTAAAAAAGACTGCAGATTTCTTATGGACCGAAGAATGTGAGGCCGCTTTGGCCGATCTAAAAAAGTACATGATCACGGCACCAGTCCTCTCGACACCTGAGCCCGGGGAAGAGTTGTTTTTGTACTTAGCCGTATCAGAACACGCGGTGAGCGCAGTACTAATCCGAGAAGAGAAGGGAGAGCAGAAGGCTGTCTATTATGTAAGTAAAACCTTAGCCAGCGCTGAAACAAGGTACTTACCACTGGAGAAGTTAATGTTGGCCTTAGTTATGGCCTCGAGGAAGTTGAACCACTACTTCCAAGCACACAAGATTTTGATACTAACAGAGCACCCATTAAAATCTCTGTTACAACAAGGAGACTTGACAGGAAGAATTGAAAAGGGGCAAGGGCCCTTGGGCCAAGATGACTGAATTCGCACCCGTATCGAAGAATCAAGGGCCAAGTTTTGGCCGACTTTGTGGCGTAATTCACGCCGAATCCAGAGAACCTCGGCCTCCCTTGAGCCGAGATGAACCAGTCCCAAAGAAGCAAGAAGCATCTGGCCGACAAAGAAAAGAACAAAGAACGGAAAGCTTAGACCGGCAAAAGATCTACATCGGCGACTATCTGCACTTTTTGTCGATGGAAGTTCAAACTGACGAGGAGCGGGGGCAGGAGTACTGCTGCTATCCCCAGATGGAGAAATAATAGAACAATCCATCCGTTTGGGGTTCAAGGCCTCAAACAATGAAGCTGAATACGAAGCATTAATTGCAGGACTAAAACTGGCAGCAGCAGCAGAAGCAGACGAGGTAATAGTTTTTTGTGATTCACAGTTAATTGTTAACCAATCAACAGGAGAATTTGTAGCCAGAGATGAGAGGATGTCTGCATATGCGAAAGAGGTGATCAGACTAGCCGAGCTATTTCAGAACTGCCGACTTCTTCAAGTTAGCCGAGATGATAATTGACCACGCCGACGCTAGCATAACTGGCGAAGTTCAATGCGCATCGGGAAGACGAGGACAATTATGATCGATTACATGTCGCCCGAGCATAGAACCACGGCACGCAGCAAGAGGCAATGTGTGGACATGGGGCCAAGCCGGATGGATGCAATTGTTGCATTCCCCGAGAGGGAAAATCGCCAAGATCGCAAGGAGGCACACAAAGTCGATCAAGTCGGCCGATTCAAACTTCGGAGGGACATCTCTACGAAGGTCCTTCATCGACCCCTTTTAAGGTGCGACACCCTTTACAAGTTGAAGATTTTTATATGAAATTCATGAAGGATTTGTGGAAGCCACACTAGGGCGATCGTTAGCCCATAGGGCCATTACCCAAGGGTATTGGTGGCCATACATGCAAAAGGATGCGTACATATGTGAAGAAGTGCGACCGCCAACGGTTTGCACCTTTGATTCATCAACCACCGCCGACCTAAATCCAAAGATTCAAATTTCGCCGCTTGCCCAATGGGGCATGGATGCAGTCGGACAACTTCCCCAGCAACTGGGCAGAGAAAATGCTTGCTGGTGGCAATGGATTACTTCACAAAGTGGATAGAGGCAGAACCTCTTGCTAAAATCCGACATGTGGACGTCAAGAATTTCATATGGAAGAACATCATCACCAGATTCGGCATTCCCAGAGCCATTGTTGCCGATAACGAACGCAGCTCGACAAAGAAGCTCATCAAGAACTTCGCGGCAAAATTCAAGATCAAGAATTACTTTTCAACACCAAGTTTCCTCAAAGTAATGGATGTGCGTAAGCTTCCAACAAAGTAATCGATGGAATCAAGAAGAGGTTGCAAGCGACAAAAGGAAGTGGGTGGATGAATTACCCAATGTGCTTTGGGCATATGACCACGCCGAGAAGATCAACAGGAATCCCTTGCCATGGCCTATGGCACGTATCTATTCCATCGAGGTCGGCATCCCGTGATCCGCACCAAGGAGTTGAAAATGGGACTAATGATGTACTCTTAGCCCGAGATCTGGATCTTTTGGACGAACGAAGAGAGAAGGCTGCAATTCAGCTTGCAGTATACCAGCAATAACTTGCCAGGGCATACAACAAGAAGGTCAACCCAAGAGATTTTCAAGTCGGCGACCTAGTCTTGAAAAAAGTGGTCGGCAACAAGAAAGATCCCAGAGAGGGTAAGCTCGGCCCAAACTGGGAAGGGCCTTACAGAATTACCTCGGTGCTAGGTAATGGAGCTTATCGGCTTGAGGACAACGAGGGCAAAGCACTGCCAAGACCCTGGAACACTTGCAATTTGAAATTTTTCTATCATTGAGATGATCATTATTCTTGGCCGATGTCATCAGATGCTGGAAGACATGAACAATGAGAACCCAAGTGGAACTCAGGTTCACATTGGGGGCAGAGGAGCAGAGAAGATACAAAGCCTACCACTTGTTGAAATTTGTAGCAATTTACAAGTTGGTCTGGCCGAATTACAAAGCCTACCACTTGTTGAAATTTGTAGCAATTTACAAGTTGGTCTGGCCGAATACAAAGCCTACCACTTGTTGAAATTTGTAGCAATTTACAAGTTGGTCTGGCCGAATACAAAGTCTACCACTTGTTGAAATTTGTAGCAATTTACAAGTTGGTTTGACCGAATACAAAGCTTGGCTTCGCTTGTTGAAATTTGTAGCAATTTACAAGTTGAAGTTAAGCCGAGGTTACTACTCTCCTCACTTGTTGAAATTTGTAGCAATTTACAAGTCGGGGTGAAGCTGATGCTACTGCTGTCCGACATATAGCAATCCACATGGTGGTCAAGCCAAAGAAGATGTTCAAACACTTGTTGAAATTTGTAGCAATTTACAAGTTGAAGTAAAGCCGACATCAATTTACAGGTTCAAATAAAAGTTGATATTATTGTTTAAACTCTTGTTGAAATTTGCAGCAATTTACAAATAGATCATTGCTTAACACCTGTTATAACTTGAGTAAAGTTTATTGTTTGTATTAACCCTTGTTGAAATTTGTAGCAATTTACAAGTTGGTCAGGCCGATTAGAAAGGTTAGCTTCGCTTGTTGAAATTTGTAGCAATTTACAAGCTGAAGTTAAGCCGAGATGGTTCCTTGGCTTCACTTGTTGAAATTTGTAGCAATTTACAAGTTGGAGTCACGCCGAGATATTTGTTTCTCTTCGCTTGTTGAAATTTGTAGCAATTTACGAGTCGAAGGGAAGCCGATGTTATGGCATACAGACTTATAGCAATCTGCTGGTTGGACATACCAATGAAGATGTTCAAACACTTGTTGAAATTTGCAGCAATTTACAAGTTAAAGCTAAGTATATTGTTCAATCCTTGTTAAAATTTGTAACAATTTACAAGTAGATTACTGTTTAACCCTTGATTATAATCTGAGAAAAGTTTGCTGTATATGATGGTCCTTGTTGAAATTTGCAGCAATTTACAAGTAGGTTGGACTGATATTACAGGTTGAAGTTTAGCCGACATGTTACCATCTGTTGAAATTTTGTAGCAATTTACAGGTTGAGGTAAAAGTTAAGATTATTGTCTAATACTTGATAAAACTTGAGTTAAATTTACTGATTACCCTTGTTGAAATTTGTAACAAATTGCAAGCAGGGCAAACTGAGATTGTTGTTTGAACACTCATTGAAACTTGAGAAAAGTTTGCAAAAGTTAACATTAAATAAGTATATGTTTTATACTTGTTGAAATTTATGAAAAGATTGCAGGACAGTATCTTGCCGAAGTAAAGCTTGCAGGTGTTATACCCGAGGTATGTAACCCCGAGAAGATTGCACAAAGAACAAAGAGATCTACAGGGTTTTAAGGACCTCGGCTTAAACCTAGGCAGAAATCTGGAAAACAGAAAAGCAAAAACGAAGTCTCAGAGTCAAGAACAGAAAGGGTGGAAGGCCACGAACAAAGGTGAAACAGTGCAAGTGTTCATGGCATGTGCAAAACCAGAAAATAGTGCACGCAGGTGAACGATTCACAAGTCAAATAGAGACCAGAATAACAATGACAAGAAATTTCAAGGACAAATCAAGAACTGGAAAAGAGAAGACAGATGCTTACCAGAAAAGGTGAAGGCCGGAATGAGCTTCGCCGAGGTCAGATAATGGATGCAACAGTGGTGAGAGCTTCGCAGAAATGGCAGATGGAGGCAGTTGCAGAGCTTAACGCTGGGGGCAATGGCAGATTCGAAGGAGAGGGAGCTTTAGAGAGAGAGAAGGCAAGAAAATCAGAATGCAAAAGTGAAGAGGAGAAGAGAGAGGCAGTTGTTTTGTCAAAAAATTGAAACGGCGGCAAAACACAGCAATAATTACGCCTTGGTTAACGCACGCGTCAGACGGCGCAGGCAAGGAAAAGACGGCTTATGGGCGCGTCACCAGCACGCTGCAATGGGAGTAAAACGCATCATCAGAACGGTTGAAAAGCGGTGCATGACAGCTCATGCGCGTATGGGAGTCGATTTGAATTTGAAGAAGACATGTCGGCCTGAAGTAAATGCTCTCTGCTAGAAGTTCTTAAGCCGAGGTACGAGAAAGAAGTTCAATGTAAGTTCCATCACCTCAAAATGCCGAGGTAATAGAACTTAGGGGGCAGTTGTGGGGATATATTTCTGAGAATCAACACGTGGCAAGGGGACGCCAACGTGTCATCCGAGGAGCTACGTGTCACAGTAAGAGTTTTGCCAATATACTCAAGTAATTGCCGAGGTTATTTCCAAAGGGATCTTAATTCGGATGAAGGCCTCCAACCTCGGCTTAACGTGCAAAGGCCGAGCTACCCGCAGAAGAGTAAGCCGAGGTTGATGTTATAAAATATTATCTTGGTTAGGTGGATGTCCAGCCTAGTGGAGAAAGTCATGAGGCCACTATCTCACCAACAAGCTTGCCTTGAGGCCATGTGAAATAGCCACGAGGCCACTAGCAGTCGTGTGAAGGAATCAATAGCTTTTACCTAGAAAGCTGCTAAAAGTGCACTAGTGGGCTGGCAAGCCAGCTCAAAAGCTGGTAACCACTCCATCTCAATTCCGGTGTATATATAGAGATGGAGGACAACAAACATGGGGAGCTACATTGGGCATTCGGGCATCAACACAACAGTGAAGACAGACATAGTGAGGCAACAAACTAATTGTAACATTTACAGTTATATACTCAGAGAGTGAGAAAGTTACTGAGAGTGAATTGTAATTCTTGTTACTGTTCATATTGAAACACCTCGGCCTCCCGTGGACGTAGGCAATTATTGCCGAACCACGTTAAATCCTTCTTGTCTTTGTGTTATTATCTATGCCATCTATTCTGTCTGTGTTTTTACCGCTGAATCACTAAGATAGGCAGTGTGATCAGAAAATCACTCACACACCAACTACTCAGCATGAGGGGAAGCTTGTGTCCCATATTGGGTGCGGTGGCTTTGTGGGTCCATTCTGTCTCTCATCCCCTCCTTGATGTGGAACAGTAAGTTCAAATTGACCTAACCATAGAGCTTTTTTTCAGCCTTTTGGATCACAACTGAACTAATCATGATGCGATTACCTCTGACGAGAGAGAACAAGCACAAGACCACAATTTCACAAGACAAGTTTCGAGTGATGGCAAAGTCCTTGTTTCAGTATTCCAACTAATTTACAAAGCAAAAAATGAACAAAAGTAATACATGGTGCAACCACAATTATAACATTGGTCCATAACAAATGGATCAAAAACATTGTTTTTCTTAACTAATTTGAATCACTGTAACCCATTAAAAGTATAAAATTTTTCGGAAAATGGACATTATGTTGATGCATGTCATTGCTGTCAAAGATACACAAACAAAGAAACTGAAAAAATTGTCTCCCACAGTTGTCTTGAATTCCAGCGCAACTCACTGGAAGATCCAAATCCTACGAACTTCTATTCATCAAAGGTGCTCATGAATCCACCAAGAAAGCCAGCTCCATTACACTCCCCACACAAAATGTCCTTTTTACCTCTGCAAGGGGAAAAAAAAAATCAAATAAGCACCACCCCGATGTGCTGGAAAAGTTGACACGGAGCGGGCTTCTTGTGGAAGTTACTATATATATATATATACATATCAAATCCCATTAAAGTCAGATGTGGTTCATTCCAACCAGGGGGCATAGTTATGATCTTCAAAATATGAGATTTTTATGCATTTGTAGTTCATTCCAACTAAGGGGCATATAGTGATCTTCAACTCATAAGATTTTCATTGCAGAAATCATCATACTGACCGCAGTGGAGTGTACGGAATTCAAAAGGCAAGGGGTTTTGCAGCGCACATAGAGTACTTTTCCTTCACTTGTCTCAACAAGAAACAGATCGGCAATTGATGAGGCATCTATCAACATTTTTTTGGGCGAATAGGCATCTATCAACATGATTGGACATTGTGCCTCATCAATTGCCGATCTATATATATAGCTGACTGTTTCTAGAAAGCAGCCTCCCAAATTTTGAAGGATGATAGTACTGGATTTTCTTTTCCTTTTTTTTTTCTTATTACAATTTGTAAAATTTCATGTCAGCCATTGCAATTATGCGACCTAAACTTGGGAAAAAACAGTTGAGGCAAAAGAATTGATGAGACTTATCGTCTCAATGGGTTCCAAAAAGACAATTTGTAACACATTATATAATGCGACAGTGAGTCTGCATTCCTGATCAATTGTTAAATAAAGTTATCTATCTTCTTCACTTGCAAACAAAATCAGATGTCAAATTTTCTAGAGCCATTTCCTCTATCCAGTTTTGCGGAGAACAACTAAATCAGAGCCTAGATTCATTGGAGTCAATTTACAGTTCCGGCCAATTTTTGGTCAGCTACTTTACAAAGTTCCACAAATTATTGTCAATTTTGAGCAGGACTGAAATGTTAAAAGCATAAAATAAAACCACCAAGCCTGACCAATCCTCTCAGGAAATGATCGAGATTACAAAAATAAACGAATTATTCTAGCATCTGCTTAAGTGGTTCCACATGAAAGCCAAAAAACGAGAAGAAAAATAATAATAATAATTACCTGCACAGCCAACATAATCCACCAGCTTTAAACCGTCCATTGAAGTGATCTACAGAGTTGACTCCATTACCTTCACATTGTGGACACAGTATAGCACCTGATAGTTGGATAAAGAACAACAAACGCTTTGAGCAGGTATTCCAATTCTAGACAAGGAAAATCATCATAGCCAAATTTTATTTTTATTTTTGCTCTATAGGTTGTTACATATATCTAAGGAGAATTTTGGTTGACGAATGAAGAATCTCCTGTAGGATGTGTTGAATGACAAGAAGGTACCAGAAGATTGAGACTAATAAAGAACAATTCTGACTAACCAACATGGAAGAATTGCTTGGGTACTGGCAAAGACATGATCTGACTCTAAAAATAAAAATAAAAATAAAAAAAAGAATGATACTTTAAAATTCGAACATTATTCCTTTCACCCAAGTAAAACATCTCTCTCATGCCAAACATTTATCTAAGCTTTTTTTTTTTTTTTTTTTTTACCAGGCCAGTAGGGCATATGGAGCATAAGTTGTTCAAGGAACATGTCCAATAAAGGAGCTAGGCTCAATTAGTTTGATAGTTATTCCAGATTAGACACTCGTAATTCTAACTATCAGATAGTAAGAATATGAAAGAAGCCCATTAAAAGGCTACGGCAATTACAATAGGGACAAAAACAAACTTTCAGCCACCCAATAACCCAAATCTGGTATGAGGATTTTGACAAATTCAGAGGCATCAAGTTTGTGGTAAGACACCAAACCACTCTTCTCTTTATGAAGAACAAGCATGTGGTACAATTATGAAGTAAAAGTTTAAAAAAGTGTACAATTATGAAGAATAAAGAAAGAAAGAGAGAAGAAGAAGAAGAAGGGAAAAAAAAAAAAGGAGAAAATATTGAAGAAAAAGTGTACATTTATATTCCACCTGCACTTCCATACCTGATGAACAAGCATGTGGTACAATTATGCTACAAATTATCTCAACTAGTAATTCGTAACTATCAGTGGAATGAGCATTAGCAGTTTATAAAGGTTTGTGTTGTTTCTTCTCTTAATTAGACACTAAGTTACACGGACTCGGGAACAAGTATCGGGTGTGCGTGCGTATCTAGGGATCGGACACTTCAAAATTAAAAATTAAGGGTACGTGGATATGTATCCAAATTTGGATATGGGTACGGGGATATGTTAAATAGTTTTTAAAAAATATATATATTTATTATATGAAGATGAATTATATTATATAAATAACAAATAAAAATCCTATGAAGATGAGTTATATTATATATATTTTTTTTATAAATATTTTTATTTTAATATACATTAATTATTTAATTTATTTATTATATTTTTTAAACAATATGTTCTAATTTATTTTTTTATTTTATTTTACATACATGTGTTTATTTTTTTTATTAATATATTTAAGTATATATTATCTTATAAATATATTAAATGTTATATAATAATTATTATATAATATATAATAATAATAATAATAGTTATTATTATAGTTATCAACTATTATTATTATATATTATTATAGTTATTATAATAAATATATTATCTTATAAATATATTATATGTTATATAATAATTATTATATAATATATAATAATAATTATTATTATTGTAGTTATTAACTATTATTATTATTATATATTATTATAGTTATTGTAATAATAGATGGATACGAATAGATAGAGAAGACAGAGATATAAATCAGGAAGATAAAACGACAGAGAGGGAGAGAGGAAGAAAAGCGAAGCGATCGCGATCGCGAGGGAGAGAGAGAAGGCGAGAGAGAGAGAGACTGGATGGAGCTTCGATCTTCGACTGGATAGAGCTTCGACTGGAGGTCTTCGATCTTCGACTGGATGAGCTTCGACTAGGTTCTCTCTTCCTCTCTCCTCTTTCATTTCTTTTGCTGTCTGTCTATGAAGAGCCGTGTCTGAGAGAGAACAGGCGAATCCGACACAGATCCCACACCCGCACCCGTGTCGTGTCGTGTCGACATGGGTACTTCGCCCCAAAGTGGCGAGTCCATGCAACACAGATTAGACATATGTCTCTTAAACCTCAAACAACCATCATGTTACGAAATGGGTCCAACAATGTACCTCAAGATCATGCACCCTACCTCACATTCGAACCAAATGTGGAGTGACAAACTAAAATGAACTCAACTGAACAGATTAACATAAAAGCTGAACTGGACATGGAAAACAAATAATCAAAGCAAGGAGTGCACAACAAGAAACATAAAACAGGGAAACAACTAGATACAATGAGATGTGACTGCAGGACCTCATAAAACCAAAGCTTCAATAGGACCAATACAATGTCAACAATCAACTGATCAAAAAGCATAAGCTAATCAATATTAATTATCTTAGAGTACAAAAAATATATCAAAGAATATGCAATGTCGCCGAACACTTCCAAAATTCACTCCAAATTTATCAATTTATGACTTTCTTGAATCAGTAAAATATAACAAATAACATATCAGCTTCAGCCTACTGATCACAGATCAAACTGCTGAGAGAATTAATGTCAATAATAATTGCTAAGATTTTATCTTAAAGTAAATTTAGAAGACAATAGAGATGAAATCACCAGATAACAATTATTCAACTTACCATTTCCTTCACATTTAGCACAAACTATGCTATTTGGTTTGGTGCTTTGGTTACTATCTGTAGCCTGTAAAAGCAATGAGATACTTAAAGCCCATGAATGCAAAGCAAGTAAAATAAAAGAAGAAAAGTAAAACTACACTCCCTAGTGCAATTTTAGCATCAGTAAAATCAACATTGATGACTTGCTCCAAAGAAACTTTAAAGTTGTAGTCCAGATATGACATCTTGAACCCCGTGCTTACTTCAAATTATGAAGCAATCACAAGTTCTCTTTCCAGTTGAAAAAACTACTAGACAATTCTCCCTCATCGTGCATGGATTGAAGCAACATTAAAAGTTTCAGGAAAGAGTTTCAACAAATTTTGCTGATTCCTGTCTTGGCTCTGGTCCAACTTTACATTTGGTGCACTCACGTTGTTAATACGTTGTTCTCCACTATTATGCAAGTTAGAACATATGTTCATTAAACTTGAAACTTAGGCATCAATGGCTACAATATCTACAGCTCAAAAGGATGTGTTCACTCCATTCATCCTTTCATCAGGAAACTTACTCCTCAATAATCCAAAGATGTTTAATCAAAATTATAAAAGAAACTGGTGACTTATTGGTATCTTGGTAATCAATCTGAACCATTATTCTTTTGTTCCACTCTTAGTATTAAAAATGGAAAATGCTAATGACGGCCCAACGGCTGGTAAATGGTCATTAGCCGCGATATGTGTGTAAAAAGTGCATATTAGATAAGAAAGTGTTTAGAAATGAGTGTAAAATGCATTGAAATTCTAACTATGTCATTATCTCCACCTCAATGGCACCTCTATGGCAGGACTGTTATTAGCACAGCCTTAAAAAATATAGGGCAAACTTCACTTTACCCTCTTATGGTTTGGGCCATGTGCAGTTTATCCCTAACGTTTGAAAATGACCACATAATCCCCACGTGATTTGTGGACTAAAGTGCACCGTTAAACATTCCGTCCAACTTAATAATAAGTGTGAAACACGTGACAGGTATAAGGGGGTTATATATTCATTTTCAAAGTTCAAGGAAGTTAATCACACATGGAATAAAGTACAGTGGGTTAAACTGCACTTTGCCTTCAAAACAAATGACACAAATACAGTCTTTTTCATTAAATCATTAACGGACTTAATAGTACACTTCAGTCCACAAATTATGTGGTCATTTCCAAACATTAGAGGTAAACCACACATGCCCAAAATTACGGGGATAAAGTGAAGTTTGCCCAAAAATATATGTACTATGTTTGTATTAGTTCACCTAAGTATAAAAGCTAGCTATTGATTCCAACGCATACCTTCATATTCCTAATTCAGCAATCACAGCTATTACATCCCTAGTTAAATTTATGCAGACAAACAAATGGGTCTGAGCCAATTGTAAACATTGTGCCAAAGCATTGCAAGTTCATACTTGCGCAAGGAAACAATTTTCAACATTTTAAACCAAACAAAACCTTACTTTAGCCTCAAACGATTGAAATTTAGTATTTTTACAGTTCTGGGTTGTGCCATTGATCCAAATAAGGTTCCGAGCAGTGGAATTGCCAACAACAAGCCCTACAAAACCATACATACTCATTAAAATAAAAAGATTATACTAAGAAACAGAAAAGGAACAAAATTAAAACATACTAGGGGTTTGGAGGTGGGGAAAAGAAGAAAAAGAACAAAAGAAAAAGGAAAACTGTTATGTACAAAATAGAGGAATATATACCTGGTTTGTTGGGGGGATTGAGGGAAGTGAGAGCTGTGAAACACAGTGAGTTGGCCATTTCTTTTAGGAATTTAAATTCTTTCTATGTGAAGAATTGAATTGAATTGAAAAGGAACCGGTGACCACTGTTGGACCCTGCTGTTGGGAGTAAACCAATACAGGCTGAAGCTGCACAAAATATAGATAAGGCTCCTCTCTCTCTCTCTCTCTCTCTCTCTCTCTCCCCCAAACAAGGCCTAAGAGAAGTGTCTTGTATCTTTACCAAAATATCCTTTGTTATTCAACCCTTTTTTTTTTTTGTTAAACTACAAATACAACTTTTGAGATTTGTTTAAAATATGGATTGCTCTTTATGATTTAAAAAATTGCAAATATCTTTTTATCAAAAAATTATTTAACAAAATTAACTAAAAATAAATAAAATTCATAACTATTCTGCTATACAATGATACAATTACCAAAATTATTAATTGAAATAAATTTCTAACATGATTAAAAAATTATTAATTGACTTAATAATTTATTAATAAAATGGACGGACCATTTGTTATGAAATTAGAAATTTTAAAGGTTTGGGAACAGGTTATTTTAGTAATTTTTTAATTTTTTATAAAAAGATGTGCAGAAAAATAGAGACAGTGATGTGACAATTAATAGTGATTTTTTGATTTTTTGACTAAAATATTAGTCCTCAAACGAGACCAAACAAATCTTAGGAGTGTATTTATAATTCACCATTTTTTTAACAATTTCAAACAAAAAATTATTATTTACTCCCAATCGTGACACAAAACTCACAAATTAATGAAATATATGATGTTATTAAAATTCATATTTCAGAAAACAATCAAATTAGAAAGGGCAAAAAAAATGCAATGAAAAAATGAGTCGGAAGTCTCATATGATTTAAATGGTAGTAGAGTTAGGAACCAATTGTGTGGGAACAAATATAATGTAATTTTCTATCAAATATATATATATATATATAATAAATTTATATATACATATGTTGATTTGTGAATAGATTGAAGGTTTTTATTTTACAGGTTACCAACCCAGCAATTTTTATCATATAAAACCACTCAAACCAACCCCTTCACAAACTGGGCAAATTGGCATTGGTTTAGTTTTAAAAAATAATTTTGTGAAAAAAAATTTAAAAATTCAGAACTTATTTGGTTATGAATTTTCAAAACTAAATTTTGAGTTTTTTTGGATCTTATTTTTTCCCTTGTGGTCAAAATTTTTTTGTAATATTATAATCAAATTTGTTTACTTCTTTAAAAGTTTCATTCAATATTTTATATCTTTTTTACGAACGTTTTAAAATTTTGAACACTTCTTTTCTAATTTTATATCCACTTAATTTACATATATTTAAAACGTTTCAAATTTAAATGTAACTATTTATAAAATTACTAAATAATAAAAATATATATATATAATAAAAAAAATTGAGCTAGTTTAAAAATGAATACAACTTTAATATTTTATGTATTTATTAAAATTGTTTTTGAGTTCTTCACATCTTGTTTACTATTTAAGTCTTATCTATATTATATACATCTAAAATATAAAAAAATTATTTGGTCAATACTTGAAAATTAAACAAAATCAATTTTGTGAAAACCCCAAACTAAACAGATTTTGGATTTTAAGTTGAGTTTTGAGTTTTGAATTTTGGAATGTATTTTTAAAAATCCTAAACTAAACAGGTTTTGGTTTTGAATTGTGAAAAATTAATTCAAAATTTTAACCAAACGCTTGCAGTTTGTGTTTGTTGGTGCAATTTAGCGGTTTGTGTTAGTGTTGTTTGACGACTTAACAATTTTTTTTTTTTTTGCACATCCTTAATAATACCTCCAGCCAAAAGGGAATAGGAAAAATTATAGAAAAATGGAAAGCACTTAAAATAATTGTCAAAATGTGGAGAAGAAAAACTCATTGTACTCGTAAAAGAATAAGAGTTATTCTATTTACACACCACTAATATTTTCAGTACATATTATTACTTAGTACATCCACAAAATAATTTTTAAGATTTAAAAATATTTTAGTTCATACCCTAACTTTCCATTACTAACCCTATATTAACACACCATTAACTATTTGAAAACACACCATTACTGTCACGACCCAAATCCGCCCCTATAGGTTTAGCGCCGCAACCGGCCAGTAATCCTTAGATTACCAAAGGCCTCTAAACAGATAGGCATATGATAAGGGGCTAGCGGAAGCAATTACATAAATATAAATGTCCAATGAGCTGTGCTGACTTACATGAAACGGAATAATTTAAAACTTTATTTACATAACCATAAGTCAACCATACATTATATTATACCACACACATTACAATATTTTCCGTACAGACAACATGATTAAAAATAAGGTCCCATGCATAAACAAAATTAATCAACACTTGAACCCAAGACACTTCGGGAACCTCCCCGTGAGGCACAATGGTTGGCTGACAACAGAACACAATCCCCCACAAAACCTTTGGGCTTGCACTCCAGAATGCTCACCTAAATACATATATATACAAACAGTGAGCTAAAGCCTAGTGAATAACATTAAGGTAAAAGGGTTAGTGAACGAAATCCGAACATTTTATATGTACAAAACAGATCATAGCATAATCATAGTCATATCAGAACATAATAATGGCATACTCCATAGAACATATCATATATCACATAACGTCTTCCGACTAGAGTAACCGGTCCCGGACACCGATTAAACACATATCACCACAGTGAAGTGGCTAACGAGATCTCGTAAATGTCATGGACCCGCATTTTCATGCCGTCCCCCATGACTTGGGACTATCTATGGATGCCATAATAGATTTCAAACATGGATCTTCGTTCACAGAAACATATATCATTTCAGAAATCATAGCTTAATATATCACATTTGGAACATAATTTCATATCAACGTATCTTTACGATAACGTTACTCACAGTGGTTCCGTAGATGGTCAATCACTTCTCGGACGTTGACCTACAATCATAAAGGCACATAACACAACGTATCTCATCATTACACATGTACTTGGCCAACACGGCTTAGCTTTCATTACGTTGGTTCATGTTCATTCTTAACACATGGCTTAGAACACACACACCCTTGCAATCTCTTAGTGTGATTCATTCTTATTACAATGCTCAACTCACACACACACTTGACATTCAATAACTTGTTACATTCTTTTCTTAGTGTGCGCTTCTAGCCCATAACCTCATTACTATAGCTTAATTAAAGCTTAGGAATGCCTAAGATGCAATGGGGTTGTCAAAACATGCCTTGGAATACTTAGGCAAAATTTCAGAATTTTAAGTCCTCGCCGAAGCTTTCTCGCCGGCGAGCATGCAAAATAATGTTCGTCGCCGAGCACACATTCCTTCGCTTGAGCGATCTGTAAATGATGCAAACTTCTGGGAGCTTGAAATTTACGCTCGAGCAGACCTTTGGTCGCTCGAGCGAGGTGCACGATTTTAGAGTAGTCGCTCGAGCGAGAACCCCTTCGCTCAAGCGAGTCTGCAAAATCTGGAATTTCCAGATTGCACCTCCAACTTCAAAACTCGAATTAAAACCTCCAAAACACCTCTCTTGGGCCCCAAAACTTGATATAACCCAGAAAACTTGTAGAATATGAAAGTTTTAAAGATCAATTTATAAAATCATGGCCCAAGGTTTGTCAAAACTCACAATTTCAACTTAAAACATGGTGAATGCTCAAGAACACCACATGCATGGACTTTCCTTGTTTCAACTTCTTAAAAACATGATCAAACACTATAGAACAACCTGAAACTTGATGATTAAGTGGAAAACAAGATGAACTCATGGATTAAACCAATAATGTGGACATGCATGCAAGAATCTTCTAAGAAAACAACTTGGAACTCAAAATCAGTTCATGAACATGCCATGCTAGAACTTCTACCACATTAAACCTTCCAAAACATGATCAAACTTGGTAATTTGATGGAAAACAAGTTGAATGGCCAAAATGTATAAGAGGTTAACACATGCATGGAAGAAACTTTTGAAATCAAACCTAAAACTTGGAAATATATGCATGCATGCATGATTTAGCTCACTATTCAACTCTTCCAACTTAATTCTTGACTTTAAACCTCAAATCTCAATGAACCATGCATGATAACACTGAAATTCATAAATAAATGGATGAAAATTCTACCTTAGATCTTGTTCTTGCTAAAATCTTGCTTAATCTTGAAGAGTGCATGCAATTCCTTGAATTTCTTCTTCAATTTCTCCCTTTCTCTCTCTAGAATTGCTCTCACTCTCTCTCTAAAATGTTTTCTCCAGATTTTCCCACTCAAGGAAATGAATAGATCAGCTCAAATGAGCTAAAGGGGCTAAAATGTGTTTTTGTATGGATTTAGCCACTATGTGGCAAAACAGTAATTAAGTCCAACTCTCTAGTTAGCTTATCTAATCTAATTTAATCATACCAAATCACATTTGGATCAAATATGCCATAAAGTTCTAAAAATTCTCATTAACATAATGGTATAATCAATTTCGTTTTCGGATGCCGATAAGGCTTTCAATTTTCATTTTAAACCATTAAACATGGACAGATGATTTAACGGTCAACAGATAGGTGACCAATTATGATGCAATTTACATGTTGATCCCGCCTTAAATCTTAATTACTTAATTAACATCCTTGATCACCGATTCATAGCTAATTACGGGTCGGGGTTATTACAATTACACACACTAAAAGCTCTTCATTTTTACCACTACACGCAACAAAAACCCCACAATCTTCATAATAGAGAATAGCAGAGACCATCTTCATCAGTCTTGATCTCTATTGTCGGCAGAGGTTTCATTTGGCATCTATCTTCGCCGATGTTGATCTATATAATTGGTGTTAAACTTTCATCGTGCCTTATCTCATTGTCTTGTTGTTTCAGATCACCGGCGGAGTGTTTTATTCTACTTCAATTTTTGCGGGTGTTAATCTTTATTGTCGGTCTTGAACTCTTGTTTTTCGTTGTCGTTTCAAATTCATCAAATTAGTCATGTTTATAAATACAGAGTTAAACAAACTTAATGTGTTTAAAAATTTATATTTGATGAATAAAAGTTTAATTTATTTTAATTGAATTAATTTAAAATGTTTAATTTTTTATATATGAACATTTAATACTTGGTCAAAATCTTAATAATTTGAACAAAATTATTTTGTTCAAATATAAATAATGGAACATTGTATAAAATTTCAATTCTGGTTATCCAAACACGACGAATAAACTTATCTTCCCAACATATGAACGAGATAAATAAAAAAAACGAAGTCATAAACTAACATTTTGAATATTCAAATCAACATTTTCAATGTCTATATCTGAACCAACCATCTCAGTATCATTCATAGTATACAAATCTTCAAAACTAATTGTTTTTAATGTTCGTAAACCCTAAATTTTTAAAAGTAATAATGTTTTTAAGTTTGAAAAATAAATATAATGGAGAAGAGAATAAAGTGAACTAATTGATAATGAATGATTTCATGAGTGTATGTTAATGGTAAAGATGATAAAGAAATACAATTATTGTATGTTAAAACCCTAAACCCTATAGGAATGTTGGTGTGTGAAGAGTATTTTGCGTTTTTAAATATAAATTTTTTGAATGGGTAGAATACACCTCACGTTGTCCTTAATGGTCAACTCATCGAAGGATATTATTAGAATATAAATTTAATCTATTAATAATGTGTACTGAGAATATTAGTAGTGTGTAATTAGAATCACCCAAAGAATAATTACAAATTAATTAAAATATTGATGACTTTAATTATTCATATTAATAGAGTTGGATTAGACTTGTCTCCTATGCGCTCCTTACATGCATATTCTAGTAACCACCGATAAAATAGTCTTGAGGCCCCATTTGAGAGGGAAAGCCTTAACGTCCTTGCTTTGTAACTAGATGCTCTTTCCACATCTCCGGGTATTTGGTGCCAAATTGTTGCCCATTTCCTTATTTCTTCAATAATAGAGTTGGCTATCTCTGTGGCATCAATTGTACAAGTTCGTAAAGAGGGCTGGACGAGTGGAATGAGGGAGAGCGGCTCGACCAACAAAAAAGAAGAGTAGCCCACTAGAACCTACTACTGAGACTTAATTTTTTCATATCCCTTCTACGAAACCTACTTTGGAATACAATGAGTTGTTAGTTTTTGAATGAAGGGGTAGTCTCTGCTGCTAGTGAACGTGAGTACGGTAAGGGACGAGTCTTTGACCAAGGAACAGGAGAATTCCCACTACCACTAGCAGGCCAATCGAGCCGTGAGTGCGATGGGAACGGACTTCCCAAAAAGCTAGCCTAGGTTAGGGGTCAACATAGAATGAAGGGGACAACCCTTATGTTGTGTTGGCAAAGCCAACTTCTTGGGTTGCGGGGTGGAACGAAAAATTTGAGTCAATAGGAGAATCGATCAATCGCCTTAGGTGTCAGGCCATCTTGTTTACAAGTCTGAAATTGGATTGGAGTATACTGTTAGATCCATGGGGCTCACCATAAGTCTAATTTTGATAATTTGAACCGTTGAATGTATAGAACTCGTCGAGTGCTTTATCCCTGCAAAAAGTCACGTTCATCGGATATCTATAGTCACTTGATCATATCATATTTTTATCAATGGTAAATATGATTTAAAAATAGATTGTTGACAAAAATGTATTCTAATCAAGTGGCTATCGAGATTCGATCAATGTATTTTTTTGCAGGGATGAAATATTCAATGAGCCCTACATATTGAACGGTTCAGATTATCGAAATTGGACCCGTGGTGAGCCTCACAGACTCAAACAGTACCGTAATTTGTATACAATAAAGTTTACCATTAATCTATAATTAATTTTTTACAAATACACTAGTGTGTAATTTCTCCAAAAGTAATCGCATATGTGAAAAGTTCAAAAATAATGACAAAAACATGGCAAGAATTATTTTGCCCCTTCCACTTTTGCTCTCTAACCTCTCTCTTCTTGGGTAAATTATACTTCACTCTTTTTATGTTTGATCATTTTCCTATTTTGGCCCTTAAAATTTTTTTTCCCACTTTAATCATTCATGTTTCAAGGTTTTTTTTTTTTTTTTTTTTTTTTTTTTTTTCCAATTTACTCCTAAAACTAACTTATGTTCAAAATTAGAAAGAAAATGTAGGTTAACTACTACATAACATAAAAATATATATATTATTATATTAAAGTTTGGGTTTGAGTTTGTGTTAGAAGTGTGAATTATATATATATAATAAAATATTTTTATATTGCGTAACTATCAATGTGTCATTTTCTATCTAGTTTTGGACATAAGTTAGTTTTTAGAATAAATTGAAAAAAACTTAAAAAACATGAAGGGTCAAAGCGAGGAGAGAGGGAATTAAGAACTAAAGTAAGAAAATAATCAAATATAAAGAGGGCAAAGTGTAATATATCTCTCTCTTCCTTTCCATCCCCCCTCCTCCCTTTTCTCCTCTCCTCATCTTCGCTCTCTACCAACTACAACTCCCCTTTCCACCTGCTCTTAGCCCCACCCTCACCCTCTCCGTCCTCCAACCCTCTCTACCCACCCCAGCCTCATTCCGTTGCCATCTCACCCCAAGCCTAACCATTCCCTAATCCCACCGTCCATTCCAGGCCCCACCCTTTCCTTTTTGAGAGATTGTGAAAGTTGTTTTTTATTATTATTATTTTATTTTGAAAATGGAAGCAAAAAATAGTTTAATATATTTTTTAAATTTATGAAGAAAAAAAAAAACTCTAATTTTCAAAATAAGTTTTAACTCTCTCCTCCCTCCCTCCCTCCTCCCTCCTCCCTCCTCACCACCTCCAATCACCACTCACTACCCACTACAACAACCATTGGTCACTGACAATCTCACACCATCCTTTAGTCCTTTTGTTGTCTCTGACCACCTCCACCCTCCTCCCTCCTCCCTCCTCACCACCTCCAATCACCACTCACTACCCACTACAACAACCATTGGCCACTGACAATCTCACACCATCCTTTAGTCCTTTTGTTGTCTCTGACCACCTCCAGCCACTACTACCACCAACTATCCGTGCCACCATTTTTTACAACTCACCAAACAGATTTCTTTGTTTTTTTTTTTTAATTTATGTTCAAAACATTTGTGTAGGCCAAATAAGGTTTTTGTTTTCTATGTAGAAAAAAAGAAAATAGGAGATCAAACCATGCTGAGTGGGGAGATTCCCACCTGTTAGTACGGCCGGGCAAGAATAACGCCCGGCGTCACGGACTGTGGGGGACCGAGCAAGATGGACGGCCTAAGTGACCGAGCAACCAATCTGCTCAAGCGGTGGCATCAACCGGTGTCTTCTCGGGGACCGAACTGAAGACCGCTAGGTCGGGCGAAGTTCATAGCGAAGATGCAACCGGTGAAGGATCGACTCGCCGAGGATGCGCGGCATGGCGGCGTGCTGCAGCCTTGACCATAATGACGGTTGCACCTAACCGGGATTGGAGACGAAACGGTTGGAGGCCGGCATGCCCACAACCGGTCAATCGAGATGGACCGGGCTCGGGAAGCTCGGCATTGCGGTTGGGCTTTCGCTGAATCAAGTCTGGCCGGCGGAATGTAGCAGTGTGACGGCAATTTTCCACTAGTGTTTGGCCGGTCATGGCACCTCGGTCAAGGGTGCCACCTGGGCCAATGGTGTGGGGGAGAGGACATCTGCTCCACGAACGCCTCAATACCGTTAGGCAGTTCTGCATGTACCAGAAGGAGGACAGAACCTTTACACGTGTAAGGTGGTGAGAGGCGAAACCGCCACTGCCCGGGGAAGAAGGGCGGCAGAGGTAGTGCGCACAATCTTGAGGCTGAGGCAGCCTAGATATAGAGGAGGGAGGGCGAACGTTTACGTATGCGAATTCTCTCTCACAAACTCTCTTCTCATCTTCTTGCTCATTGAATCGACTTGAGCGTCGGAGGGTTTTTCCGACACGCCACCACGGCACTCACCGTTTGTTTTGCGAGACAGACGCCGTTACGAAGCTCGACGTTCAAGGCGGAGAGACGTGGATATTTCGCCCGCACAATTGGCGCCGTCGGGAAGATCTTTGATCAACCCTTGTTCTTGAGCTTTTCACCGCTTCCATGGCCAACAATGAAGAGATTCCGTCGTCGTCGATGGTGCTACTCGGAGTTTGTCCGAAGGAGAGAAGGCCTTCCCAATGTTCCACCATGGCGAACCTAGAAACTTCTTCGCGAGGAGCGCGCGACAAGCGTGGAGGAGTCCAGATCGTTCATGGAGTCCAGAGGGCCGCCGCCGGAGTCCCGCGAGGAGCGTGGAGCATAAACTCAAAGATCAAGAAGCCCTCATTGAGGATGGCGGCGGAGATGGAGCTCAAGGCCAAGTGAGGAAGGGTGTTCTGGAGAGGGCAACCTCTGAGCGCACCTCCTCGTTCTAGCGATCGCCAGGAGGACCCATTCGATCTCAATCACCAGAATTATGGGGTTGGAGATTACGACCAATGGAAGACAGATCTGTCACGCGCGATAGCATCTATCGCCCCTCGCGCCCGTCATCGACGACGCGATACTCTGCCTCCTCCCGTTCCAGGGACCTCAGGGACGTGTTGGAGGAGAGAGCGCGCCGTCGGGAAGCTCAGAGGGTGCCGGCGCTCCAGAGGTTGAGTGCTCCAGTCCGTTGTAGTGAAGAGGTGGCGATGCCAGCGCCCAAAGTGATAGCCAACGCTCTGGTAGCGAGACTAACAGCCTCTCCATTGTCACCAGAGATCGAGAGCACCCCGCTCCCTGCTGGATTCCACCAACCGAAATTTACACTGTACGATGGCAAGATGGACCCGTACATGCATGTGAGTCATTACCGGCAAGTAATGGCTGGCCACCGACGGGACGACGCCTTGATGTGCCTCATTTTCCCAGCAAGCTTGGGAGAGCTGGGCTTGAAGTGGTTCGAGAGGCTCCCGGAGGGGAGTATCGAGGGATGGCAGCAGTTGGCGGAAGCCTTCGTTACCAGATTCAAGACAAACACCCGAACTCCGAAGGAGGTAGACCATCTCCTGGGCATCAAGATGGAATCGGGGAACTCACTGAAGGCATACAATGCAAAGTATTGGGAAACCTACAACGAAATCCTCATCGCCCCACCAACTCGCCATCACTAATACAAGAGAGGTCTCCCAGTCGGACATAGGCTGAGAGACTCACTCACGATGCATCAACCAACCACCATGGAGTCTTTGATGCAGCGGATCAACGAACACATCCGCGTGGAAGAGGATGCCGCTTCAGCAACCGAGAAGGATAATCCCGTCGCGGTGGGATGTAAGAGTGGCGGAAAGTTCATTCGGTCGGGCGGGAGGAAACCGCCTCTTCGACCGATCAAAAGATCATCACCGAGGGACCGGCCAAAATGATAAAAATAAGGGTCGCAGAAATGACCGCGCTGATGCGCCCCGCGGCGCGGCAGAAGATGGCAAGAGGAAACTAAAGGCACGGGCAGGGATTAACACAGTCTTTACAATCCCCATCTACCGCATACTAAGCGAGATCCGCTGAGAGCCTTTTGTACGTTGGCGGCTAAGTTGGGAAGTCATGGCTTCAATCCAAAGTATCATTGCACCTTCCATGATTTAACGGGCACCGAGCAGGATGTTTGCTCAAACAGCATCTGGAGGAGCTGGTGGCGGCGGGACATCTTGACCAGTATATTGATGGGGGAGTCAAGCCAGCGCCAACCGGCCAAACCGAGCCAAACGGAATGGCCGCCTTAGAGGCCCCCCCACAAGGAGTGATCAATGTCATCCATGGCATCATTGAACCGGCCAGAGTCTGCGAGCTTAGAGGGATGATCAAGAAGGCCGAGCACATGAGGGAAGTTCTCTCTGTTCAACCTGCTGTGAAGAAGGGAAAGACCGAAGAGAAAGACGTCCTCACGTTTTCAACAAAAGATCTAGAAAGAGTTCAAATGCCGCATAACGATGCCTTGGTGGTGACCCTACGCGTCAAGGACTTTGAAATCAGGAGAATTTTGATCGACCAGGGAAGTTCGGTCGAGATCATGTATTATGACGCGTTCAAGCAAATGAAGTTGGAAGACAAGGACTTGGCACCAGCAACATCCCCTTTGGTCGGCTTCAATTCACAGCCGGAGTGGCCGATTGGGAAGATTATTTTACCGGTCAAAGCGGGGTCAGTTGTAAAGCAAGTGGAGTTCTGGGTGCTCAAGGTTCCGTCGACTTACAACTTGATTTTGGGCCGGGGCTGGTTGCACGCCATGCAAGCGGTCGCTTCAACCTTCCACCAAGTCATGCGTTTTCCGGCATCAAACGGGCAAATAGAAGAAGTTTGGGGAGATCAAGTGATGGCGAAACAATGCTTCGTTGCGGTAAATGGCAGCCGAGCAGCCAAAGGGTTTGTCCAAATGATCGAGGGGCCTGAGGGCAAGGAGGTCCTTGAAGATGTGGGACGGAAGGCGGAGGAAAAATCAGTTGAAGATTTGGTGGAGGTGCACATTGATGAAAATGATCCAACTAAGTTCTTCCTTTTGGGATCATCATTGTCCAATGCCGAGCGGTCAGAATATGTCAACTTCTTGGTTTCTAACTTGGAGGCTTTTGCGTGGACGCCTTACGATATGCCTGGCGTCGACCCAAATTTCATTTGCCACCAATTGAACGTCTTCCCTGATGCACGGCCGGTTATTCAAAGGACACGCCGCTCTGCCTTGCACCATGCTGAGGTGGTGGCAGAAGAGGTAAAGAACTTATTGGAAGCTGGAGCGATAGAAGAAGTGCAATACCCCCGGTGGATTTCTAACACGGTGGTGGTTCCGAAGAAAAATGGGAAATGGCGAGTCTGCGTGGATTACAAAACTGTCAACCGCGCATGCCCAAAAGATAGCTTCCCTCTCCCTCGAATCGACTGGCCAATTGGTGGACTTAACCGCCGCCATCGAGGTTTAGCTTCTTGGATGCATATCGCGTTATCATCAAATAGCCATGCACAAGCGGACAGGAGATAACGCCCTTCACCACCCCAAAGGCTTATATCTACATAAGGTCATGCCATTCGGATGAAGAACGCCGGCAACCTTCCAGCGGATGGTGACAAAAATGTTCGCTCCTCTTTTGGGCCGTACTATGGAAGCCTATATAGACGACATGGTGGTGAAGAGTAAAGAGAAGTCTCGCACCTTAGCGACCTAGCGATAAAATGCCATACTCAGGCGCCACAAGCTCCGCCTGAATGCCTCCAAGTGTGCCTTTGGGGTTGGCACTGGTAAATTCCTAGGCTTTCTGGTCACAAACCGGGGAATCGAGGCCGACCCATCGCAAATCAAAGCCATACAAGAATTGGAGCGCCCCAACTCCACGAAGGACGTGCAACATCTTCTTGATGGCGGCCACCGAATAGATTCATCGGCCGGTCTTCGGATCGTTGAGCCTTCTTCAAGACCTTGAAGTCCAAATTCTTCCGATGACGCGAGTGCGACCGGCCGACTTGAAGGTTTATCTTTCCACGGCGCCTATTCTGGTCACTCCTCAGCCGGGCGAAGAGTTGTTCCTTTATTTGGCTGTTTCTCAACACGCGGTGAGCGCGGTATTGGTTCGTGCTGAAGGCATCCAGCACCTACCAATCTTTTATGTGAGCAAGACTCTGCTCCCAGCCGAGACAAGGTACCTCCCCTTAGAGAAGTTGGCGTTGGCCCTGATGATGGCGTCAAGAAAGCTGGCACATTATTTCCATGCCCATACAATAGTTGTATTAACCGAATTTCCACTCAAGGTGCTTTTTGAGAAGGCAGACTTCACAGGGAGAATCCTAAAGTGGGCCGTGGAATTGGGGCAGTATGACATCAAGTTCAGACCGCGCACCGCGATTAAGGCGCAAGCACTTGCAGATTTTGTGGCGGAATTTGCCCCGGGAACACACCCTGTTTGCCCGGTTGATTTGGTTGATGCGGATTTAGCACAACCCACGGTTTTGGCAACAAGTGTTGGCTCGCCCCAGGAAGCAGAGCAAAACACAACCGGACAACCTAAGGTCGACGACTCGGTGGGAGGTGAGAAAAACCAGGATAAGGAAATAGACCAGATTGAACCAACCAGGGACTTTGATTTGAGAAGTTCACAGAATCCCTCCGATTGTTGGAAGCTGTTCATTGGCGAAATGTGGAAACTCTTCGTTGATGGAGCCTCTAACAGACATGGGGCCGGGCTAGGAGTTGTACTAACTTCACCAGATGGGCTCGTCATAGAGCAAGCAATTACGCTCGGCTTCCCAGCTTCCAACAACGAAGCGGAGTATGAGGCCCTTCTTGCCGGGCTAAGAAGCGCATTGAGAATGAAGGTCACAGCTCTTATGGTGTTTAGCGACTCCAAGCTGGTGGTTAATCAGGTCTCAAGGGAGTATGAGGCCAAGGACGAAAGAATGGCCAAATATCAAGCGTTGGTCCGAGAAGAGATCAAGAAGTTCTCTGCGATCAGGGTCGAACAGATCAACCGCGAAGGAAATAGCACGGCCGATGAATTGGCTGGTCTCGCCTCCACTCAGACAGCATTTCCCAATCCCTTGATGATTGAATTCTTACCTCGGCCAAGCATAGAGGAAGTAGAGGCAGCTGAGGTACTCTGCACCGACTTGGGACCCTCCTGGATGGACCCCATCATCGCCTTTTTGAAAGATCGAACTTTGCCAGAAGAAAAGAAGGCTGCCCACAAGATCCGAGCAAAATCAGAGCGGTTTTGGCTCTCACCCTCTGGCGCCTTATACAAAAAATCTTTCACGGGGCCATATTTAAAGTGTGTCCACCCCTCTAAGGTAGAAGCCTTCCTCTATGAAATTCATGAAGGCATCTGCGGCAGCCATACTGGGGGCAGATCTTTAGCATACCGAGCAATCTCGCAGGGCTATTGGTGGCCGTGCATGCAGGCGGACGCGCAGAAATATGTTCGCAGGTGTGAGAAGTGTCAGAAATTTGCTCACCAGATCCACCAGCCAGCGAGAGAGTTGCTCTCTCTCACAAGTCCTTGGCCGTTCGCGCTTTGGGGATTGGATATTGTTGGACCGCTCCCAGTTGCACCGGGCAATCGCAAGTTTTTCATTGCCGCCACTGACTATTTCACCAAGTGGGTGGAGGCAGAGCCACTAGCAACTATCAAGGAGAAGGATGTGAAGAAATTCGTCTGAAAGAATGTGATCACTCGCTTTGGTATTCCCAGAGCCTTAATCTCAGACAACGGTACTCAATTCGACGGGAAACTCTTTCGCGGGTTTTGCGAGGAGTTGAAGATTGAATTCTACAATTCGACGCCGGCCTATCCCCAGTCAAATGGTCAAGCGGAGGCCTCCAACAAGACCATTCTGGACGGCTTGAAGAAGCGGCTCGAGAAAGCTAAGGGTAAATGGGTTGAAGAGCTCCCTAACGTGCTATGGGCATACCGCACTACGCCAAGAAGATCGACCGGGGAAACACCGTTCGCTTTAGCTTATGGCATGGAGGTACATTATCCTTTGGAAATTGGCATGCCAACCATCCGCTCGGAGAGTTTCGGCCAGACTCGAACAATGAAGTTGTGGCATTGGAGTTAGACCTTCTTGAAGAAAGAAAGAGAGCTAATTCACTGGCGGCTTATCGTGAGAACTCTCTAAAAAATACAACAAGAAAGTTGCACCCTTTGTCGCTCAAAATTGGGGATTGGGTCTTGAGAAAGGTGCTTGGCAACACGGTGGTCCTTGGCGAAGGAAAACTTGGCGCAAATTGGGAAGGACCATACAAGGTGGTTGGCCTAGCTGGCAAGGGGGCATACCATCTGGAAGATTTGGACGGCAAGGCAGTCCCTCGACCTTGGAACGCAGCCAACCTTAAGGTCTTTTACTTTTAAGATGTAATTTGCTCTTGGTTAGCTACCTGCTCTTGTTTAGCTCTCTTTGACCTTTAGCCTTTGGCACTACATGTAAGAAGATAGCATTGCCTTTGCAATGTTTATGTAATAAAAGCTAGTCATATTGCTGTTGCTGTATTACATTGTTGTATTTTATATTACTTCCCTGTATGGCACTGCACGGTTGTAAGGTATGCCAGGGGCAAGAATTGACCCAAACAAGCAAACGTATTCCTCGGAATGGGAGCAGACCGCACAAACGGTTGCGCATGGAACGATGCACGTTCAAGCCGAGCTGGTTTTGCTCGCCCGGTGGGAGTGTTGGTGGCATGACCAACCTGACTGAAGCATTGGTGAATTGCCCAATGTAGGAGCCGAGCTGATTTTGCTCGGCCCATCTAGCTCATTGGTGAATTGACCAATGTAGTAGCCGAGCGGATTTTGCCCGGCCCACTTAGCATATTGGTGAATTGCCCAATATGGGAAGCGAGCTGATTTTGCTCGGGGGGGAATGGCAATGTTGGTGTCCTTTCCATCAATTGCAAGGCCGAGCTGAATTTGCTCGGCCGAAAAGAAGTAATGGCAATTGAACAAACTGCAAATGACGTGCAAGTTTTTGCTCGGCCGGATACTTGTAGCATGCAAGGCCGCGCGGATTTTGCTCGGCCGGTTCCTGAATGTCTATCTGGAACTAAAAGGGATTGCAGGGTTACTTGAAGACATATTGTTTGCGCGGTTTAACCGATCAAGAAGTTCAAACAAAGTTTGGAACAAGAAATTCAAATTACACAAGCCAAATAGAAGGTAGCATGTACGAGCAAAAAGATTGTTTCATTGATTGAAGATGTTCAGTACAATCGGGGAGCATAGCTCGGTTACATAGCAAAAAAGAAAGGAAAATAAGAAACAAAAAGGCAAGAAATTGAAAAGATCCTCAATCAAGATCAAGGCCTTGTTCGGTCTCTCCAGTGGGCACCTCGGCATTTGGGGGCGCTAGCTCTTCTAGGCTCTCCTCGGCCTCGGCGTCAGCGCCGCCCAAAGTAACGACCTCCCGGTCTTCTGTTCCGTCCTCGGCGTTTGGGGATGCGTCGGACAGAGTTTGCTCGGTCGACTTCTCCATCTCCTCGGCCAGCTTCTGAGCGGCAATTTCTTCCTCGGCCTCCTTCCTGGCCTCCACGAGGAGCTGGTACTGGGTGGCGTTGGCGTAGGCTAGCATATAGTCCGGGATGTGCGCGGCCGGGAGATTGTTGAACATGTCAGAGTCGCGGCCAAGCCCAACTTTCTCCACGGCGGCTTTCCAGCCGCACTGGAAGAAGATGTCTTTAGTAGCCCGGACTTGGCGCTCATAAGTCTTCTCCCCCTGCTTATACCCGCGGTCCTCTGCCTCGTCGACCGCCTTCTCCAGGGCATCCTTGTGGGCATCCCTCAACTTGCGAAGCTCGGCCAGGTACCGTGCCTTGGCCTTCTTCTCGGCCTTCTTCTTGTCTTCCTCAGCCCGGTCGTGCCTCTGGCGCAGCTTCGTCCCGCTTCGCCTATGGCGACCATCCGCTTTCGACACAGCCTGTCTACCTCGGCCTTGAACACCTTGTTTTGGGTGATGGCGTCACGAAGGCTTTGGCGAAGAGAAGCCATTCGCTCGTGGGCGAGGTAGTTCTTCTGTGCGGCCTGCCAAAGCAACAGACTATTAGTATCTAAAAGCGAGCAGAAAAACCGAGCGAAAGTTCAAGAAAAATGTTGTATTTACGGCACGATGGATTCCGCCACGAGCGGAGGACCTTGGTCGGTCTCCTCGTGCTTCTTCATGTCACCGGCGGATCAACCCCCTGGTCAAGTTGAAACCGAGCGAGATGTCCTTGTCCTCGCCGCCAGAATCCGCGGCCGAGCCTGCTCGGCCCTTGTAGGAGAACTCTGGCGCCCAGGGCAAAGGCGAGGGGCCTTGCCTTTGGTTTCTTGCGGGCAAGTTGTTGCTCGGCTTTGTCTTAGAGTCGGTAAAACCATCTCGGTGGAATCCTCATCCACAAGGCTCGACCGTGGCCTCCCTCCTCTGTTTCTTCTTGGGCGGTCACCAGTCGTTCATTGGCGAGGCGCACCGCCCCTGCCGTCGTCGGTTGGAGTTGAAGATCCTCCCGGTTTATACGGTGTTAGGGACTCGCCTTAGTCCCGGTGATCATTGATTTAATGGCTCTTATTTTCGCCATTTCTTGCTCGTGATAGTGGGGACGAGTCGGCCGTGACAAAGTGGGATCTGGTTAGGGTTGGCTCGCGCAGGAAGTCGGTGACCCTGCCTCTGCGCGGTGCTTGATAGTTGTATGTTTGCTCAAAACCGAGCAAGTCTGGGGACTCCCTCTCTTCTGCGGGTATGCGCAGCAACACTCTGATTGCCTCTTGGTTTGGTCGGTTGTAACGCGCGGCCAAATTCTTATCTGCAAAAAGAGTCAAGTGTTAGACCGGTGCAAAGAAGAGTAATTAAGAGAAGAAAGATAATGGTACGGTCAGCCAGGCTCCTTACCAGCTCTACCGAAGTGTTTCCTAATTTGCCAGCCCGGTATAGGCGCCTCTAGGTCTTCGTAGCGACCGGACACCCACAAAAAGTCATCGTCGTTGGACTCTTTGTCCGGGTTGCCTTCGATGAGTTTTGCTCGGCCCTTCTTCACTTTAAGGTAGTAGCAAAACCCACCCTTATTGGGCGAAACATCTTGGTGAAAAAATTTCCGCGAGGCCGAGATCGAGACCGTGCCGTCGGTTCAGCTCGGCGACGCCATTTATTATTTTATAGGTGTTGTTGGAGACCTAGGTTGGGCAAAGCCCTGTCTGCCTCAAAAACTCGCAGATCAGGGGCTGGACCGGGAAGCGAAGTCCGCCCTCTATTATTGACACCACGGTGAAGGGGCACCGTTCATCGCCCAGTGAGTTTCTCCTTTTGCGAGCTCTAAGACCACGTCTTGAGGATTTGGAATTCTTCTCGGAACTCCGTCATTGCCCCGGGCGAGCTAACCCTAAAGCGGTATTTTCCCATTATCGCGGCTATATTTACTCTACGGTATCTCGGTCAAAATTGAGTGGTTGCTCGGACTTTGAGCCCCACGAACATTGATGCTGGAATGGTCGGTCCTACTTGTTCTGCATGATGAAAAAAGGGCAAGGGTTAGCACGGCATATATTGCGCGGCTTGCATTGGAAATAGCTCTAATAGGCTCTGGGTGTTTGGCCGGCCTCCCCTACCTCGGCCCATCAGGATGGCGGATTTAGCCTTCCTCTTTTTGGTGCTGGTCTCTACTCGGTCTAGGAGTTTTGACCGGTTGGATTCTAAAGGAGGTTTTTGCTCGGTCGACCCCCAGATCAAGGAATTGGCTTCTGATTTCAGGCCTTGAGCCCGGTTAAACATTACCGATCTAAGGTGGATAGCTCGGTTATGGCCTCAGTACAAAGCCACGAACAGCTTTTTGCTCGGTTACAGCGCTAATGGTGGATCTAAATGAGCGTTTTGCTCGGTTTTACCCAGAATTCATCGTGTTCTTCCTAAGTTCTTAGCCCATTCATCTACCTAAGGGGAAATGGGGGCACGAGGGCCCCCTCCTCCCTCCGTTTTTATCTCCCTAGGGTGTAAAGCATCCAAGCAAGACTTAAGCAACAAAAGGCAACACGCAAAGCACAATGGTACACGAAAATGAAGAACATGCTCGCGGAATCCAAAAATGGCAATGGAAATACAGTGAGGGAGTGGAAAGACTTACCAAGGACTCACGAGGGTTATGGGAGCTCGAGCACAGCTTCAAAAATGGCAGACAAGAGCGGGCTCAGTGGCTGCAATGAGATGAAGCAATGGCGATGACAGGAAGGGGGGAGCAGTTTTGGACGCTAGGGTTTGGTGTCTGAGAGAGAGGGTGAGAAGTGAAGGGACAAAACCCATCACTTAGGGTTTATGGTTGGAGGCAAAACCCAAACGGCGCAGCCGTTTGAATTCTGCGCGTGCCAGACGGTTGGCAGCACGACCCAATGAATTGGTGACACGTGGCACTGGCAACGCGGCTGTCAGTACGGCTGTACGACCTTTGATGTGACTGCGGATTTGACGGCCGGGCAATTTCCATAGCTCGGCGATTGATGTGCCCCTGTCTGAGACAACTCGGCGATTGATGTGTCCCAGATTGAGATAGCTCGGCGACGAGAATGTACCCGATTTGACTGTCACTCGGCAACGAAAACTTCCCAACTAAGCTCGGCCTGGCAAGGGTGCGACCCTACCTTTGCTCGGATAAGGTAAACCCAATCACGATAGCTCGGATGGGTTTAAGGGGCAATTGAGTGGGGAGATTCCCACCTGTTAGTACGGCCGGGCAAGAATAACGCCCGGCGTCACGGACTGTGGGGGACCGAGCAAGATGGACGGCCTAAGTGACCGAGCAACCAATCTGCTCAAGCGATGGCATCAACCGGTGTCTTCTCGGGGACCGAACTGAAGACCGCTAGGTCGGGCGAAGTTCATAGCGAAGATGCAACCGAGCTGAAGGACTGACCGGGCTACGCCGAGGATGCGGCATGGCCGGCGTGCCTTAACCGCCAGCCATAATGACGGTTGCACCTAACCGGGATTGGAGACGAAACGGTTGGAGGCCGGCATGCTCACAACCGGTCAATCGAGATGGACCGGGCTCGGGAAGCTCAGCATTTGCAGTTGGGCTCTCGCCTGAATCCAAGTCACAAGCCGGCGGAATGTAGCACGGCTGTGTGACGGCAATTTTCCACTAGTGTTTGGCCGGTCATGGCACCTCGGTCAAGGGTGCCACCTGGGCCAATGGTGTGAGGGAGAGGACATCTGCTCCACGAACGCCTCAATACCGTTAGGCAGTTCTGCATGTACCAGAAGGAGGACAGAACCTTTACACGTGTAAGGTGGTGAGAGGCGAGCACTGCCACCTGTCCAGGAAGAAGCAGAGGTAGTCGCACAATCTCGGGCTGAGGCAGCCTAGATATAGAGGAGGGAGGGCGAACGTTTCTGGTATGCGAATTCTCTCTCTCACAAACTCTCTCTCTTCTCATCTTCTTGCTCGCTGAACTGACTTGAGCGTCGGAGGGTTTTTCCGGCACGCCACCGCCGGGCAGCTCACCGTTCTTGTTTTGCAGAGACAGACGCCGTTACCAGAAGCTCGACGTTCAAGGCGTACGGAGAGACGTGGATATTTCGCCCCCGTACACATGCCATAATATTTTTTTTTACCATACGATAGGATGTTAAGAGGTTTGTAAGTTAGATTATAATAAAATGATCACAATCGCGACATTGACTCGAATCCTAAATTTCTAATCTTCTCATTATATCAAGAAATAACTATATGGACCACTGGACCAACGATCCCATCCTGATGCCTTGAAAATTTACACATGGGAATCATCTACGGTTTGGTATCACAATGTTTGTATGTCCCTGAATGATTATACTAGATAGATAATAGTATAATCATTATACTGAGTTTTTGATAGAACAATCTGTTAAGGTAATGGAAGCTGCTCAATTCCAAATTGAAGGATTATATATATGTAATTTTCAATAATTTGAAGTTTGTCAAAAATCAAAATCAAATTTATACACGCCTACGATCATGAAAAGCCTTTTTTAGCCACCATGGACGAAAAATGTGCCTCCGTGTACCAAGAAAGTCAATGGTCAGGGCATATCTAACTACACAGTGACAGTGTCCACCTTAGAGCATTTTCAACTATTGTTGCTATAATGTCATTTTTATTATTATAATTTGACAATAAATAGTGTTATTTTGCCAAATTATAGTAATGGTATTCCAATAGTCATTTACTATTTTGGCAAATTTCAACCAACTTTCCCTCCAAGTTTGTAGGTGTTGTTTGGATATAAGTTTTTTTGTGATTTTATTTATTTATGTTTTTTGTCTTTTGTGACATTTTTTTATTTGTTTGTAAAAAAAATTATATATTTATGTTATTTCCAACTAGACAAATATAAAAAATGAAAAAAAAATTGAAAATTTGGGAAATATATATATATATATATATATAATTTACCTCACCAAAAAACATACCACTAAATATTCTAAACTCTCTGTACCTACCCAGTAGATTTTTTACAATTTTCATATTCACCCACTCACCCATTCACTTATAATGAACAATTTGACTAAAGTTATATTCAATGGAGATTTTGATGAATCTTCATCATCTGATGATGATATTATCATGATGCAATTGTTCGCAGCGCAACAACAAAGAATATATACGTTAAGCCTAAACCAACCAACCAACCAACCAACCAGACGTGTTGGTTCCACAAGTGATCGTCGATACATTAATCGTGAGAGGGTCAAAGGCGACGAACAAATTTATAGAGATTATTTTGCAGATAATCCTGTCTATCCAGAAGAATACTTCTGAAGACGTTTTCGAATGAGGCGATCATTGTTTGCTAGTATCTTACATGATATTCAACAAGTGAATGAGTACTTCATCCAAACTCGTGATGTCAGGTACTCTGGATTATTCGATATGTCTGAAGATGACCGCAGATTCGATCCTCGAATACTGGCGTGCTGTTGATCTTTGAGACGAGTACATTAGAATCGGCGAAAGTACTACAATTGCTACCTTGAATTTTTTTACAAGATCAATTGTTGTTACCTATAAAACCGTTTACTTAAGATCTCCAAATGAAGCAGATGTCGCTAGATTATTACAAGAGGGAGAGCAACATGGGTTTCTTGGAATGTTCGGGAGTTTGGATTGTATGCACTAGCATTGAGATAAAATGTCCAACTGCCCAAGATTACTACGCGCACATACTTTCCAGTTAAGCATAGGTACCACATTAGCAGAAACTAACCTTAGATGTCGTTTGGGAAGTAATAATTTTAACTTAAAAGTTAAAAAGTTATTAAAAAAATAAAAAAATCTATAACATATATCAAAAAATCAAAGATAGCGTTTGGTAAAACTTTCTAAATATAATTTGAGAGTAGAAGTTTTATTTTGAGTTTGTGAGTTTTAGAATTATGATTTGAGTGTAAAAAATTTGTTTGGTGAAAAAGTTTTGAATTGAGTGAAGAATTTTTGATGCGACATATGATATTTAATACAAAAACTTACAACTCATAACCAAACACACATGTCAAAATTCTATTAAAGCTCAAAAAAAAAATTACACTGTTCCGGTCAACCGGCCGAACGACTCGTTAGCCCAAATTTTCCCGTTTTTGACCGAATTTTCAAAAGTATGGAAATAATTTTTAAAACTCGTAAACAAACATCATGTGCAAAATAAGCCCTAAAACTACCGTTCCAGAGCTGGACCAAATAAAGCTAAAGATTTTATTCTCTTTACTTTTTGCACATTTTTTCGTAAAAAACCAAAAATTCATTCCAAACATACAAAAAAAATTTATCTCATATTTTAGCCAAAAAATCAAAAAGTTATTAAAATAACATGTTCCCAAACAAAGCCTTAGCTAGACCATCCTTTTTACAATAACCTGAAGGCCAACAACTTGTTGGCTTCTGATTCATCAATATATCACTCAAAGTGTACTAATGGACCAATATTGCATTGTAATGTTATCATATATGGCATCAATACATATACGTGTGCGCGCGTGAGAGAGAGAGAGAGAGAGAGAAGCTGTAGTGTGGTAAGAACACTAGAACTTCTGTGCCAGCAAAGGATACTCCAAATGAACACAATGCATCAGCAAGATTGAAGTGTAAAATTGAAAGAACAATGAATCATACATCCAAAGCTTACAAATCCAATCTGAACAAAACCTGAATGAAACTCAAACTACTTGCTAGCAAACAAACCAGCATTTTACCAAAAATGCCGGTTCATCAAGCTGCTGCTTCTAAACCCGGAATTGCAGAGAATCGCATAAGCAAATCCTCTTGAGCCAGTTTCACTCCGTTAAATTAATATTTAGCTGAAGTTAGAACTCGTGGAACAGGGGCATCATCAAGAGCTTCTAAAATCTCTGTTCATATCCCAAGAATATTCTCTTCACTCAATCAGCTAAACGCTTGTCATTGCTTCAATGAGTATCAAGAATAGCCATTATGCTGTTAGTGTCTGTTTGGATTCCCATTGTAAAATGTCAATAAATACTCTCCTTATTTCTTTTTGGTGCAGTGCGCATCTGTACCATGCTGAGTGCAATCATCATAACCAACGCTGTGGAGGAATTCCCGGATCTCTTTCGCACTGCTGTTGCTGGCTTGTAACAACCGCTCATCTTCCTCATAGATTATATAAGGGGCTTCATCTTTCTTCCTCGATAGTAACCTTGAGGCTCCCTTCAACACATGATACTCCCATCCCTGAACATCTATTTTCAGCAGAAGCACAGGCTGAGAATCTTGGATCACTTCATCAAGAGGAATGGACCTTACTTGAAGTGCAATCTCTTCATTGGACTTGAATGCCATCTTTGCACCAGTGGCTGAAACTGCACTGTTGTCAAGCCGGCCAACCAACTGGTAGCATATTCACCAATCAACATGAATAGGTGAGCCAAAAAAAAAAACACTTCGACAAGTTGATAAATGATTTATCATCACCACAGATGAGACATGTTATTCAATAAATATGTAAACCTGATTTGATAGCATTTCACACCAAAATAGAGTTATGCTAGGGACTCCAAATAAATTACCAAATCTCTCACATGAGTGTGGGACCCACACAAATCACATGTGTGTGGATCCCACATCCATGTGAAAGGTTTGATAAAAAATTGGTAATTTATTTGGGTTCTATAGCATTTTCCCACCAAAATAAATGTTGTGGATGAGAAATGAGTGAAAATTAAAACACAGGAAATGAATTTAAGCACACTTCCAATAACTATGCCATGAGCTACAAATATATAATTATTGGAGCAAACTTTTTGCACATAATGCTCAACGAGAAGGGAATTAACTTATCCACCCAACTGCGTAACTACAATGCATGAGTCATGTTTGAGCATATAGGCAAATATAATTATTAACTAAATGAAGTTTTCTTTAAAGAAGAAATAAGAACTTCAAATCAAAATGTACAATACCATAATGTCAGTGGAAGACAAAATGTACAAAAGGCCTATGATGCACATTGCAGGGCAGAACTGCCTTGCCACACATTACTTCTACACTTGGTTCTAGTTTGCCAAAAAAGGACCTTTAACACTTTCATTGGATCTAATATTTTCCATTTCTCATCCTTCATAACAAACCTCACAAATGGAAGCAATAATGGCCATAGAGCCACCTATCTATCATATTCTCACAGTACCACCTGGCTTTAAACCGAGTAGCATACAAAATTTTTTTTTCCACCAGACTGAAAGATTACTTCTACATCACAAAGTCAACTCCAAGGAGTGCCCAAAGTACAGGGGAAGCTATTCTGACCAACAAATACACCAGCCATCTAGTTGTAGCAAAGATTTAAAAATCAATTACTAAATTTAGTGCGGCAAAATGCTCACTGCAATAAACTTGAGCAAGCAAGGTCACTGAGAGAGAGAGAGAGAGAGAGAGAATTGAACAAGCCACCTATTGATCACCTTAAAACTGAGGGAAAAACCGAAGAAATGAATCACAATAGATCCATTTACAGGTCCTCAATATATCACTCAAAGATCTAAGTAATTCCTCCATAAGATACCTAGCTTGATTACAAGCTAGATTAAGAAGCTATCCAAAGGTTCAAACAGGATACCCATGTCAATAAAGGTCAAGGAGAACAATTTTACCACAGCATTGGGAGAGAGAAGCTGAGGCAATGAAAAGGCAATACCCCCGCCAATTACTGCTTCATAGGAGTACCATCTTGTACCTTCCATGTTTTTAAAGTTTGAACAAATCAACCTTATAGCAGTTTGCAAGGAAAGACAAGAATGCTGTAAATTGTTTGATGACTGTGATTGATAGGCAGGCAGACAGCAGAAGCACTTAGCCACAAGGATTATGGCTTTAAAAAGGTGGTTTACAAGAGAGAGAGAGAGAGAGAGAGAGAGAGAGAGAGAGAGAGGGGTGGTTAAACAACTTGAGAGAGGTTGTTAAACCCTCTGCAGGAACTTGTCAATGATCCAAATAGTTTATCCACCAAGGTGGTTCAAATTTTAGAAAATTGACAGGTACATAAAAGGTAACAGGGCTAGAGAAAGTCACCAAGATTAAAAAAAGAAGGGAGGAGTGCTATTGATTTTATCACCATACCAATACAAATTAGCATGAGTACGTTGCTTGAAGGACGGAAGCGTATAAAGAAAAGATTCCTCGCTTTACTTCTGTCACATCCATTTTGGATCAACAGAAATGGTAGACAAAAGTGGAGACTCTACTTCACCCACCGTCCTTCCTCTTCCCCACTTCCCTCTTCCTCCTGGCAAAAGATGGACTTATGTACTAAAGTACTACTCTTCCCTCCCACAAAATTTACAAAAGTTTCTACTTTTAGATTTGGACCCCACAATAAACCTCAGTTAATCAACAAATAAAATTGAATTCTTTTAAAAGAAAAAGTAATATGATCATCAACCAGATAAAACCTCTAATTGTCTTGTTCTAGCAAGCTGCAGCTTAAAGTTTGAACTAAACGGGGAAAAAAAAAATTCTTTACTTCATTCTCAAGTGGCATATTAACATGCTTTATTGAACTCATAACTCTAAATTTACCTAATAAACATCCACTCCACCTTTACAAAGACCTAATACATTCATGAAGCTTATACAACAAACTGCAGTCCGGGCACCTCCAATTCTTACCTAAATGCCAACTCAAACTTAAATTTGAGTAAAAAACACCCCAAACCCTTCTCCATCCCTTGACTCAAATTCATACCAACTTGAGTTTTACTCGTTTCTTTATCCAAATCAAGGGCGACTCAAATCTTGGCTCAAACATCCAAAGGCTATATTTGCTTCATTTGAAACTTCATTTATTTACCAAATTGCCATTCTCGTGATATGATGAATTTTTTTTTTTTTAAAAAAAAATCTGAGTAAAAATTTGTGTTTGCCACTGGAGTGCTTCATATTGAATGAAGCTCAAGGGTTGAGAAACTCAACAACACTATCTTCAACAACTTGGACCCGGCCTTCTTTTTGCACTATTATCGATTCAGATTCAATTGTCGACTACCCCTATGGGAAATAGCATTGACTACTGATCTTTGAGTACGCAGTTTTGAGTAAAAGCTTATTTGATATAAAGCACTCCAATAACAAACACAAATTTTTACTCTGATTTGTAAGAATTTGAGCTCTTCAATCCTTACTGCATAAGAAAGAAGAGATCCAGCTTCTAAACAGGTTACTCTTAACCCATAATCTGACCCATTTTAGCTTTACCTGACCCAATAAGCAGACTATTTATCCTAGGCCAATTCAGCAAATCCAATCTGACAAAAAAAATAGTCCAAACCTTCCAAAATCAGTCCACATTCACCACCAGACTTTACCCTTTTAAAAAGACCTGGCCCCCAAAAATAAATAAAAAAATTCAAACCAGCCCAAGCGCAACACAAACCTGACCCCTTAACTAGAACAATTAACATAAACCAAGCCTACACACACTCTCCAATCCAGTGGCTGATTAAATTAAACCAACCACTTCATTGAGTGAAGCAGGCCCAATTCCAGGTACAACATGCCAGGCCAATTCCATGTACACAAACCAGGCCCCAAAATCCAACGGCCTAAGTCCCCTTTCATTAAAAAAATTAATAAATAAATAATCCAGCCTAAGTTCTTCCAATCAAACACCCAATCAATCTCCCATGTCATCAACCATGCTTACCAATTCAGAGCTGTATTCTAAATATGAGACCTCAGCCCACTATGTGCAAGTGATAAAGAAAGATGTGCACGAGACAAAGACAATACTGTGACCTATGCCCAATCTGTCAGTCCAAGTTTTTGGCAATACTTCAGAATCTCCTCCAAGAGATTATAAAGATCTGGTAGAAATTGTTGATCAAACCATTCCAATATCTGAGGAAAGTAAAATTATTTTGAAAGAAAATTTGGAAGCTCAAGTAGTTGTTTCCACACAGATGATAATCTTACCAAAAGAAGAGCCTCTTGAACCTACAAATGCACTCAACTTGTTAGATCCTATGGATGCTTCACCAACAAATTACTTGATCAAGTTTGGAGTACTTGATTTAATTAGTATTAAAGACTTCCTTTGTTTGTTTAGTCCAAGTTTGGTGGATCTCATCAACACCTTGGGCCGCCTACATTACATGGACTCTTCAAAATAAATCAAATACCCGTATTGGACACCTAACACTTGTACAAGGGTATGAGATATGTGTCGGATACTTTTCATCTGCCACTTCTTATATAATTGTATTTAACACTACTATTATATGTATATATTGTTGTACAATTGCTATAAATGTCCTTTTGACATTGTAAGTTATATATAACACCATTGTATTTTATATACTTCATTAAAAATATAAAAATTTGACATTTTTTTGCTGAATCCACGTATACTTAAATTTATGATTTGATGAGTCCGACCTTTAGATATATAACCCGCACTCGATACCCGTACCCAAGCCCATGTAACATAGTTGGGCACCTAAGAAGCACGGACACTTCTAAGAAGGTAACGTATCTGTGTCATGTTCGTATCGGACACCGATACTCTTTGGACACTTCCCCAACACATGTTCGACACTCTTCAAAACGAGTCTTATTTTTTATTTTTTTTAAAGATCTGGGCACTCTTTGGACATTTGAAGGATACACGTGTCTATTACTTAAACACACGTGTCTATCGATTAGACACAGGTGAAACTAACTATAAGTTTAAACAAAACAGCTTAAGATACAATAATAAAACAAAAATCATATAAATTAATAGAAATTAATATCATGTTGCATTTTTTATTATTTTTAGATGATATATTCATATATATAACATATAATAAATATATAAAATTATATATTTCATACGTGTCCCCCACGTGTTGTGTTTTACATTTTTTGAAAATTACCGAGTCAGCATGTTTGTATCGTCGTATCCATGTCATTTCATGTGTTCATATCCATGCTTCTTAGTTGGGCACTAAGAGCAGTTAGCATGGGAAGAAAACAATGCAAGTTGCATATTTGAAGTATTTGATTCTCTGGCATAGACAAATTCAATACTTAAAGGAAAACTAGAGGATGAGGGTTTTTTTTTCCTTCTTTTTTTTTTTAATTTTTGCAATCAGGGACAGAAAGCATGATGTAGAACATGTCACCATGGAAATTTTATAATTTTGTCTTTAATATCTATTATCTAATTTATTTTAGTATTTTATTTTTAAATTGTGGTTTAATTAAGAGTTTTAGTTTTGTTAGGATTTTTATTAATATTTGCTTTTCTATTCTACTAGGATTCAGCTTCCTATTTTGCTTAGATTTTTGACTTTAGGGCTTGCATTTTATTATTTAGTTTTAATAATATCATAGAGTGATTAAGGTTGAGACAGGTTGTGTTATGATTGTGGCCCTTCTTCTTCTTCCTCTATTCTTATTCTAGTTATATAATTATATTCTAGTTTTTGGGATTAATTGAATAGTTAAACAGATTTCTTACTAGTCATTTTACTACATAACTGAACCTTGGCTCTCTTATGTCTTTCCTATGCACCCCTAAGTTGGAATCATTATGCTCACTATTATCATAGCCATCACTTGGCAGCCTAGGCTGCGAGCAGGATCTAGGCATTCACTGCTCAAGATCATCAGAGGATTGTGAACTGGAGGCTAAGATCACGAGTTCGTCAAAGTTGCCTGACTGTCTCCTCAGGGAAGACAACTCCTCCTTGACTAGTCTTAGAGAGAGGGGACGTTAACCTTACACTTATGTTTGTTGCATGCCATAATACACTGCTCAAGAAATCATAGCTACCTCTACAGCTCCTATGATGCAACATTCTCATAGTTTGAATCATAGGGTGCAACTGTAGGCCTGATATCAGCAATCTGTCAAGTTAAGAAAAACTCACTACATATCTATAGTTCGCTTGGGCTCTAATGCTCCAAAAGCCTATAAAAGGGTATCTATGCAGACAGCCACACAACAAAAACACTTGCCTAATGAAATGTGAGACCCAAATATTTATCCACGTGTTAATTAAGTTTGGTTTAAGTTGCTCTGTTACTCTAATATTACGATTCGCGATTCGATTCGCAATTTTTGCAAAATCGATATGAATCTATTGGTAAATCTATTTTAGAAGTAAATCTTTAGTGAATTGCACGATTCAATTTACTTTTTACGATTCATGCAATTCTTAAAACTATTATGTTCGACTATTTTTTTTCTTCATTTTATTTAGTTAAAATGACTTCTTTTTTTTTTTTTTATATATATATTGGTACTAGGTGTCTGGATCAAAACTCAACTAATCCTTAGGGGTGCACAAGCCCTCAACAAGGAGTTTCCATAAGTGCACCACGTTTAATTCAAGGGTTTTCACCCAGTCTGATGGCCCCAATGAATTGTTAGCACCTAAGAGGTTTCGATCCTTGAACTTTGGAGGGAACACACCCCTAAGATCCAAGGCGTTGCCACCAGACCAACCCCCTAGGTTTGTTAAAATGACATAATACAACTTTTAATAATGTTTAGTATGAAAATAATCAATATATATATATATGTATGATTTTTTGTTATTTTGGAAATCAGAAAGTTTTCAATAGGATCCAATCAGATTCAGTTAGACTCAATATGTTTTACACATTTTCTGCTCATTTTTTTCCCTTAAAAAAATATAATGCATTTTCTAAAGATGTTTAAGATTAAAGTAACTTGCAATATGAATTATCTATTGCTGTTTTATTTTATTGAAATAAATATACTTCAATATTATATGAGTGAGTTAAACCTAATGGTTTTGCAAGTTTTTTTTTTAAAAAATAATTTTTTTGAACAATAAGCAGATATACCTTTTAAACTGCTTTAGGTTTTAAAATAAAAATTTTCAATTAATTCTTTCTTATTATTTGGTCCTTGTTACTTGTAAATGTATTTATGTTTATGAAATATCAACATCGGTGTTAAGTTATTGTTATTTGAAAATTGAGAGTTTGTCTTTGTTTGCTTTCTTTATTAAGAATTGTTGACAATAAATAGTTAAAAATGAAAATAAAAAAAGAGAAGATAAGATGGTAATCTTACATGAGAACCTGTGTTACCTTCTTACCTATTAAATCACGTTATCATTATTCAAAACAACATTTTCATTGATTTAAGTCTAAATATTTTATATTTATAAGATATATTTAACATCCAAGTATGTAGATATATTATATTAAATAATTTAGAAAAAATGATTGAATCTTTATGATTCATGATTTGATTGGATTCGTGATTTGGTACAAGGCCATTTCAATTTGACAACTATGGCAAGTTTCAATGTGACTTTTGGAGACTCAAAGGTATAATTAAAATGCTTGGTGGCAACTAGTTTTGGGGTACTGTACATTAATTATTTTTTTTAGGTACATCGGAAATAACTATTCATTAATTATTGTTTCCACATTTCAATTGGTTCGCCAAGTGGTAGGAACTCAACTTGTGTAAGAAGTTTAACAGCTAGACCAGTGTTTTTAAAGGCTCAAGACGCACTATGGCGCTGAAGGTCTCTCGGGGCCTAGGCCCAAGGCATAAGGCGAGGCGCGAGCTTTATTAAGTAAGGCACAATGTCTTAGAAAAAAATAGATAAATTAACATAGATTAATCATTCATAGTACTAAGAGAATTTTTTTTTTTTTTAACAAAAAGTAATCAAGACAAATTATAGAATAATTATGCACGAACTTCAATTTGTTCATCAATTCTTTCTCTTCACTTTACATACACTTCAATTATGTAGCAGCTTTGTTTAAACTGTACAAATAACACGATATTATTAAACGCAATTTGTTGATTATTTTTTTCATATAAGTTTTTTTTTTTTTTTTTTTTTTTTTTCCCCATATATTTGAAGCTGGAAACAAATTTCATATTAGTTTCATGACAATAAAATTGTGTATAACTTTTAAAATTATTTTCAACAGTTATTTATGTAGTTGTTTTATTTAAATTGAATGCAATTACTTCTAATTGTTTTTTGAATTAAATTTTGATATTTAAAAATTTGAATTCATAACATAAATGAAAAGAATTAATAAAATAAGTGAAGCGAGAGAATAAGAAAGATAAGAGAGACAAGAAAAAGGGTTAGAAAAATGGAAAATAATTTCAGTGTAATGTAATGTGTGATTAATTAATTATTTATAATTTTTTTTCCTAACAGAGAAAGGAAAAAAAAAAAGACCAACAGTGTAATGTAAGTATAATATAACTTGTAATTTCAGTGTAAAATAATTACAAATAATTTGTATTTTACCAACAATGTAAAATAATTTGCAATTTCAGTGTAAAATAATTACAAATAATTTGTATTTTACCAATAGTGTAAAATAATTTGTAATTTCAGTGTAATATAAGCCTTATTTGTAATTTTTTTTTTTTTTTCAACAGAGACTGCACTGAAATTAATAAGAAGAAAAAGCAGAAGAATAAGAAGAAAAAGCAAGACGAGGAAGAGAGAGAGAGAGAGAGAGAGAGAGAGAGAGAGAGAGAGAGTTAAAGAAGCAAACCAAAAAAAAAAATAGAGCAAGTCGAAGAAGAAGCAAGCAACGAAGGAGACGAAGAAAAAAAAAGACAACAGATTTCTTCTTCGCTGACCAGTGAAGAAGAAGCAGAAGAGAAAAAGAACTGACCTGATGAGTCGAAGTCAACGTCGAGAGAGGAGAGAAGCCCAGTCGAAATCGAAAGAGAAGCTCAGTCGAAGTCAAAGTCGACAGATTTTTTCTTCGATAGATTAGGGCTTTGAGTGAGTCGTATACTGATTTGGATTGGGTTGTGTTGTATTACATGAGTTGTAATCCTATATGGTTGGAGCCTCTCCCACACAGATCACAACCGTTAGATCAGATTCAAGAAAAAAAAAAGTTCTTCAAAGCCAAGCGCTTCATGCTCGCTAGAAATCGCCTCGTCAAGGCATGCGACTCTTCAAACACGCCTCGCCTGGGTCCCCTTCGGGCGCAATGGGTGCGCCTTGCGCAAAGGCGTGCTTTTCACAACACTGAGCTAGACACTATATCAAATTGATATAGAATCAATGAAGCAGTATTTCTTTGGAGTGCGAATGCAGCGTGCAGTGCGCCAGTATGGGGAAGTTGGATGCGCCATGGGTACGCGGTGGGTACTCCACAACAACTATTTGCATATCAGATTTGGTTCAACTTTTGATCTCTTTAAATCAGTTTATGAATTCTCATTCTGTAATCTAGATTTATTCATGTCTGAATCTGTTTAATTTTATTTAAAATATACATTTTCTACAACACTATTTCCATATCAGATTTGGTTCAACCTTTGATCTCTTTGTGAATTTGCTTCAAAGACATTTGTTCAATTATTTTGGTGAGGTCTTACACTCTTGTGATTTGTTATTCGTTGAAACACACCTAAGGGTGTTTTGTTAGACTTTCGTGTCTTGTTTGTAATCATTTGTCAACAATTTTAGGGATAGTGAAATTAGATCCCGTGGATGTACCTCAATTTGAGAGAACCACATAAAAATCCCTGTCTTTGGTGATTTAATTTTTTGCATAATTTCATTTCTTTCAATCTATTATACTTGTGGAAAATCATCTATTTTTCTTAACACTACACAGCAACACCGTAACTTAGGTGTTCATGGTCCCTCACTGCCACCCTCTTTATCTCTGAGGTTGCCTTGGTCTTCTCCTCCATTGCCTTTGGCAATCCTTGGCCATTAAAGTGCCCACCATCTTTCCAAAGATCCATAATCGACCACCCTGCATACCTACTACCCACAATAACTAGCTTAATTAAGAAGTTATTCAAAGGCTCAAACAGGATACACCTAATGAATCTAACATGTCAATGAAGATCAAGGAGAACTATTTTCCCACAACTTTGGGAGAAAGCAATTGAGGAATCGAAAAGCCAATCCCTCCCCCATTAACTTTTAATAGGACCACCATCTTGTACATTTTATGTTTCTAAAGTTTGCACAACAATCCAACTTTATAGCCGTTTGCAAGGAAAGAAAACAATTTTTTAAATTTCTTAATGATTGTGACAGGTAAATAGATAACAAGACCACTCAGTCACAAGGATTGCTGTTTACAAGGTAAATTTTTAGACTAAAATAACTAGAGAGGTTCTCAAACCTCATCGGGGAACTTTTCAATGATCCAAACAGCTTAACCACCAAGGTGGTTCAAATGTTAAAAACAATATACTTTGTCGATGGGAGATTGATAGAAACTAAAAAGGTCAGAAGGCTGGAGAAAGTCACCTAAGACAAGAAAACTCTCTACATCCATCCACCTGGTTGAACAATAAGAAACGAGGTAGGGAGGAGTGCTATTGATTTTATCACTATACCAATACATATTAACATGGGTGTTTACTTGAAGGATGGAAGTGCAAAAAAAAGGATTCCTCTCTTTACCTCTTTTACATCCACTTTTGGCTAAACATAAATGGTTGACAAAAAAAGAGACTCTTCCTTACTTTTGTACTAAAGTACTACTCTACCCTCCCACAAAATTGAAGCACAAAATCAACTTGTTAAAGAAAAAATCAACTTTCTACTCTTTAGATTTGGACCCCACACTGAACCTAATTTAATCAACATTTGAAAAAAAGAAGTGTACTATGATCAAAGTTTTTAAAGGCGAATGCGAACCTCGAGGCGTTTTATCCTTCATGAGGCGAGGCGTAAGCCTCAAGGCGTTGAGGCGTAAGCATTTCAAATTTCAAATTTTAATATTTAGTGAATAAATTAAATATTTTAAAATAGTAAAAAAAATAAAAACAATTAATTATAAAGGTGTAAATATTTTTCTCCTTAAGGTTTTGAACATTCTACTACATAAAAGGAAGTTTTCCTTCACTGAAAGTGATTGATTTTTTTGACTTTAGTGATTGAGCTTCTCACTTGACCATTAACTATGTTTTTTTTTTTTTTGGATTGATCATTTACTTAATTTTCCTTGTAGAACATAGTTGCAAAAAAGATTTTTTCTAATAGACTAAGTTTAACAAAAGTCCAAGGCAACCTCTGCATGTGCGTACTCTTCACATACTTATGCGCAAAAGCGTACAAAGCGCACTTAAGGCGCATGTCTCAAACTGTGATGCGCAAGCCTTTGGGGAGTAATGCCTAAGAATCAAAGCCTTGATGCGTTTTACCTTAATCTCAAGGCGAGGCGAGCATCAAGGCGAGTCTCAGGAAAGCCTTTTAAAACTCTGACTATGATCATTGACCAAAGGAAACTTCTAAATGTCTTTCTCTAGCAAGCTGCAGCATGAAGTTTGAACTAGACAGGAACAAATTTTCTTTACTTCAATCTCTCTTTTATTCAAGCTGTAACTCTAAATTTACCTAATAAATATCCACTCCATCTTTAAAAAGACCTACTATATTCATGAAGCTTATACAACTCACCACAGTAACAAATCATATAATCATAGTTTAATGCACTATTCATTCATTTATTACTAGAGCATCAAAATGATAATGGATGTGGCAAGGAATGCAAATAAGAGGATGGCTTTAGAATCTCTTAGCAAGTCTTGATGTATCAAAATCAATGGAATACTTCTTTCTTTTCTTTTATTTTCAGTTTTTTTTCTTTTGATAAAATATATACACTATTTTTTTGCTGTATCAAAATGATTATTACTTGTCATACATGATGCACATTACAGGTTATGAAACTTCAACAAGCAAGTACAAATTTACAAATTCAAACCCATAATTGAACTAAAACAATTGAAATGAATCAAATACCTTGTGAAATGTTATATTTCCATGCCGGTCCGATGCAGCAGCCTCGAACACCGTGACCAAATCCCCAACCCGGTTGAAGTACACCCCTTCACAAATCCTCTGCAAATTCTCAAACACCGGCTCGAACGATAAAACCCTAAACCCCATCACCGCCGCAGCGAAAGTGGCCATACCCACATTGGCCCCAACATCCACAAAAATCCCATTCTTTCCCTCACCCCTCATCTTCTCCAACACGTCCTGAATGGTCATCGAGATGTCGGGTCGCCTAAATAGTTTGCCTTTCAGGATCCGAGCAATGTTCTTGTGGGGCTTGTCGGGTAGGGTTCCGAAATCCGAGAGAGAGTAGAGAAACGGGTGTTTGAGACCCTCAACAACATTGGCGATGATGGGGTGGGCCTGTGGGCAGGTGTAGCAATCGAAGGGTTGGATTGTTGGGTGGAGAGCTAGGGTTTTGAAGGTGAGATTAGGGTTAGGATTTGAGGTGCCAGATGCGAGGAAGAAGAAGGTGATGAGGAGAAGAGAGGTGGCGAGAAGGAGGAGGAGAAGGAGGGGTTTGGGGGAGAGGAGCTTTCCGGGTCGATCTCTTTTCCAGGCGTTTGCCATGGAAAATGAGAGAGGAGATGAAGGAAAGTTTGGGGTTTTCCCGGAAAATTTGTGAGATTTCTGGGAAAATCAAAGACTGGATCTTGAGAGAGTGTTGTTGTGTTTGCCTTTTTCTTCTTGCTCTGGGGATGGAGGAAAGTTTACTAAGTACAGTGGGGAGCTTGCCAGTTTCACCAGAGGAGGTTTCCCTTTGACGACTGTACCCAATATTATTGTGCATTTCCATAAGTTTTTTTTTTTGGGTCACAATTACAAATCTCAAAAAACAAAAAAACAAAAACCAAAACAAATATGACAAATATTTATATAAATATTGAAGTGCAAGTAGTTTTGTATCTTGGCGAGAGTGAAAGTTTTTTTTTTTTTAATAAAATTTTTCTTTTTTTGATTTAAGGTGTGACGGTCTCGACCTCCGAACTATTATATTACATTATTTCAACAAGTCTAATTGCATGATTATGTGTTTAATTGTGTGATTACATGCTTAATTTTGTAGTTATCTGTTATTACATAGAATATCTGTTCAAATTGACAACTTACAGATAGAATTGAGAGCCTAGACAGCTTCAAAAACTAAAATTGATTAGTCTAACAGACTAATTAGAATATTTAGAATTTTATGACATTTTCTAACAAAATTCGATTCGGATCAAAATAATTAGGATAAATTAATTAGATTTAGTTAGCATTGAACCTAATTAATTAACCTTAATCAACTTTGATTAGGCTAAGTTAATTACACTATATAAGCCTAGCACATGTTTTGAACCCACTTATACAAACACTTGGGTTGAGATTTTGAGAAAGAAGGAAGCTAAGATCAACATTTAGAGAGAGAGAAAGGAGAATTTGAAGGAAATTGTGGAGGACTTAGGGATTTAAGCTAGTATATACTTGAATTCAAGCCCTAGGTATGATCTCCAACCTTAATCCTTGAAAATGAAACATGTAGGAATTGAATTCATTTTTGAGTTCATTTGCATGAAATTGTTTGGTAGAAGCTTGAATCACCTTGAATTTGGAAGATAAAAGTTAATCATGTACATGCATGCATAAGTTAAGTTCGAATCCATGAAATTCCTACATGCATGGCACATTTACACCTCAATTTGAAGAGTCCTTCATGTTTTCATGCTTCTCATATCACTTGATTATGTTTTGAAGAAATATAAACTCAATTTGAGTCAAACTTGCTTTATAACTTGAAGTTTGAGTTTTTGATTGAGAATTTACCATGGTTTTGAACAATTGGTTTCAAATTAACTATGTTTCCATGTTTTATAATGTTTTCCCCATATTTTTGCACCTAAAACGTGAATTTGGAACCTTTGAATACCAAATTTGAACTTCAAACACAATTCTGGAAATTCCAAAATTCGGCCTATCCGCTCAAGCGTAGAAGTGTCGCTCGAGCGTGAAAATCTAGCTCCCAAAAGTTTCACAAAATTTTACAGACCGCTCGAGCGATTGAAGTGGCGCTCAAGCGAGAACTCCCTTTTACTAAGTCTTCCGCTCGAGTGACCGTCGAGCGGAAATTTCATGCAACCAGTACTTTTGCAAAATTTATACACCGCTCAAGCGACTGAAGATGCGCTCAAGCGACCGCCCTTATTTTTGAACCCCTGCTCGAGCGAAGGAAGTTGCGCTCGAGTGGAGACCTTGTTTCTAGCAAAATTTGACTAACTCTTCTAAGTGCATGCTTGCATCCTCATGTCATTTCAAGTACTTTTAGGCACCAATTGAGCTCATATGAACATGGAATGAGTTAGAAACACATGAAAACAATTTAATTAAGCAGATTGACTATCAAATGGTACTCCAATTGTACGTTTGTTATGTGTTTTGTATAGGTGGACGTCCAAGACCTAGTGACAACATAACCCACTGTGAGTAATAACTTTATAAAGATATGTTCAAGTTATGTTTACTTTTGAAAATGTTATTGCTATCGAAATTGATATGTGATTGATTGAATAGGTTATTGAAAACGTTATGATGATTTACAGAATGGTCTATTGAAACGTTATTTTCTTATAATGAATGAAGTTCTGTTTTGAAATTGTATTGTGGTATCCATGGAACATAGGCCCTTGCCTTAGGAAGACAATACCACGGCTAGGCCCTTGCCTAAGGGAGACAATACCACGGCTAGGCCCTTGCCTGGGGGAGACAATACCATGGCTAGGCCATCGCTTGGAAGTAATAATACCATGGCTTTTGGATTGATTGACAGGCAGGGATATCTAGTGTTAGACCATTATGGTCCGTTGTCATTGGAATATTATTACTTCATGGATATACCACACAAATTGACATTAAATGATATTGATGATGAAGTTAATGGATTATTGAGAACTGAAATGAAATTTGGTTTGGCAATGTTATCGAACTTCATTCATATAACCTCTTTATTTTGTTATTACTCACTGGGCCCTAGCTCATTATTTACTTATATATGTCTGTAGGTGGGCAAGTTGAACATCAAGGTTAAACAATGCCTCGAGTCTACCTGGGTCAGCATGTTTGAAGAGCTTCTGAACGAAGTAAACTAGGCTCGTGTGGAGCCAAGTTAGTTAGACCCCCTTTTGTTTTGCCCAATCATTTTTGTAGTTGTGTATACTTTGGGGTTTTGTAAAACACTAAGATTTGGCTGTTTGAACTTATGTGATGTATGTGCATAATCTACAAACGTTTGCTTATGATACAAAGTTTGCTTTCTCCATATATGCATGGCTCGATGGATAACTTATATGTTGTATTATACTTCCGCTAAGCCCCGTACTGTATATTAAATGGATTTTTGTTTAAAGACCGTAGGTAATCTATGATTACTGGCTGGTCATGGTGCTAAATCTATAGGGACAGGTTTGGGTCGTGACAGAGTGGTATTAGAGCATGAGTTATATCTCACTTACTTATCCATTGAGCTATACAAAATCTAGAAGAGACTTTAGGATTACATCCATGTGCATTTGAAATTTTGAGTGAGATGATTTCGCGATTATATATGCAATTGTGTGCATGAATATATATGTTGTGTTTGTTATAATACAAGTTTCATATAGAAAATGGTGAAAACAAAAGGTGATGAGCTAGAGGAGGCGACCTCCTCAAGACTAGATAGAATGGAACGAATGATGCAAGACATGGCTGAAGCCATAAGACAACAACAGTAGTGGCAACAACAATAATGACAGCCACCACCCCCACCTCCACCTCTAATGCCTGTACCACCTTTAACTCTAGGGTGTCAGACGGGGGACTGTACTATTGCTCTGACTAGAGAATTCAAAAAGATGAAACCACCAGTGTTTCATGGCGGAATTGAACCATTGAAGGCCGAGGCTTGGGTCTTCGGGATTGAGAAGTTGTTTGAAGTGTTCCCATGTACTGAAGCTCAAAAGGTACAACTAGCTGCATTTACATTGGAAGATGATGCAAGGCGTTAGTGGATGTTGGTTCGAGATGAGAATAAAGATGTTACTTGGGCTCGATTCCTAGAGATTTTTTATGAGAAGTATTTCCTACAATGTGTACGGGATAGGAAGGTGTCCGAATTTATGGAACTCAAGCAGGGAAACAAATCAGTTGCCGAGTATGAGGCTCAGTTTATGGAGTTGGCTCACTTTGCACCCCATATAGTAGATACAAACTACAAGAAAGCTAGACAATTTGAGGGAGGTTTGCGTGACCCAATTTTGGATAAAATCAATGTGCTCAAATTGCCGACATATGTGGATGTACTTGATAGGACACTGATAGCAGAAGGCAATGTGGCTAATCGCAAATAAAAGTTTGAGTGAAAAGGCAGAAAATAGAATTTTAATAAGGGGGCAACGTCAACAAATAAGAAGTTAAAATCTAGGAATTCTAGTAATACTTGTTCAAGCCAAGGTGGTAGTTTAACGCCAACTTGTACCACATGTGGAAGGAAACATTAGGGTGTTTGCTACCACGCATTAGGAGCTTATTATCACTGTGAAAAGATGGGGCACATCGTAAAGGATTGTACACAATCATGTCGAAGTGGAAATCATGGTACTACAAGTTCAACTAGATCTACTCCAACAATAGGAACAAACGTGACACCCACTACAACAAGAAATGAACAAAGGCAAGGAAGGGTTTTTGCACTGATTCCGAGGGATACTCAAAATACTGAGGCAGTAGTGTTAGGTATAATCTCCATATGTGGTAAACTTGCGTATACTTTAATTGATTCAGGATCTACACACTCGTTTGTTTCTACGGTTTTTGCTGAAACTTTGAATAGACCCATGGAAACATTGAGTTATATATTATGTGTTGCATCATCTACGAGGGGATCCATGTTATGCTCAACTGTATTTGCTCCATGTGAATTATCTCTTGGGAATGTTGTTTTGTATGCTGATTTAATACCTTTAGGCATGAGACATTTTGATGTTGTTTTGGGTATAGATTGGCTAGCTAAATACTATGCAACTATTGATTGTGTTTTAAAACAAGTGATATTCCAACCTCCCGGACAAGATAAATTTTATTTCGAGGAAAAATGGGTAGTTCCACCACCATATCTCATATCTGCCATGAAAGCTCGAAAACTAATGAATAAGGGTTGTCAAGGGTATTTATGTAGTGTAACAACCGAACCAACTATGGACATTATTCTAGACAATATACCAGTGGTGAGAGATTTCCCTGATGTGTTTCCAGATGAATTACTTGGCTAACTTGTTGACAGAGAGATTGAATTTATAGTTGATGTAATACCGAGCACATAACCAATTTCTAAAACTCTCTACTGTATATCCATTATTGAAATGAAAGAATTGAAAACTCAGTTGCAGGAGTTGCTTGATAAGGGATTTATTTGTCCAAGTACTTCACCGTGGAGGATGCCGATTCTTTTTGTGAAGAAGAAAGATGGCACTCTCCGATTATGCATTGATTACCAAGAACTCAACAAGGTAACAATGAAAAATAAATATCCATTGCCACGTATTGATGACTTGTTTGATCAGTTGTAGGGGGCTCGGGTACTTTCAAAAATTGACCTGAGATCGGGGTATCATCAACTGAAGGTTAAAGCTGAAGATGTTAAAAAGACCGCCTTCTGGACCAGGTATGTACATTACGAGTTTTTAGTCATGCCTTTTGGAGTTACAAATGTGCCCGCAACATTCATGGATTTGATGAATAGAATTTTTAAACCCTTATTGGATGAATTTATTTTTGTGTTTATTGATGATATTCTCATATATTCGAAAAGTAGAGATGATCATGAACAACACTTATGAATGACTCTCTAAGCACTTAGAGAAAATAGTTGTATGGGAAATTCAAAAAGTGTGAATTTTGGCTTGATGAAATCGCGTTTTTGGGACACATCATTAATAAGGATGGTATATTTGTTGATCCTCATAAAATAGAAGCAATTATTAATTGGCCTACCCCAACTAATGTATTAGAAGTTCGTAGTTTTATGGGATTGGCAGGTTATTATCGAAGATTTGTTAGACTTTTCGAAAATTGTTGTGCTATTGACTTAGTTGACTCAAAAGAGGGAACCATTTGAGTGGACGGATCAGAGAGAAATAGCCTTTCGAGAGTTGAAGACAAGACTGACCACAACTCCAATTCTTACTATTCTCTCAGGTACCGAAGGTTTTGTAATCTTTAGTGATGCATCTTATAAAGGTTTAGGTTGTGTCTTAATGCAGAATGGCAAGGTGATTGCATATGCCTATCAATAGTTGAGGCCACACGAGAAGAACTACCCTACACATGACCTAGAGCTTGTTGTAGTTGTATTTGCATTAAAAATATGGTGTCACTATTTGTATGGAGCCAAATGTGAAGTGCACACAGATTATAAGAGCTTGAAATACTTTTTCACACAGAAAGAGTTGAACATCCATCAAAGGCAATGGCTTTAATTAATCAAAGATTATGATTTGCAAATCCACTATCATCTGGGTAAAGCCAATACTGTGGCAGATGCACTCAGTAGAAAGAATGTGGGAAATCTTGCCTGTTTATTCACAAATCAGAAAGAGCTACTACTAGAGTTTGAAAAACTCGAAATTGAGGTGGTGCCTTTTGAACAAGATAGCTTGATAGCCGCAATGTCTGCACAGCCTGCCATTGTCGAAGAAATTAAGCAAAAACAAATGAATGATGAGTTTTTGAAGAAGATTCGTGATGAACTTGACACCAAGCCTAAACCAAGATTCATAATTGAAGATTCCATATTTAAATTTCAAGGGAGATTATGTATTCCAAATGATGCAGACTTGAAAAGAAAATTTTTGGAGAAAGCCCACAAGTCAATATTTGCTATGCACCCAGGAAACACCAAAATGCACCAAGCTTTGAAGTTAGTATATTGGTGGCCCAACATGAAAAGGGAGATTGCCAACTTCAACTTTAAATGCTTACAATGCCAACAAGTGAAAGCGGAGTACCAAAAACTGGCAGATTTGCTTTAGTCTCTTCCTATCCCGAAATGGAAATGGGAACATATCACTATGGACTTCATTGTTGGCCTACCTCGAACACTTAGAGATATGGACTCTATTTGGGTTGTAGTAGACAGACTAACTAAGTCCGCTCATTTTCTTGCTATAAAGACTTCTTTTACTACATATAGACTTGCTACTATCTACATCGATGAAATTATTCGACTGTATGGGGTTCCAGTGTCTATTGTATCAGATAAGGATCCTAAATTTGTTTCTAGATTTTGGCATAGTCTACAGGATGCAATAGGATTAGAATTGAGGTTTAGTAAAGCATTTCATCCACAAATCGATGGACAAACTAAGAGAACTATTCAGACTTTAGAAGACATGCTTCGTATGTTTGTTTTGGATTTTCAAGACAGTTGGGAAACGTATTTGCTATTGGTTGAGTTTGCTTATAACAACATTTTTCATGCAAGCATCAGTATGGCACTATATGAGGCACTATATGGTAGAAAATGTAAGTCACCGATTTGTTGGACAGGGGTTGGTGATAGGGCTATTTATGGTACCGAACTTGAGCAAGAAACGACCAAAAAGATCAAAATCATTCAACAAAGACTCAAAACTGCACAGAGCCGACAGAAAAGTTATGCAGATCAATGAAGAAGAGACTTAGAGTATGAAGCGGGAAATCATGTATTTATCAAAGTAACACCGATGAAAGGGCATACGAGATTTGGCAAAAAGGGAAAATTAACTCCTCGTTACATTGGGCCATTTTAGATTCTCGAGAGGTTGGGTCCTGTTGCTTGCACATTGCTTTGCCACTGGGAATGAAACAAGTGCATAATGTTTTCCATGTATCCATGCTTCGTGGGTATCTTAGAGATCCATTCTATGTGATTGATCACCACCGGATTGCTTTAGACGAGAATATGATGTATGAAGAATGGCCCATACAAATCATTGATCGACAAGTGAAGCAATTGAGAAACAAAACTATCCTTATGGTGAAAGTCGAGTGAAAAGAACATTATGAAAGGAGGCCACTTGGGAAAAAGAGGAAGAGATGCGGCAATGGTATCTGCATTTATTTCCATTGGAAGGTAACTTAAGTTTGGAGAACCAAATTTTCTAAGGGGGAGAGACTGTGACAGCCCTGACCTTCGAACTATTATATTACATTATTTTAATAAGTCTAATTGCATGATTATGTGTTTAATTGTGTGATAACATGCTTAATTTTGTAGTTATCTGTTATTACATGGAATATTTGTTCGAATTGGCAACTTAGAGATAGAAATTGAGAGCCTAGACAGCTTTAAAAACTGAAATTGATTAGCCTAATAGACTAATTAGAATACTTAGAATTTTATGGCAACTTTTGTCAAAATTCGATTTGGATCAAAATAATTAGAATAAATTAATTGGATTTAGTTAGCATTGAACCTAATTAATTAACCTTAATCAACTTTGATTAGGCTAAGTTAATTACACTCTATATAAGCCTAGCACATGTACCCACTTATACAAACACTTGGGTTGAGATTTTGAGAAAGAAGGAAGCTAAGCTCAACATTTAGAGAGAGAGGTGGAGAATTTGAAGGAAATTGTGGAGGACTTGGGGATTTAAGCTAGTATATACTTGAATTCAAGCCCTAGGTATGATCTCCAACCTTAATCCTTGAAAATGAAACATGTAGGAATTGAATTCATCTAAGTTTTGAGTTCATTTGCATGAAATTATTTGGTAGAAGCTTGAATCACCTTGAATTTGGAAGATAAGAGTTAATCATGTACATGCATGCATAAGTTAAGTTCGAATCCATGAAATTCCTACATGCATGGCACATTTGCACATCAATTTTAAGAGTCCTTCATGTTTTCATGCTTCTCATATCATTTGATTATGTTTTGAAGAAATATAAACTCAATTTGAGTCAAACTTGCTTTATAACTTGAAGTTGGAGTTTTTGGTTGAGAATTTACCATGGTTTTGAACAATTGGTTTCAAATTAACTATGTTTCCATGTTTTATAATGTTTTTCCCATGTTTTTGTACCTAAAATACGAGTTTGGAACCTTTGAATACCAAATTTGAACTTCGAACACAATTCTGAAAATTTCAGAATTCGGCCTGTCCGATCGAGCAAAGAAAGTGTCGCTCGAGCGTGAAAATCGAGCTCCCAAAAGTTTCACAAAATTTTACAGACTGCTCGAGCAACTGAAGTAGCTTTCAAGCGAGAACCCCCTTTTACTTAGTCTTTCGCTCGAGCGACCATCGAGCATAAATTTCATGCAACCAGTACTTTTGCAAAGTTTACAGACCGCTCGAGTGACCGAAGATGCGCTCGAGCAACCACCTTTATTTTTGAACTCTGCTCGAGCGAAGGAAGTTGCGCTTGAGCGAAGACCCTGTTTCCAGCAAAATTTGACTAACTCTTCGAAGTGCATACTTGTATCCTCATGTCATTTTAACTACTCTTAGGCATCAATTGAGCTCATATGAACATGAAATGAGTTAGAAACACATGAAAACAATTTAATTAAGCAGATTGATTATCGAACAGTACTCTAATTGTACATTTGTTATGTGTTTTGTATAGGTGGACGTCCAAGGCCTAGTGACAACATAACCCACTGTGAGTAATAACTTTATAAAGATATGTTCAAGTTATGTTTACTTTTGAAAATGTTATTGCTATCGAAATTGATATGTGATTGATTGAATAGGTTATTGAAAACGTTATGATGATTGACGAAATGGCCTATTGAAACGTTATTTTCTTATAATGAATGAAGTTCTATTTTGAAATTGTATTGTGGTATCCATGGAACATAGGCCCTTGTCTGGAGGAGACAATACTACAACTAGGCCCTTGCTTGGGGGAAACAATACCATGTCTTTTGAATTGATTGACACGCAGGGATCTCTAGTGTTAGACCATTATGGTCCATTGTCATTGGAATATTATTACTTCATGGATGTACCACACAAATTGACATTAAATGATATTGATGATGAAGTTAATGGATTATTGAGAACTGAAATGAAATTTGGTTTGGCAATATTATTGAACTTCATTCATATAACCTCTTTATTCTATTATTACTCACTGGGCCCTAGCTCACTATTTACTTATATATGTCTGTAGGTGGGCAAGTTGAACGTCAATGTTAAAGAATGCCTCGAGTCTACCCAGGTCAGCCTTTTTGAAGACCTTCTGAATGAAGTAAACTAGGCTCGTGTGGAGCCAAGTTAGTTAGACCCCCTTTTGTTTTGCCCAATCATTTTTGTAGTTGTGTATACTTTGGGGTTTTGTATAACACTAAGATTTGGCTGTTTGAACTTATGTATGTACATAATGTACAAACGTTTGCTTATGATACAAAGTTTGCTTTCTCTATATATGCACAACTCGATGGATAACTTATATGTTGTATTATACTTCCGCTAAGCCCCGTACTTTATATTAAATGGATTTTCGTTTAGAGGCCATAGGTAATCTATGATTATTGGCCAATCATGGTGCTAAATCTATAGGGGTGAGTTTGAATCGTGACACAAGGTGAAAATGAAAGTTGCGATATAACACAATTGTATTAATTTGCACTTGTATAATTTTATAAAATATTATTATATTTTTATTTATTTGTAATTTTTTTGAATATTTTTTTCATAAATCTCATATGTCTTATGATCTATTTGATCACATTTATGTTCTTATAACTCATTAAGTCTTTTTTAATGTGAAATGACTTCATTATCACTATTTCAAAAGTGAACACTGTAAATCTTGTTTCAAAATCATTCTAAAAATGAATAAATTAGAATATCATATTCTTAAGAAATAATCTTAAGATTGTCCAACATTTGTTTTCTTCCCTCAATCAACAACACTAATGATTGAAAAAATGAAAGTTCATGTATTTACTGACATCAGTAACCCAACATTTTAGTTTCTGGGTTTCAACACAATATCTCAAAATCATATTTACAACCCAGTGTAATGTAAACATTTACATGGAAAAAAATATACATATTCAAGAACAATGCAAATATTTATATCAATATTCAATAACAATGTGAATATTTATATTATAGCATAATATTTATATCATAACAATGGGTATATATTTTGCGAAATTCACAAAATAGTAACATCTTTGAAACAATAGCAATATGCATGTTTACTTTCAAATCAAGATCAATGTTCATACTGTATCAGTATAAACTTTTAGTGTAAACTTTCACATTATTACAGATTATGTATAATAAAATGAATGTTTATATCATACTAGTATGAATAACATACCAGTGTGACATTATATTTCGTATTATTGTGAACATTCATACAATTGCATATTCACATCAAAACACTTCCTTGGTCCTGCATGTGCAACCAAGGAAAGTCTATGACCTAAGTAAATGAGAAGGGAGTCCCTTGTTTTCGGTGTCACAACCTGAACCTGCCCCTATGGGTTTAGACCGTAACCGGCCAGTAATCCCAAATTACCCGATCACAAAAACAAAATTTATAGAATTTATAATACAATATACAGGGCCACAAGAGGAAGCAGAATATAAAAACTTGTCCATTGAGCTGTGCATACATGACATGATCAAAACATACATGTTATATCTCATACCCAACAGAACATAAAAGATTATACACGTCCAAGACCATTCAGAAATTGGCAAACCGAAAACCAAGGTTTATATACAGACCTGGTGTTATATGACCATCAAAAGTAAACAAAAGAAAATCAAAACAAAAGCCTTGTGCGTGAGGCAACCTTGGCTGACTCCAAAATCTCGGTAACCTTTTTACAATCTCACTAAGGCTGGGGCTGGATATCCCGCTGCTCACCTACAGATCAGAGTAATTCAAAAGATTCTTGTCATAACTAAAACTTATTTAAAAAACATGTAACAACAATTACAGTTACCAAACCTTTCATTAGTTGTCATATTGCGAAGTGCCTGAACACTTTATTTTACTTGCCAAAATACCATACGGAACATTCATATTGAATGACTTCATTCGGAACACCCATATTGGTGACTCGTATGAAACATCACATTTGATGACTTACACGGAACACCATTCAGATGACTGATATAGAATGCAGAACATCACATTGATGACTTATACGGAATACAGAACGTCACAAGGATGCCTTCTAATACGGAATGCAGAACACCACAATGATGGCTTATACAGAATGTAGAATATCACTTTGACGCCATATATGGAATACAAAACATCACTTGATGACTTATACTTAATAAGCTCATATAGAACGTCTTATACGTGTAGATTCCATACAGAATGATTACCATTGAAGTCATATAGAACAATCATCAAGGTCGACATCATACAGAACGTTTACAACGGTTCAATACGTCACTTATGGATCATAGACAAAATAATGGTTACTAAATGGTTAAAGCACGCTTTCATGTCATCGTTCAAAAGGAAACTCATTCATTCTTAACAAATCACATTTTCGGAAAGCTTATCTCATTTTACACAATTTGGAGTTTCTGAGCATAGCTTAGTGTCTCAAAGTACTTGTTCGAAAATCTTGAATCGTATCTCATTATATATACAAGGTGTAGGTTTCATAATTCATTGCATAGTAAAACTACTTTCAAACTTTAACCAAATCAAGCTAACTTTTTAATCTCTACACATTTTCTCTCTAGTTGAGAGCTCTTTATCTCTCTCTACAATATATAATCAGATTTTGGGAGCTCAAAATGAAGACGAGTTGAGCTCAAATGAGCTTAAGGCTCAATATATATAGTTGGCGTGGCTTAATACAACAATTAGCACATTATACCAATTAAACACGACTTAATTAATTAATTTGAATCAATTTTTTATCAAACTTGCCATAAGGTTCTAAAAATCCCAATTAGTCTAATCATGTACTCAATTTCGGTTTCTAGCGCCATTAAGGCCTTCAATTTCAGATTCAGAGTGGAAATCACAACAGATTTTTCTACGATCAACAGATAGTTTCCAAATTGAACAGATATACTCAAATTAAACACATGGCACATATCACAATTAATAAATAACACATAATTAAATAATTATAATCATGATATGCATGTTGGGGTTGTTATAGTCTTCCCCTCTTTTAAGAAGTTTGGTCCTCCAAACTTATACCACCTTATATCAGAAATGTCACAGAATACCTTGCATCAGAAACAGATCAAATACTTTTGTCTCATAACATTCTCCCTTTTTAGCAGGTGGATTCTTTCTCATCAACCTTACCACAAAAACTTGATCCATTTATCTTTATCACAGAAGTTTGATTTGTTTCCCAATTATTCAACAATTTACAGTTTAACTCGATCATTCGGTTCAGTGATCTATTATAGTCATTCAAGTCTTTCAGGCTTATGAACCATAGTAGCAAATGTAATATCAAAGTAGTCAATCACATTTGTACATAATTCATAGCCCCAATTGCAGAATGTGATGACACTGAGCAGTTAATCACAAAGCATACTAAATTCATACACTTTCAAATAGTCGAGGTTTTCTAATCCCAGTAGTGTTCATAATCAAAATAGTTTGCAGTCAACAATTCCCATAGCATGAATTACGACATCTGACAATACTAAAGCAATTATTCTCTCATATAATACATATTTTGATCAGTCACAGGTAACGTTCAGACACTGTTTGTAGTCATGTAGTCTGTCAGCAGTCTACATAAAGTCTTATAAATAAGTCAAGTTTTAAAAACAAATTCAAGTTTTGGGTCTATCAATTTTCGTGTCAAGAATAATCCGATCATTTGTTCATGAACAATTCATAATCTCCATAAACGATATCAAGTCAGATAACGGTTCTCAAATCAAGCAAAGGTTTTGTCAAATTAAATCAAACAAAGGTTCCGTCAAATTACATCGGATGAAGGTTCCATCAGATCAAATCATATAAAGGCTCTACCCCATCATTCTCAAATAAGGTACATTTGGTTCTGTAGGTTACATTCCATTCGCTTAGGTTCATAGTCAATAGTTTCACAATCGTTCTAAGTTCATCAGTTCTCAAAGTCATATCAATAGGCATCATGTCATAGTCAACATAGTAGTTCCCAAATAAGTCTTATATGTAGGCATTCAGGTTCACAGTTATGCATAATATAAAGTTTACTATGTAGGACATTCAAACGAGCCACATACTCACAAAATCATGATCTCGATAGTCTAATCAATAGGAATAAGTAATATAACAATCATTCCGAGCAATGGTATATATGTATAAGTTTAAAGTCAATTAATGCTTAGATATTCATTCACAACAGTAAAGGTAACTGGAATAGCAGTTCTGGTGTTATGAGTATTTCCAGAGACGAGTGCAAACACTCTCCCTTGATTAGTATTCTCTCTTATCATAAGAGGCCTCATCGTTGGTATTGATCCAACCGAGCTAGCAGTAGGTCTATTCACATTTTGTCCCATCTAAGGACAATTTCTTACTATATGGCCCATTATACCACGCCTATAATAGGCTCCAGAAATTTGATAACAAATTCCTCGGTGCTTTTTCCTACATTTGGGACAAGTCGGTGTGGAGCCGTTTCTTTGAGCGAGTTCATCTTGGCTAGATGTGTCTGATTTCAATTTCTTATTTCTCAAAGATTCTTTATTCACATCAGAGTCTTGCCTTTTTCCCTTCCATTTAGAATTTCGATTCATGTTAGCTTCAGACATTAGTGCTTGGTCTAACACATCTACATATTTTGTTAGTTTCAACACATTAACCTTCTCTTGGATCGAGTTCCAGAGTCCTCCTTTGAATTTCCTTGCTTTTTTATAATCAATATCAACCATGTGAGGCGCAAATCTTGCCAATTCGATAAATTGAGATTCATATTCAGCCACTGTTTGGTTGCCTTGTTTTAACCGTTCAAATTCAGAAACTTTTTGATCTTGGACACATTGCGAAAAGTATTTTTCATAGAAGATTTCCAAAAATTTAGCCCAATTAATGTTTCTGTTTTCTTCTCGGATCAATATCCACCATCTTCTAGTATCATCCTCTAGGGTAAATGTGGCTAGCAGAACTTTTTGTGCTTCGGTGCACGGGAAGATTACAAACAATTTTTCAATATTGAGAACCCATACCTCGGCTTTCAAAGGGTCAACTCCTCTATGGAATAGTGGTAGTTTCATTTTCCTAAATTCTTTTGTCAATGCAATAATCTGCTTGCATAGGTGGTGGCAGAGGTTCTTGTTGCACCAGTTGCTACTGTTGTTGTCTTAAGGCTTCAAGCATTCTTTCCAATTTGTCAAGTTGGGCTGTGGAAGATTCTTCCAGCTCATCCGCCCTTGTTCTCACCATGTTCTATATAAACCCGGATTATGACAAATACAAAAGTATATACAGATACACATAGGCATATTTGCACATAGACACATATTCTCATATTCATATTTCACATATCTTGGGTGCATAATTAATCATATACTTAACAGATGATTTCATACATAACACTTATCAAATAAATTCACATTTAATAGTTGAATGCAATCCTTGATTCCGTTCTATAAACTCTTATTGCTCAAATGGACACGTGTGTGATATATATATATGTAAGTCGTGCTCTGATACCACTTTATCACGACTCGAACCTGTCCCTATGGGTTTAGACCGTAATCAGCTAGTAATTCCAGATTACCCAGCCTCAAAAACATAATTAATAGAATTTATAATACAATATATAGGGCCACAAGCGGAAGTAGAATCTAAAAACTTGTCCATTGAGCTATGCATACATGATATGATCAAAACATACATGTTACGTCTCACACCCAACAGAACATAAAAGATTATACATATCCAAGACCATTCAGAAACTGGCAAACTAAAAACCAAGGTTTATATACAGACCTGGTCTTACATGACCATCAAAAGTAAACAAAAGAAAATAAAAACAAAAGCCTCGTGTGTGAGGCAACCTTGGTTGACTCCAAAATCTCGGCAACCTTGTACAGTCTCACTAAGGCTGGGGATGGACATCTCGCTACTCACCTACATAAATATATATATATATATATACATACAAATGAAGTGAGCTGGAAGCTCAATGAGTAATCTCTAAGTAAAGTGGTTTGATGAATGAGTTCCATAACTTATCAGAGTAATTCAAAAGGTTCATGTCATAACTAAAGCTTATTTCGAAAACATGTAATAGCAATTACAGTTACCAAACCTTTCATTAGTTGTCACATAGCGAAGTCCCTGAAGGCTTTATTTTACTTGCCAAAATACCATACGGAACATTCATATTGAATGACTTCATTCGGAACACCCATATTGGTGACTCGTAGGGAACATCACATTTGATGACTTACATAGAACACAATTTAGATGACTAATACAGAATGAAGAACATCACATTGATGACTTATACAGAATATAGAACATCACAAGGATGATTTCTAATACAGAATGCAGAACACCACAATGATGGCTTATACAGAATGCAGAATATCACTTTGATGCCATATACGGAATACAAAACATCACTTGATGACTTATACTTAATGAGTTCATACATAACGTCTTATATGTGCAGATTCCATACAGAACGATTACCATCGAAGTCATATAGAACAATCATCAAGGTCGACATCATACAGAACGTTTACAACGGTTCAATAACTTATACATAACGTCACTTATAGATCATAGACAAAATAATGGTTGCCGAATGGTTAAAGCACATTTTCATGTCATCGTTCAAAAGGAAACTCATTCATTCTTAGCAAATCACATTTTTGGAAAACTTATCTCATTTTACACAATTTGGAGTTTCAAACCATAGCTTAGTGTCTTAAAGTACTTGTTCGAAAATCTTGAATTGTATCTCATTACATATACAAGGTGTAGGTTTCATAATTCATTGCATAGTAAAACTACTTTCAAAGTAATTCATACTAAAATACCGTTACAAAGACATTACTCACCTTGAGTGGGTTGTTGTCCTTCCATAATGTTCAAACTTAGAGGGGCGAATTACACTAACAGTCCCTATAGTTTGGGGCTCATATCATTTTGGTTCCTAACTTTTCAATTGTGACACATTTGACCCTAAATTTTGAATCTTGTTCTAAATAAGAACAATTGAAGATACCATTGCTCAATTTTAAAGGCAAAGTCGTCAATTTGATAAAATATAAACTAATTTGACAAAAATAAATGACAAAAAAATATTTTTGAATTTTTTAAAATTATTTTTACCCACCAAAGATAAAATTGATAAATCTTTTACGCAATTATTTATTTATTTACCAAATTAATTTTTATTACGTATTTGGATGATGATCATGTAATATGTAGTTGTTAGGCTTTTAATGTGTAATCACTATATTTAATATATGAAATGTTTATAGTTTTGATTTTTTTTTATTTAATGGATTGGTTTAATAATGATATCAAAGTTGTCGTCATATTTGAGTTTTGGAAAAATAAAAACTAATTTAATAAAAATAAAAACAACCATCTAATACATGATCATCATCCAAACACATAATAAAAATTAATTTGGTAAAAAAATGTGTAAAAGATTTATCAATTTTACATAATTTTATCTTTGGTGGGTAAATTTTTTTTTAAAAAATTCAAAAAAATCTTTTGACCTTTATTTTAATCAAATTAGTTTATATTTTATCAAATTGATGATTTTGCCCTTGAAATTAAGAAATGGCATTTTCAATTGTCCTTATTTGGAGCAAGATTCAAAATTTAGGGTTAAATGTGTCACAATTGAAAAGTCATGGACCAAAGTGACACAAGCCCCAAACTATAGGGACCGTTAGTGTAATTTGCCCAACTTAGAGGCTTCAAACACACTTGTTCTTGCACAAACTTTGACCAAATCAAGCTAACCCTTCAATCTTTACACCTTTTCTCTCTAGATGAGAGCTCTCCCTCTCTCTCTACAATGTATAATCAGATTTTGAGAGCTCAAAATGAAGAAGAGTTGAGCTCAAATGAGTTTAAGGCTTAATAAATATAATTGGAGTGGCCTAATACAACAATCAACACATTAGACCAATTAAACACAACTTAATTAATTAATATGAATCAATTTGTGATCAAACTTGCAATAAAGTTCTAAAAATTCCAATTAGTCTAATCATATACTCAATTTTGGTTTCTGACTCTATTAAGGCCTTCAATTTCAGATTCAGAGTGGAAATCACAACAGATTTTCCTACGATCAACGGAAAGCTTCCACATTGAAAATATATACTCAAATTAATAACATGGCATATATCACAATTAATAAATAATACATAATTAAATAATTATAATCATGATATGCATGTACGGGTTGTTACATTCGGGCTGCCCTGCTCTCATCTTCGCGGGGTCATGTAGACACCCCATTTTTAACTGCCTCTACGACTTGGGTGCCTCAGGTTGATCACTTAATGATGAAAAGATACGTTGTACAAATGTTCAATTTTTTCAGTAAGAAGAGCTTCTAAATCCCAACCTTACACCCCATTTTGACCAAAACTACTTTAGACCGTAAAACCTTATTTTTCAAAATATTTTTCTAAATGTGTCTACGATGTTCCGAGGCACGTATTTCGTTTAAAATATTGCACTTTTTGGAAAACCGAGTAAGGACCGATTGAGTCTTGAGTCATGCCATACTTGTAAGTGATGACAATGATCCAAGATTCGAGGTCAACCACTTCTCTTGATCAATATCATGATAGGGAGAGGGTTTTGTTAGTCTTTAGCTTTATTTATTAAGCTTTTGTCCCTTGATTCATAGACCATCATGCAATGAACTCGCACCAATTGATGGCTTATGAATCAGGCCTACCCCTTATTTGATCTGTCCGATGATAAGGAGAGGCAGAGTGGACAAACATCTCCTAAGAATGCTCTGTTTGGTGTTGTGTTTCCTTTCTGTTGTAGCAAGAGAAACCCAAAATCAGTGGCCGGCCGACCACCTATACTGTACGACCGTCTACTATTTCTGGTCGGCCTGTCATATTTTTTAGTCAGGCAGTGCCACTTTTCTCACAGAACAGAGCAGAGGCTGAGCTGAAAACAGTGCAATTTCTAACTACAAAACAGAATACTTGTTAAATAGTGAACTTGTAATTAATTAGTTGGAATAGCTAATTAACTTGGTGTTGTAATTAATTAGTTAGATTAATTAGTTAATTTTGTGTTGTAATTCTTTAATTAGCTAGAATAGTTAGTTAATTTTAGTGTTGTAATAATTAGTTAATTAGCTTAGCTAATTCATTTATTTGGACACTCTTGTGCGAGGGCGAAAATGTAATAACTTGTGTATGTCTTCCAACCCCCATTCTTTCTCCCTTTCTTTTCTTTGCTTAGGATGGATAGCTTAGAACATCATGTTTTTTTTTTATCATTTCCCATGTTTGCATCCATTTGTCTCGCATGCATACGAGGCTCGGTTCATCATTCTAAACAAACATTGTTGTTTATTATTTCTTTGAAAACGTGCTTAGACCGTATGCTATCAAATTGATTCACATGTCATGTTAGTTGCCGAGCCTATTAAATTGCATATTGCATGTGTTGCATTAGTCATTTGCATAATTAAGATCATGCATTTTTCTAACTATTTTACTTGCTTTGGCACACCTTAGAGTACTAGGTGAGCGTTTTTGCTTTGGCATATTGCATGCGTGTGATTGTTGCCATATCAAGCATAATACCATGAGGCTAAATGCTTAAGTGATATACCTGTTTGAATACTCATGGATGAAGGCTAATTGCTTAAATTGGGATGGTTTGATTAATGTAAACATGAACTCACTTTTTCAAGTGGTACATATTCAAACGATTTTTGAAAACAAACATGAAATCAAAGTGTTCCAACTTTTACAAAATAGTCTATACTTGTGTGCAACACATGGTAAAAGTAGCCGAATAAATTGGAACAAGAGCATATAAGGTAAATAAGAATCACATCATGATTAGTAGAGGCCGATCTTTGATTGGGTGAGTGGGGTGCTTAATTCATGACCTTCCCCTCTCATACCTTAGTTCTTAAGTCGAGACACTTTGGTGATGACGGATAAGTGGCATTTGGCACGAGTCTTGGGTTTCCTAAATTTTTCAAAAATATTTAGGTGGCGACTCTGTAATCTAGTAAAGTAGTCCATTTTTGGCAGTTTGATTCAAAATCGATTTTTCAAAAGATTTGTCGGATTTGGACTCATTTGTGTTTATCTATTTGACATTGCACTTGTGAAATCAGATTTAGAACCATGAGAGTTCGAACTATAGGGCTAATCGTATCCGAAAGGGGCACAAAAAGCAAGCTACAGTTTCTGGCGACTTTGCTGGTGATTTAGAGAACTTGACCTAAACTTCATAATGTGAAATTTTATCTACAATTATGTGTTCTTTGCATTGCATATTGCATTAGTTCTTTAAGTCACTGTGTTTGCTATCTGCTATTGCCAGACGATTTGCTGGAGGCTTGCCTAAAAACTTTCCAAAAGGTTGACCGGTCATGGGTTCTGCCATGTTGGGAACATAACCCTTGGATCTGGACTACCACTGTACCACTTGATCCTCCTTTCGTTTCTCGGTGTTAGGTGTGAGAGGTACATTAGGTAGTCTTGTTGAGGTATGCCTTTTTGACCATTCAGCCTAACTGTATATAGTAAAGCCATAGTGACTGCTCTAACATCGGATAGGATGCTCACCCATATGCAGGATTTTGTGAAATTACTTGCTTGAAGTAGTGAAACCCTAGTTCATGCCAAAACTAGGACAGGGTAACCCTACCCCCTCATAGGGGTGTTTTAGCTTTCTTTAACTGGTATGTGCTTTACAGTGAAACTGTACAGGAATGTTCATATCAGTGGTACAGTTGGTATCTATTCTGGGGCAGAATTAAGCGAGGAGTACAGTCACTCAGCTGTGATCATATATGTTTTAGTGAAATTAGGCTGAGGTGCTGTTTGTTTTCTCTTTTGCAAGGTAGTCTTGGAATTATAGCTTCAGAAGGTTCTGATATCCCCCAGGTACTTTGGACTCATGTCGATAGACTTCATCAGGTCAGGAATTTAGTTCAGAGGCAGCCAGTGTTTGCTTCGCTTTCACCGGTGACAAGACGAAGGAGAGCCAGACAGGGTTCACCAGTTCCACTGTTCCGACATTCACCAGTTAGATCACCTTTGTTTAGCTCATCTCGGGCATCTAGTCCTATCATGGCTCAGACTCTGACAAATCTAGAGGATATACTGATCCGTCTTTAGCAAACAGTAGATTTGCTCCAACAGGATATGACCCGACAAACTAAGGTCACTAATGTAATAACCCCAAAAGTCATCCTTATTTAATTAGGGGTTAATGTGTTTTAATTCAACTATATCTACTGGAATTGAGAATGTTTTTATCTATTTTGGGGCATTGATTGAAGTAGTGGTGTGATGGTAAAGTAAGATTGGACCAAAAACTTTAATTCGAATAATTCACCTACGATTAGCCGTCACTCTTTTGCCCTTTTCTTTTTCCACACTTTGAATTTGGATGTGAGGTCAGAACCATTGGAAATATTATTTTCGGGGCTTCAATTTGGACACAAGAATGACCTGAAACGGAGTCCGGATGAGAGAGTTACGCATGTTTGAAGTTTTCATATCTGTGCTGGAAGCAGGACCGCACGTGCGGGAAATGCGGCGCACGTGCGGCGATGTGCGGTGCAACAGCTCAAAAACGTGATTTTGAGCTCATTTCTTGCATTTTCTTTTCCTCTCTTCTTCTCCCCTCTTCCATGTCCGAAACCCTAGCTTCCAAAACCTTGATTTCCTCCACTTTTCTCAACAAATCCACCATAGATCTTGCACCAAGGATGGAGAACAAGAAAGGGGCAACATTTTCAACCGATTGAAATTCGAATTTGTGGAGGATTCTTCTCAAAGCTTGCTTTTCTTGCTTGAATCTTGAGGTAGGAGTCCTTATTCCCTTTCAATATTGCATTCATGGATGGATTTATGGTATTTTGAGTATGGATTTATGGTATTTTGAGTATATAAATACAAGATTTATAGTTTTGAACATATTATGTCCAACTTGAGATTGGGGGATTTCAGGTTTATAATGTTGGAGATGTAATTGCTGGGTTAAGGTGATGGATTATGAACTTTAGACTTGTAATCAATGAGGAAATTGGAACAAAAAAATATGGGTTAAGAAATTTGGATTTTTTCTTGAAATTCCTAGGTTTTTCTTGAAACCCTAGGTTGATTAATGATGATAACCAATGATTTGGCCCAAATTGAAAGTAGAATAATGAAATTGAGATATTGAATTGTATATGTATAAGTTTAATTGGAATTTCGAAATGTTTGGAAATTATGTTTAAAATTTGCGAATGAACTTTGCTATAAATGTTGGAATTCATGCTATAATGTAAAGGAAAAATTGGGGAAATAATCTATTAAGGATATGGATGACATGAACTCGGTTGTGGAATGTTGAAATAGGATTAAAGGATTTAGTTGGAATTATGTTGAATTACAAATTAATGTGTAATTGGTATAAAGAGAATTAAACAAGTTAAGAACAGAATAATTATGTGTGACCCGATTTCTATATGTATTATGAATTGTGTAGGGTCAGCTACAGGGGCGGACCAAGCATCTGAACACTGTGAGTAGTAGTACAAAAAAAATGTACATTTTATCTATTGTTGATAATTATTGTCACTAATGCTCTGTTCTTTGTAAGTGTTATACGAACATTTATGACAATTGGAAATCAATGTGAACTTACATATTTGAAAGATTCGCGTACATCGGTATGATTTTGGAATCCTTGTTCTGTTAATGATGAATATTAACCTTTTATTATTTATAAGCATACTATGTTATTTTTTAAAGAATAAGTGGAACTTATGTTCATCTTCGAATAATTGGAAAGTTATGTGAATCCATATGAATCTGTAGTTATTTTGTTGTGTTACATATGAATTCGAAGTTATTTGGACTCTACAACATGAATGCAAAAGTTTAATATTATTATGTGACCCACATAAGAATATGAATTATTCTATTTTGTTAAGCGCACAATAATGACGTAATATAACAAGAAATGCTCTGTTTTCTGATATATTACGTTATAATTTAATGAATGATTATTCATATATGTAGAAGTATTCACATCATCTTTAGCACAAGGCCCTTACCCGGGGGTAATGATACCGTGGTTTAAATAATTAAGTTATAAGTCTGTTACAAGCTCAAGAATGTTACAAGTTTATATATGTGACAAGTTCAAGTATGTACAAGTTTAAGTAAGGTTACAAGTACAAGTATATACAAGTTTAAGTATGTTCCAAGTTTTCAAGTTTAAGTATGTTATAAGTTCATGTATGTTACAAGTCCAAGTACATTATAAGTTCATGTATGTTACAAATCCGAGTATGTTATAAGTTCAAGTATGTTACAAGTTTACGCATGTTACAAGTCCATGTATGGTACAAGGTCAAGTATGTTACGAATATGACTTTTAATTGCTGTTTATAATTCAAGCATAAAGAATATGTATGATTTGTTTCCGTTTATGATATGACATGATATGTCCGGTTTGGTCTGGAAAACCTATTAATTACTGTATGGAACAAAGTGCTACACGGAACTAAGTGCTACGAAGTGAAACACCTCTAGAGTTCGTGTGAGACACCTCTTGAATTCATACACATGTTCAAGGGCCTCGTGCCATATGTTTCAAGGGCCTCGTGCCACATGTTCAAGGGCTTTATGCCAACTTTTCAAGGGCTTTATGCCAACTTTTCAAGGGCTTCATGCTATATGTACAAGGGCTATATGCCACCATGTTTAAAAGTTTAATGCTACTATGTTCAAGGGCTATCGCCACTTTGTTTAAGGGCTTAAAGCCATTATGTTCCAAGATATTATGTTTCAAGTCAATATGTTTCAAGACTGGGCCTTAGGCCGTTCAAGAATTAATACAGAATCAATTAACCTTATGCCTCATTATTTATGTATGCATTGATATGTATTATAATTCAAGTTGAGCATTGAATCGTTTGTGTACTATTATTCACTGAGCTTCGCTCACTTTGTATTATGTCTGTTCTGTAGGTAATCACTTTGGGAGTCCGTCTTAACCCTTAAAGCTCACCCTTCAGTTGTCAACCTCAGTATGCCCAGGCTCCCAGACCAAGTCTATGCATTTATGTCAAGTTTTGTTAAGATTTTGGCTTGCAATTTAATTATTTACCTAAGTTTAAAATGTATGTATGTGACCCCTTTCTATATCAATATTCGTTTATGCAGTCATGTATGCGTATGGGATGTCTAAAAATAAACGATGACTCTCACGAATGTGATCCTGGCATGTTAGGTCTAGCTCAATGGATGTTTTTCTATGTTATTTTCTTATATTAAATGCTTCCGTTCAGGTCCCATATGACATGTATATCAGGTTAAGTGTCTGTTTCTGTATGGGTCATGCCCGAACTTTTAGGGGCGAGTTTGGGTTGTGACAACTAATAGGTTGCAACAACAACAACAACAACAGCCGGCTGCGGCTTCTGCTTCGCATACACCTAACGTGACTACTCCTATGCCCGGTACCACCTCCAATTTTGCTACAGCTCAGGATCCACCGGCTGAGGGTGTCACTATTCTTCCCGTCTAGGCAGATCCTATCCCGGTCCAGATGTCTGGAGCTCTAGTTTACCAGACTGAGGTGTCTTTTGAGTTCGAGTTTGACCCGACCTTACTCAAAGTCAACAAACTTGAAAAACTATTCAAGAAGGCGCAGGGGGTTAGCTCCATTCTGGATATTGAGGATGGATATACTAAATCCGTCGTTACTTTGTTGGAGTGGTTCAATATGCTGCATATTGACCATTTCGATGGCTCTAGAGATCCAATGGTGTATCTGCGTCTATTTTCTGATATCCTATGACCAACGGGTTTGACCAGAATTCAGAAGCTATCGCTATTTGGCAGGACCATGTCTGGTATAGTTACCATCTGGTATGCTAAATTGGAGGACTCTGTGAAACAGAGCCTGGCAGGAGTTGGCTGAATCTTTCCTTGCCCAATATTCTTATAACACGCAGATCGAGGTCACAACTCGTGATCTTGAGGCAATGCGTCAGGAATCGAAGGAGGGTTTGTCAGAGTTTGTTATTCGATGGAGGGCAAAGGCGGCTATGATGGAAAATAGACCTCTAGAGCAAGAGCAAGTCCGTATAATTGTTAGAAATCTGCATGAAAGGCTATTACAGAAAATGATAGTCCTCCCACTATTCAACTTTAAGGACCTTTATGAAATTGGGGTTCACATCGAGGATGTCATCAGACAAGGGATCATTGTGGAAGGTAATGAGCCTATGAGAAATCATGTTGTTCATGGTTCCAATGCTACTACTAGTGGTAGCACAACTGCGAAATGCTCAGAAGTAAACACTGTCATCTGTTTCATCAAAAACCCTTTTGTTAATAATAGCCACAAACCAACCACTTAAACTCAACCCCAAACCCGAAATTTCCATCCTCTTTACATGAGTCTCTCTCAAGCCATAAAAACACTGCTAGAAAAAGGACATCTAGAGCTTTTAGACCCCTGACCCCTTTCAAATCCTCTTCCACCAAGGCATGACCCTGCGAAATACTGTGCCTATCATCAACAACACAGTCATAATACAAACCGTTGCATCTGCTTCCGTCATAAGATTCAAGATCTTATTGACGAAGAGATCATAGCTCCACCAAAAAGACCTTAGGCCACCACTAACCCATTACCTCTACACCTCAACCTAATCCATACACTACCATCCACTTACAACCCCAACATATACATCACCCTGGCCTGTTTACCCAAGCCTGAGATGTTCATTCCAAAAAGTATGGACTTGTGTATGATGGATGCACTTGAACCCTAATCATCTCAATCCCCATCAAAAACACTGCAAGCATCAATGGCCGAACCCACTACTTCTGAGCTGTTGAGTATGATTGAAGATCTTCAAAGAATTGTGGCAGATTTAGCCTTTGGGATCTTGGTCCCATCATCGACCACATCACATGCTAAAAGTTTCACACTAAAAAGCTCCTCAATCTTTGGATGAGCTGCATTTGAAAAAGGCTAACCCAAAGCTATCTCAAGTCGAGGTAATGACATGTCGACAACATCTGGGCCTTGCCTCGACGTAGCCACCCAATCCCTTGGCAAAGCTGAAGCAAGGGGCAAGTATCGATCTTGATGCACATCTTCGGTGTGCTATTGAGACTTTGAAGGTCAAAGGGCTGAACAAGCAGCAAGTGCTTGCAGTTGTTGCAAAGACTATAGATGACACTTTTGTCACTCAGGTTGGGAGCATTTTGAATCAAGGGGCAAGCCAGGGATGCCATACCAGAAACACCCATTTCAGCTCCAATCTTACACTCGTAAGAGATCATCAAACCCAATCTACACCTGCTAGCCCTTCTGTCAATATTTGCAGGACTGGTAATCGCACATTCAATCCCTTTTTCATGACCTTATCCAAAGCTATCCAAATCCTCATAGGACAAGGCCATCTCAAACCCCTTGATTCTCGGTCTCTTCCTGATCCCCTTCCAACCAAGTATAATGTTGCCATGTATTGCGCCTTTCATTAACAAACTGGCCATGACACTGACCGTTGTTTTCATTTTCGCCATGAAGTTCAAGAACTGATTGACAATAAGGTCATCACTCCACTGAGTCCTACAAATTCTATCGACACTGAATCGATGAACTTGGGAGATAATGTGACTATGTGATCGAGGATGAACCACCTGCTAATGGCGCTTATTTTACTCATGGCATGGTGGATGGCATGCACTGGTTTTAACAATATTGAAACTGTTATTTATTTTACTTTCTGAACTGGGTGTTGAGTCAGTCTTGTTGTGTTAGAGTTAAGTGATTTTGGGGGTGTTACCTTAGACATCAATGTCTTGTTTTGTTTGTCTTTTTCTTTTACGTTTGTTTCTATCATTGAGCCAGTTGAGCCAGAAGATCTGAATGAAACGACAGTAATTTTTACCTCCTTCTCTGTGCCTTTAAATCATTGCATTGACCAAAGTTTTTCAAAACATTTCTAGCACTGTGATGAAAACAAAGAGGGAGGAATTCCTCAGAATTTGCAAAATTTGATCAAACTGAAAGGAAAAGAGGCCTGCTAAGCCCTTAATAAATGAGATCATGTCTGTTAATGTGAGTACTGAGAAGGATTCTGGCTTGATCTAGATTGGTTCTACATTGTCCTCAGAAGAGGATGAGTGACTAGTTGCTTTATTAAAAGATTTCAAAAAATGTTTTGCGTGGTCCTACAAAGACATGCCTGAAATTGATCTTGAGATTGTACACCACAGGATCATTCTTAGCCTCAAGACTCAACCCCTTTTATTTCAAAACTTTGATTCAGAATGTTCAAACGATCAACCAAAATATGAGGCTTGCATGGTTGGATTGGAAGCAACCCTTGAACTAGGGGTAATAGGGTTGTATGTCATCAAAGGAAGTTTGTAGCCCTTGAACTAGGGGCAAAAAGGTTAGATATGCTTGAAGATTCAAAACTGGGTTATTTCTTAAGCCAATGGAGATTGGCAAGAAAGCCCAATCCCAGAATCTGAAAGAAGAAAATTTATTGTTAAAGGACAATTGAGTTCTTATCCACGACACTAGGGCCAAATTCAGACCTAATTGGATGGGCTCTTACATCATCAAGACTATTTAGTCAAGAACAACAGCTATTCTCGTGGATTTAGATGGCTTAGAGATCCTACGGCCAATCAACATGGACAAGTTAAACTTTTCTATCCTTGAGAGGCTCGTTGGGCTAAAAACCTGAAAGGGCGACCTAGACAAAAGTTAGAGCAAGAAAAAAAAAAAAAGGAATAAAAATGAAAAAACTGGAAGCAAAAAAAAAGAGAAAAAAAAGAAAAAAGAAGAAAAAAGAAAAATGAAAAGAAAAAAATATAGCTCGCAAGGTTGAAAACCCAGAAGGGCGGCTTTAGCAAAAGTTAGAGTGTAAAAGGAGAGTGTTTATACTCAAGTGCATCTTACCCCGAGAACTACGTAAGGCCTGATTCCCATCTTTGGGATACGTAGGCAATTTCATCCTGAAGTTCAGTCCCAACTATTTTCGGCTTGCTGGTCTCATCCATGTTGATTGGCTTTTTCAACTCGGCTATCCTATCTATGTCCAATTGGCTCATCTTCATTCAAATTCGGTTGTCCTATTCCGTTAGAAGACTCAGCTGCAAGACAGTTCAAGTTCAAATCTGAGATTGTGCATCTCAAGAGTCAATTCTACATTGGTTGAGCAGTGGCCATTTGCAAAAACAGTTTTTGAGGATTTTTCATGAAGTTCACTAATTTTCTAAAAAATTATTCAATTTTTTCCAAAATCGGACCATTTCTTGGACCCAAAAAAAGGAAAATTTTTAGTGCTCATAGCCTGACTTGTATGATTTCAAAGCAGAAAGTCAAACAAGCATGTTAATTTAATTCTCATGTTGGCCAAAATTGTTTTAGCAGAAGCCAAATACACAAAATATAGTCAAAGTGATGAACTAGGGGCACAGTCAAGTCAGGTATTTTTTTTTTTTTTTTTTATCTTTTTTCCATTTGTCAACGCACTCACCAGAAAGGGCACAACTAAAGCTAGCCGCAGGGGGCCACAAACTTCTCATCCTCTGAATAGCGAGGTACCAAGCCAAGTGCAAACCATGAACTAGAAATGGAACAAGGTATTCCACCCCCTCATTTGGATGAGTTTGCTCATGCCCGAACTGGTGCCTGAACCGGAATGGAAAATGCCAATCAAATGTATACTCGGCCGGCGAGACATGCTGTAACTCATCTCGGTTAAAGTTAAGCTAGGGACATTGCTAAGCGATGTTAGTTGTAGATCTGTTGCATATCCAACTGCACCACAACCCCTCTGTGGGAGAAGCTCACTAGTTGTGAGAGAAAGAAGTAGAATCTAGCAGAGTACTAGTGGCAAAGGTCCACAACTTTCAGCTTATCCATCAACCACCCCGGGGAGATATAAAAAAATAAGAGAGATTAAAGAATAGAAAGATGTGCACTGAGAGAAAAAGTAAGGAAAGGACTTTTCAGAGAAAATAGAGATTGAGGGCCAAAGTGATGTGAAACAATACCTGGAGAAGCAGTTGGCTCATCATGAACCGAGAGGTCTCCTACCAGTGGAAAACATCCAAGTGTTGTGTTTGTTGTTTTTGTTTGTTTTGATTCTTGTTTTGAGTATAAATAGATGTGTTTAGGTTGTTTTACTTTGCTTTTCCTTTGTTTAGTCGTTTTGACTTTGGTCAGTCATAGGCTCAATACTCGGTTAAGAATTCATTCTCAGTTTCAATTCCAAAAAAAATAAATCGTTTTGCGCTCAGACTGCCGTGCCATTCCCAACATGTCATGAAAAATAGGATTCTTTTTATCATAAGCTACAGGGTCCAACCTAGGTCAAAAGAGAGAGCAATAGAACAAGGACCTATCTAAAGCTATATAGTTTTTAGACTGCAAAGCAAAAAAGAAAAAGAGGAAAAATTGGAGCATTTGAGTTTGTTTCAACTTCAATATTTCCTGAGTTTGCATTTCGGATGCACCTTCTCAGACCTTGTCATTTCTCTGAAGTATAAGTGTACCTCGACCTCAAGCTCAAGCTTGCTTCAAGCCAGAATGGTGATCAAAAGTGCTATCCCTGAAATACCATTCCCGATCAGAGGTATCTTGGTTGTGTTTGCAATGAGTTCCCAGGAAACCAACTGCGACGATGGAAACTAGAGTTCGAATGGTGATGCCTAGAACACAAAGGTTTGGAATTTTCGAGACTAAAGTCTGGTTTAAATACCCAAGGGTGTATCCTCGACTTGAAATCTATATGGCAGCCCTATAGGTTGAGGTAGCATGTATGTGCCTCAATTCTGGATACTGAACCAACCTAGTCTGTCACCCCGTTGAAGAATAGGGAAAATTATGAATATGATTAGGAAGAAAAGCGACATCCATGGCTTCTACATGCAGATGTTAACCCTTGTTAGCATTTGAGGGCCTTTGAATTGTGAGTTGAAGGTAAGAGTTCGGAAAACACAAGAGGGAGATCCCCGTCAGAGAAGAGCAGTTCATCACTACTCACCCCATGAGGTGCTTTTTATAGCGCCGTTTTGTTTGTTTATTGCATTCTCCAAACATCATGCACTACATTGCTTGTTACATGTATCATATCATCACATTTATTGCATTCGTGTGCTATCTTGTATTATTTCTCCTTTTTCGCTGGAATGCGTTTTAGGATCATTGTCCACCGAGGCTTTTCTCAGGGTGTGCAGGAATGCAACCCTGAGCAATTTTTTTCATCTTCTCACAATTTCAGCGTGGTTGGAGTATCTTAGGATGCGTGAGCCGCGACCTTGAGCGGTAGGACCTCTTCTCACAATTTCAGCGTGGTTAGAGTATCTCAGGACGCGTGAGACGCGACCCTGAGTGGTAGGACCTCTTCTCATGATTTCAACGTGGTTACAGTGTTCCTTTCCTCACATGATTTCAGCGTGTTTGGAGTTTATCTCAGGGTGTGTAGGAATGCAACCCTGAGCAGTTTTCTTCATTTTCTCACGATTTTAGCATGGTTAGAGTATCTCAGGACGCGTGAGACGTGACCCTGAGCGGTAAGACCTCTTCTCATGATTTTAGTGTGGTTTGAGTGTTCTCTTCTTCACACGATTTGAGCATGTTTGGGATTTGTTCTTCCTCTTCTCATGAGTCCAGCGTGGTTGGAGTATGTCACCCTATTCATCTATTGCATTATCCATTACATCCATTACATCATACCATTTTATTATTTGCACCATTTCCATGTTAAGCTTAGTTTGGCATGTGCTCATATCTTTCCCTCATTGAAACATGGTTCTGTCATGTGTAAGTACCCCTGTTGCGCTGAGGCCAGTATTGAGGATGTTAACACCTTTTTTGTGTTAGACGTGGTTTGTTTTGTGTCCCTACCTTTTCTAGGTAAGATGTGGTTTGGCTTGCGCCCCTTATTCACTGCATCCATTGCATCATACTCTATCTTGTTGCATCCATCCTTTTCACGTAAACGCGTTTAGGATCATTATCATCCCATTGCATTGTTATTTCCCAGTATATCTTTCCCCAGCAGATCATTCCTCACTTATATCATACTACCCAATTACTTGTCCTCTTTCTTCAAAAGACATAGTTTTGCATGTGCTCATATCCCTTTCACGTTAAAACATGGTTCTGTTATGTATAAGCACCCATGTTGCGCTGGGGCTAGTATTAAGGGTGTAGGCACTTAGCTTGTGTTAGGCGTCGTTTGGCTGTACTCACTTTTTTCCTATATAAAACGTAGTTTGATTTTGCATCTCCATCGCTTTATGATATTTGTGTAGAAGGCACTGCTTGTGGTTCGATTATCTTATTGAGTTGCACTGTATATTATTTGCATCCTGCCCCTAAAGTACGCTGGTTTGATTCTTTGCAAAGGGATACGTAGGCAATCCTCGGAATCAACCAACTGCATTTGCATTTTGTTTGTTTGCTCAAGTCTTACGGCCTTGTCAAAATGGGTCATTTTCGGGTGTTGACATTCACTCAAGTCATTTCATGACTTCGAGCTCTGTCAAAGAAGGGCGACTATAGACATCCATTTTTTACTGCCCCTAAAACTTGGGTGCCTCAGGTTGATCACTCGATGATGAAAAGATACGCTGTACAAACGTTCAATTTCTTTAGCAAGAAGAGTTTCTAAATCCTAACCTTACGCCCCATTTTGACCAAAACTATTTTAGACCTCAAAACCCTCTTTTTCAAAATATTTTTCTAAATGTGTCTACGATGTTTCGAGGCTCGTATTTCGTTTAAAATATTGCACTTTTTAGTAAACCGAGTAAGGACAAAGTGGAAATAAATGGAAGGGAGGTGAACTCATTGAAAAATCTTAAAAAAATCTTATTTATAGGTTTGGAGTTGAAGGAAATAGGAAGGGGGGGGGGGGGAAGAAAACTAGTTTAGGAAAAGGTCGGACATCAAACCATTAATAAAGAAATGAGCAACCTTTAATAAATTAGGCATATCTCTTTTCACACTTATAATTTAGATGTGATGCCACCACCATTGGAAAGTAGACTTTTGGAGCTTCAATTTAGACTCAAGAATCACCTAAAACCAAGTTCGGATGAAGGAGATATGCCTATTTAAAGTCGAGCATGGGAGCAAATTTTTGTGGCCGGCCGACCACTAAGTGTACGGCCGGCCAATAAAAGTGTACGGCTGGCCAATTGTGAAAAATTAGGCCATTTTGAGTGGTTTGGCCAGCCAAGTTTCCCCATAGGTCAACTTTGAGTGTATAGCCATCCACTAAAGGTGGTTGGCTGGCCAGTTGTTCCGGTAGAGCAGATTTTTGCAGATATTTGTTGCTAGCTCTTCCCACAGGTGCATGCATTGCACCAGTTGTCTATATACAGACATTTCTGAGGTAGTAACATGTTTTTCTATATATAGGAGACCTTTCCTCTTGGTTTTAAGGTTAGAAAAAATTATCAAAGGCCAAAAACTTGCATAGCACTCTCTCTCTCTCTACACTTCCTAAACCAAAAATTTAGCTCTTCTTACCGAGGTTCTTGAGCTCAAATCTCAGCTCTTGAGAGTGAGAACTTGTTGGTTGTCAACAAAGGAGTTATCTCTCTTCAAGAGGTATAATTTTGAGCATCTCTACGCTACTTCTCTCCTATCTTTTCTTGCTATTTTTGACCTGTTTTTATACTATTTTTATGGGCTGAAACCTGTGGCTTAGAGTGATCTAAGGTGGAGGGGTTAACCACCCTTCTTTAAACCTCGTTTTCCAAGCTTTTGCCCTTGTGTTTCCTATCTCTTCCTTAACTTTTTTTTCAGCTTTTTACCACTGATTTTCAAAGTTTTTTAGAGACTAAAAATGTTGTTTTGAGGTCCAAAAAATGGAGGAGTTAGCCACCCCTTCTTATGCTTGTTTACTAGCTCAATTTCTCCATTGTTGTAGCTAACCATTTCAAGCTTTTCTCTCAGCACTATTTTTAGCTATTTTAGGATTGTTTTAGGTTGTTTATTTCATTTATGCTTTGTATAGCATGCTTGTAGTGTAGTGGTCCTTACAGGTTTGGTGGTTTAGGCCTTAGATATCAACCTATTTGAGTTAATAGCATTTATTTCATGCTTTCCATACTTGTGATCACACATAAACACCTCTGCACCCTTCCCTCTTTCTTGGCTTTTTATTGCTTTGAGAGTTGCTTCAAAATGAGTGTTGTTTAAGTTTGAGAAGAGACCTTGTCCTTAATGGTTTAATCTCTTCAGAGGTTGATTACCAAAAGCATGATCTATCTCTCATGCCTAAAACAATCCTTTGTTTGACACTTCTCTCCATTAGTGGACTTAATCTTCATTTTTGAACTAAATCGACTAATGAATAGAAAGGTAATTAAAAGAGGTCATAAAATGAACTAAAATCGAACAAGATAAGAAAATCAACTTAGGTTCAATCGGACGTTAATTGAACCCAATGAGTCTTGAGTCATGTTATACTTATTAATGATGACAATGATCCAAGATTCAAGGTTAACCACTTCCTTTGATCAATATCATGATAGGGAGAGGGTTTGTTAGTCTTTAGCTTCATTTATTAAGCTTTTGTCCCTTGATTCATAGACCATCATGCAATGAACTCGCACCAATTGATGGCTTGAGAATCAGGCCTACCCCTCATTTGATCTGTCTGATGATAAAGAGAAACAGAGTGGACAAACACCCCCTGAAAATGCTCTGTTTGGTGTTCCGTTTCCTTTCTGTTGCAACAAGAGAAACCCAAAATCAGTGGCCGACCGACCACCTATACTGTACGGTCATCTACTATTTCTGGCCAGTCGGCCACCTTTTTCAGCTAGACAGTGCCACTTTCCTCATAGGACAGAGCAAAGGCAGAGCTGAAAACAGTGCAATTTTCTGACTGCAAAACAAAATCCTTTGGCAGCAAAATAGAGGCATTTTGGGGGAGAAAATCATGTGCATGCATAAGTCATTCTCTCACTTCCCGGGGTTCGTTGAAAGTGAACTTGTAATTAATTACTTAATTTTGTGTTGTAATTCTTTAATTAGCTAGAATAGTTAGTTAATTTTGGTGTTGTAATAATTAGTTAATTAGTTTAGCTAATTCATTTATTTGGACCCTCTTATGCAAGGGTGAAAATGTAATAACGTGTGTATGTCTTCCAACCCCCATTCTTTCTCCCTTTCTTTTCTTTGCTTAGGATGGATAGCTTAGAACATCGTGTTTCTTTTAGCATTTCCCATGTTTGCATCCATTTGTCTCGCATGCATACGAGGCTCGGTTCATCATTCTAAACAAACATTGTTGGTCATTATTTCTTTGAAAACGTGCTTAGATCGTATGCTATCAAATTGATTCACATGCCATGTTAGTTGCCGAGCCTATTAAATTTCATATTGCATGTGTTGCATTAGTCATTTGCATAGTTAAGATCATGCATTTTTTCTAACTATTTTACTTGCTTTTGCTCGCCTCAGGGTACTAGGTAAGCATTTTTGGTTTAGGATATTACATGCGTGTGATTGTTGCCATATCAAGCATAATACCATAAGACTAAATGCTTAAGTGATATACCTATTTGAATGCCTATGGATGAAAGCTAATTGCTTAAATTGGGATGGTTTGATTAATGTAAACATGAACTCACTTTTTCAAGTGGTACATATTCAAGTGATTTTTGAAAACAAACATGAAATCAAAATGTTCCAACTTTTGCAAAATAGTCTATACTTGTGTGCAACACATAGTAAAAGTAGCCTAATAAATTGAAATAAAAGCATATAAGGTAAATAAGAATCACATCATGATTAGTAGAGGCCGATCTTTGATTGGGTGAGTGGGGTGCTTAATTCATGACCTTCCCATCTCATACCTAAGTTCCCGAGCCGAGACACTTTGGTGATGACAGATAAGTGGCCTTTGGCATGAGTCTTGGGTTTCCTAAATTTTCCAAAAATATTTAGGTGGCGACTCTATAATCTGGCAAAACAGTTCATTTTTGGCATTTTGACTCAAAATCGATTTTCCAAAAGATTTGTCGGATTTGGACCCATTTGTGTTTATCTATTTGATATTGCACTTGTGAAATCAGATTTAGAACAACAGGAGTCTGAACTGTAGGGCTAATCGTATCTGAAAGGAGCATGAAAAGCAAGTTACAAGCCACCATGTTATACTGGTGTCTCTGGCCTTGCTATCAACTCTAACCAGTAGGCTTTGGGGCCTGTTATTAGTGCCAAGCTAGTGAGCTTCGGGGCCTAGTATCAGCGCTGAGCTAATAATGACTTTGGGGGTCTGCTATCATCCTTAGGATAGTAATGCCTTGGGGCCTGCTATCAGTGCTAAGCATTAGCCTCTACCTGTGGGGGGGAAACTTCTCTCAAAGGCTGCTATCACCTAGCTATAGTGTTCCCTCTGCAAGTTAGTTGCGACGATTGTAGTTGTTGCAGCAGCTATTTCCCGTGGCAAGTTCAAATGGCGGCACCGACAATACTAGAGATGGTGGCGCCAATAAAGTACCTCCACAACTTGACCACTACAAGTGTTGCCTTCGCAACTTAGTTGCTCTGGTTTTCTCTTTCCTTCAACAACTTCAAATGGTAGCATCGATAATACTTGAGATGGCGGCACCGACAATACTAGGAATGGCGGCGCTGAGACAAAGTGCCTCAGCAACTTGACCATTGCAAGTGCTACCTCCACAACTTGACTTAGCCATTCATGGAGTTTATTCGGACCCTTGGTGGATCGGACCTGTTTTGGCTCACTGTTGGCCCACTTTGCTTGGACTTTGGCCCATTGTAGTTGGCTTTTTGTTGATTTTCAGAGGGGTTTAGTCTCCTCAAGTATGATAGCCCTACAGTTCGAACTTTTGTGGTTCTAAATCTGATTTCACAAGTGCAATGTGAAACAGTGAAAACACAAAATAGTCCAAATCTAGCAAATCCTTGAAAAATTGATTTTCAATCAAAAATGCCAAAAATGGACCGCATTGCCAAATTTCAGAGTTGTCACCTAAATATTTTTGGGATATTTAGGAAACCCGTGACTTGTGCCAAAGGCCACTTGTCCGTCATAACCAAAGTGTCTTGGCTCGGGAACTTAGGTATGAGAGGGGAAGGTCATGAATTGAGCACCCCACTCACTCGATCAAAGATCGGTCTCTACTAATCATGATGTGATTCTTGTATACAGTATATGCTCTTGTTCTGATTATTATGCTATCTTTACTACGCGATGCACACAAGTATAGACTAATTCGCCTACTTTGGAATGTTTTGATTTCATATTTATTTGAAAAGAGTTTTGAATATGTGCTATTTGAAAAAGCAAGCTCACATGTACATTAATCAAATTATCCAAACTTAAGCGAAAAAAACCTTTATCCACAGGTATTCAAGAGATATATCAACTAAGCACTTAGCCTCATGGTAAACATGCTTGTTATGGCAATACAAACATACATGCAATATGCTAAAGAAAAAACGCTCACCTAGTACTCAACCGAAGCAAGCCAAAATAGAAGAGAATAGTTAGAAAAATGCATGATCTAATATTTAAGTGACTAAATGCAACACATAAAATGCAACTAATAGGTCCAGTTTGTTAACATGACATATGACTCAACTCAAAGCATGTGATAACGCACGTATTCAATTAAGTAGAAAATGACAACAAAGTTAGAATGATGAACCGAACCGAATGCCTGTGAAAATGGGTACAAGTCATGGTAATGACATGAAGATGTAAAACATGATGCTACCATTATAAGCATATAAATAAAAGGGAGAAAGAAATAGGGGTTGGAAGACATACACAAATATTACAGGTGCACTCTCATACAAGAGGGTCTGAATGAATGTCCTAATGAAATTAAATATTACAACACCGTATCAATGAACTAAACTAACTAGTTATTACAAATTTGAAGGAATTTAACTAATTAATTACAACACACTAATTATTAAATCTAATTTAAAGGACTCGCGTGGGAAGCGAGGAACCACATGTAACCGAGAACACCCTTCCGAACACTCCTCTATTTTGCTGCCATATTCTATTTTGTTCGTAGTGAGAAAATAATTCTGTTTTTGCCTCGGCTGCTGCTCTGTTCTATCATGAAAATGACACTGTTTGAATAGGGTGGCCGGCCGGCCTTGCAAAGTGGTCGGCTGGATGGAAAGGTGGTTGATCGGCCACTGTTTTTAGATACTAACCTACTACCACAAAATTGAAACAGAGCAAAAACAGAGTGTTTCCAAGGAAAGTTTATCCTCTCTGCCTCTTCCTATCATGAAACTGATGAAAGAAGGATTAGAATCGGTCCACAAATCATCCATTGCTGCAAAGTTGTTGCGTGATGATCAATGAAATAAAATGAAAGACCAACAACACCTTTTTCCTATCATGGAGTCACCTCAAGGAAAGGAGTGGACATTACTTCTTGAACCATTTAACGTCACTAAGGAGTATATGATGAGTCAAGGCGCAATAGGTTCAATATAATGTCCGATTGAACCCAATTTGATTTTATTACATCTTTTACCACTTTTAGTTCCATTTTATTAGCCCTTGTTATTACCTTTCCATTCTTTATTCATTTTTGTCCAAAAGTGATAGCTACATCCACTAAGTGCAAAAACCAATAAAGAAAAGTGTCAAACAACATGTTGTGCTTAGCATGAGAGAGATGTAATGCCTTGATAATGAACCTCCGAAGAGATTAAACCATTAAGCATGGAAAGTCTCTATTTCATGCTTTGAACAACAACTAAGTGTTTAAGACAACTTTTAAGAAAAGAAAGGAGGGAGGTTGTAGAGATGATTAGGCAAAGATGATTATCAAAGTGAGACTCTTTACATGAAAAATAAGGAATGAAAACCTATAAACTCAAACAAATTGGTGTCTAAGGCCTAACCTCCCAAATCCGTGAGGACTTTACAACACCACAAGCATGCATTCAAGGCATCAAGTAAATAAACAATGAAAACAGCCCCAAAAACAGTACAAACAGTGCTGAAATTGTTTGAAAAAGCCAAAAAAAACAAGCAAAAATAAGAAAGGAATAAAGCTAGTAAGCAAGCCTAAGGAATGGTGGCTAGCCCCTCCACTTTTGGGACCTCAAAATCACATGTTTTAGCCTCTAAAAACTCTGAAAATAAGTAGCTAAAAGTTGAGAAACAAGTGGGTAAAAAAAAAGGATTCAAGCCATGGGATAAAGTTCAAGAAAGGGTGGTTAACCCCTCCACCTTTGGTAGCTTTTTAATTACAAGTTTTAACACTTGAAAATAGTCCAAAATAGAGTATAAACACCAAGAAAAAAAAGAAAGGATGGAAGAGTAGGCAAAAGATGGCAAGAGTTATACCTTTGAAGAGAAGACACTCTTTTGTTCACAAATCACAAGGTATTCACTCTTAAGGGCTGAAATTTTAGCTGAATAATCTCAACAAGAAATCTTAAAATATTGGTTTAGGAAGTGTATGTATAGTGTATGTATATTGCAAGATAGAGAGGGAGAGTGTTTGGCAAGCTTTGAGCTCTTAGCAAATTTTCTAACCTAAAACCATAAGGGATGGTCATCTATTTATAGAAAAATAGCTTCCTTTGTCAAAAATATCTGTATTGACCTAGCTGGTGTAGTGCACGCACATAGAGGGGATAGCTAGCAGCAAATATCTATCTGTTGAGAAACATGGCTGGTACGCCATGTAGGGGAACGACCGGTCACTAAAAATTAGTCTGCCGGCCATCTGTTGGCCAGCAGGCCTTTGAGTGGCCAAGCTAGAAAAAAAATAGGTTTTGGTCTAAAGGAAGTGCAAGGTTTTAAGCTCTAAAACTCAAAATCGAAGCTTCTTTCTGAAGAAATTGAACATTTTCTACAGCATGTTATTTCATCATCGAGTGTTCAATCTGAGGCACCCAAGTCTTAAGGGCAGTCAAAAATGGAGTGTCTATACCCATGCTCCTTTAATCATTCTTGGCCGCCTAATAGGGGTGACTTCTGCACTTAGGTCCATACTTAATTTCGACCCTAATTTCTGACCCTATACATTTGCCCTCTACGCGCGTGGAGAACATGTGCCTAGTTTCCCGCGTGTGTATAATGTTAGGCTTCAAGTGAACCTTAATAGTAAAGAGCCTTGGCAGTTTAATCAGTGTAAGTTCAATTTCCCTATATAACTAGTTCTTGTATGAGAGTGGTTCAAGTAGCGGTGGTTGCTGCACCTTCTGAGGTTCATGTTTCACCGTCTAGGAAAAGACTTCACAAGGTACTGTAACACTTAGAGTGATGTTTCTTCACTTAGTATTCTTTTGACTTTGGTTGCTTAAGTGTGTCTTTCTTTGTCTAGGGCATGTTCATCTCAGAAAGGGACCACGTCTCTACTATTCCTCCCTTTGGTTCAGGAGGCCCATTAACAGCTGTTGGACTTTCTTAAGATTCAGACGATGATGATCTTCACATTGCTTCACAGGTCACTAGACCAAGAGCCCGCATGCTAGTACTTCTTGACATAGAGGAAGAGCCGGTTGCTGAGGCTCAAGATATGGAAGAAGATTGTGTTGACCTGCCATTGGGAGTGGTGCTATTGAGTGCCAAGTCCCAACAATTATGCAAGTCGTAGAGGGTAATCTAGCTGCTGAGGGTGCCGAGGACCCAGAGGTTCTAGACCCTGTTGATCCTATCATTGTTCTAGACCTTTCTGTTCATTTTGACCACTCTTCTATTGGTGATGAAGACTTTGTCCCTAAAACCCCCAGGGAGGAGCATGTAACAAATGAGCCACTTGAAGTAGAGCCACCCCATATAGAAATTGCTTCTGGGGATTCATCTCACTCTGCTGAGTCTCCTATTGCTCGCCAGACTATAACTTCTGCCACCCAAGTTGTTGAGGGATATGAAGGTGCAACGTTTATTCCCAGCATGGAGCCTCTGTGCTTGGTCCATCTTGTAGAGGTGGCTATTAACTTGGTGACCGCTACTGTTACCGTTACTGCAGGTACTTCTGATCCTGTGGCCTCAGTGATTTCTGAGCAACTTGCTGATCTTTACCCCACTCATTTGCCTGAAGTGCCAGCTAACCTTGGGGGCTTGCAGGACTTTTTTGCAGGGATGGACAACACTGTTGTCCTAGATCTGAATGTTGGGGACTGTCACATGGACGACCCATTTTTAGACCGACAAGGTGGTGACAGTAGTTTCGACTTCTCTAGTGAGATTAGTTTGCCTGGTCACCTTTCAATATTTGTTCATTGCAATGTCGCTACAAATATTGGACAATCTTTTTCAAGAGAGGTGTGTCGGCCTCAGACTTTTGGTCGTTCTGCAAGCCTTCCTTCTATAACCCAAGCTGGTGGTTCATGGAAGAGTCTACCAGGCCTTCCGCAAAGGTCTCTTTCATGAACTATTGGGTATCAGCTAAGGCTGCCCCCATATTTGTCTACATCCAGGCATTACATTCTGACACCTTTATTGCTTTAATGTTCCAGGCTCAATGGTGCAAACGACATTACTGGAGTCTTTCATTGGTTTTGTTCGCGATCTTGCCACCAAGAGGGTTATAACAACTTCAGGCAAGTTTGTGAAAGGTGCTTAGGCAAACCTCAGCGGGTTTGAGATGAATGGCCTAAACTTGTCTTGGATGAAGGGAATGCTCCAGGTGGTTGATGGATTCCTTGAGCATGCCAACAACATAGCCATGATTGTTTCTTTGGAGGCGACCATCAGTCATTGCAAGGGAGCCTTAGAGCAACATTGCTAGAACTTGGCTCGGTTCAAGGAGAAGGATTCTACTTGACAGACTCCTTGATGAAGGGTCTGATATGATGTCGTTTTCCTTTTCCTTTTTCTTTTTCTTGGTCACAACTTCTTTTCAAACATTGTAATCATGTTCTAGAAGTTTGACTTTATGAAAAGTATGGATGTTTGGTAGTACTTCTGAGTTGAATTTCATTTCATTGCTTTATTTACATAGCCTTTTTGCATAGCTTCTAAAGATAAGCAAAACTCTTGCCATGAACAAAACTTCATCATGACTAAGTCTTTACATGGATAAAATTTCACTGAGTATGGAAAACTTTCTTCACACTAAGTGTTAGGAAATATTAACAAAGACTTAAAATTGTTTGTTAATGAAAATAAGGAAAGTATTCCTTTACATACTTGTCATTTATAGGACCAGTTTTGAATCCATCATCTATCATCACTAACTTGTAATACCTGTTGCTACTTGCCTCAGTAACTTCGTAAGGGCCTTCCCATTTTGGTGGGAACTTGGGAATTGGCTACCCCTGCATGATTGCATCCACCGTTTTCCACATGAGGTCTCCCTTCTTTGAACTCTCCATTCTAGACAGATTGATTGTAGGCACGAGCTATGGACTGATGGTATTTTTCCATTACTCACAAGGCTCGATCTCTTCTTTCTTCGGCTGTCTCTATATCGCTTCTTCTAGTATGTGGAACCAAGTGTGCTGACATAACCATTCTTGTTGAGGGTATTGCCAACTCAATTAGTAGCACGGCCTTAGACCTATACACCAATTAGAATGGGGTTGTCTGAGTCGGCTTCATTTTTGATGTTCTGTATACCCAAAGTGCTATGGGGATCTGTTCAAACCAAGTGCCCCTAACTTCATTCATCATATTGCTCAATATTCGGATAAAGGTCTATTTAGTTGCCTTAGCTTGTTTATTTCATTGGGGGTAATATGAAGTGGCCTTGTGGTGCTTGATTCGATAAGTGTCCAGCAGTCTTCCCACATGACGGTTCACAAAAGGAGTTCCGTTGTCAAATAACACCACTTTGGGTATGCCAAACCTACAAATGATGCTTTCTTTGATGAAGTTGGCTACTCCTGTGCCATCTCCCTTTCTCATTGGCATGGCCTCTACCTATTTGGTATTAACTTCAGTCGCAACAAGTATCTATCGATAACCTTTGGACTTCTGTGTTATAGGGCCTATCAAGTCAAATGCCCAAGTACGTAATGGGTAAGGAGTCTTAACATTGTGCAGCTTAACTGCTAGCACATGTATCAAATTTCCAAAATTTTGACAAGACTAGCACCTCCTTACAAAATTCTTAACGTCCTCCTCTATCATCGGCCATTAATAGCCGAGGTGAATAAGATGCTCATATAGTCGTTGCTCTCTTTGATGCTCCACTTTGTGGGCTTCTTTCAACACTTTATTTGCCTCATCTTTGGACAAACATGCTAAAGGTGCCCCTTCAAAGCTTCTTCGGTACAACTTCCCCAGGACAAGGAAGAAGTGGAGGGCCCGCCTCTTAACTTTGATTGCATCGGCTCTGTTCCTAGGCAATGTGTCATTTTCAAGAAAGTCAATGTATGGCTGTCTCCATTCCTCATTGCTTAAGAAATGAGCTTATTCTTTTTTAGGATATGCTTGATACTTTGACATTAGGAAATAAATATACTTCTTAGAGTTTTTCAATTTTGATTAAGATGTAGAAATATGTTATAATACTATACATGTTATCAAGCAATAGAATCTTTATTAAAATTATCACAATTTGGAATATTTTGATATTAATAGCACTAATAACCAAGCCAATTATATCTGAATATTTTAACTTCAATATAAATTTTTTAATTTATTATTTATTGCAGCATTGATATGCTTATATATTTGATAGTTTAAATGATTTTTTTTTGTAGCCTATGTAATTGTATAATCTATATATATAGGGAATTTCTATGGTATACACTCTTGAAAAGGTGTGTACTATATGTACCCTATTACGTATTTTTGTGGTAAATTTTACGTGTTTCTCTTGGTAGAGTTACGACAATTTGTGATTCAAAAATGAAGTTACATATTTTGTGTTAATGTTACAATTTTTTTTATTCAAGCATTTTCTAACCAAAAAATGTATAACATCACCACAAAAACGTATAATTTCATTTCTAAATTTTAAATTATTGTTACTCTACCAAGAAAAATATGTAGCATTTACCATAAAAATGCAAAACATGGGTGCATATGGTACACACCTTTTAAGAGTTGTATACCATAGCATTACCCATATATATATAACTATCATTTGATATATGTTATTAGATAATAAAAGTAACATACCTATTAATTAAACATCTTGATTAAGAAATTGGTTAATGTCTGATAATTTCATAATGAAATGGTATATTATCGTCATGATCAAGTATGTGTATAATTGTTGTATCATCAGTAAAATACATATTATAATAATATGATATCAACTTGAATTTCCTATCAGCCAATGCAATGTGAACTCCCTTAAAATAATATTTTTCTTCTTCAATTAGATGCTCTTTAAAGTAATCAACTTCCTCAAAATATACAGTTCCTTCTATAGTGAAATTGCGGAGTTCGAATAGACTAAGTCTAAAGGGTGGTGAATAGGCTATCCAATTAAAAATTCGATTATAAAGTCCAATCTTAGTTGACTAAACAGTTTAGCACATGAATAAACAATCAATAGATGAACATGATATAACGTGAAAAACCCAAAAATGTGAAAATCATGGTCCCACCACTCAGTGAAATCCACTAAGATCCAAGAATACAAAAACAAAGTCAAGAGGACTTACAACCTTCACCTAGGTATGCCTAACACGATGACTTATAGTAATTCCATAAGTACAGCTTGACCCAGTCAACCTTCTTGATCTTTAGGACACCACGAAGCTTCAACTTCGATCTCCATTCCTATCTAACTTGTGTCGTTTTTAATATTTGAGTTTTGGACGTGAGGATGAAAAGTGGGGACCTAGAAACACTTTTGAACAAATTTGGCCACAACTGAGAAGCAATAGAGGACCAGTATTCTAGATAGGGCCTTCGCCGAAAGAATCGCCACCGCCGGCAATGGAGTGAGAATACCTTTTTTCTTGAGCTTTGCACGTGCAGCGAGGCCACCACATGAGCGACCAAGGCTGGAAAGCTACGATGTCGTGTAGACACCCCATTTTTGACCGACCTCAAGACTTTGATGTCATCGTTTGTGCACTCGGTGATTACGCATGTTTGTGTTCGTTATGAGTTTTCGGGGGTTTTGGTTGAGCGCCTTGTCTTGGGGCCTCTTAACTCTCTTCTTTTTGGCCTTATTTTTGGACCATGCCTTGGTGCCTTTGCCTAGAGGGAGAGAGGCCTGTAGGCCACTTTTTGTAGCTGTAGGCTACTTTTCCCTCTTGTAGGCCACTTGTAGTGGCCCGTAGGCTAGTTTCCGCAACTTTCAGCTGAGCGCCTTATCTCAGGGCCTCTTAGCTCTCTTCTCTTTGGTTTGTTTTTGGACTATACCTCGTTACCTCTTGCTTGGAGGGAGAGGGAGGCATGTAGGCCACTTTTTGTAGTTGTAGGCTACTTTTCTCTCTTGTAGGCCACTTGAAATAGCCTATAGGCTAGTGGAAGTGGCCGGTCGGCCACCTAAAGTGGCCTACGGCCACTTTTCTTGTTTTTCAGCCTTGTTGGCCACTTTTGGAACCCTGTCGGCCACTTTTTGTAGTTGTAGGCCACTTGCTCCTCTTGTAGGCCATTTTAAGTGGCCAGTAGGCTAGTTGAAGTGGCCTTTTTTTTTCTTTTTTTCTTTTTGTCTTTTTTTGTAGATATTTTTGGTGCCAACTGTGCCAGTTGTTGGGCACAGAATGCATCCTCCATATACGTATATGAAGGGATTCAAGCAAGCTCTACGCTTGTCAAGCAAGCTTCTCCTTGCTTTGCTTATATAAGGAGAGGTGCTTCCCCCTTGGAGAGGGTTGAGAATTTTTGCAAAACAAAAAATTTACTCTCTCTCTCTCTCTCTCTCTCTCTCTTTATATATATATATATATATTGTGCTTAGAATTGTATTTTCTTTGCATATTTGCACATAACCTCTTCTTCAAACACTCTTACTTTGTTGCTGAGATGCTTGAAGGTCTTGTTTGGAGTCTAAAGGCTGGTTTTTAACTCAAGAAGTTGCTGTTGTGGCTGTGCTTCAAAGATAATCCCTTTATCCCCTTTTGAGCCTTGTTTTAGTTGCTTACTTAGCCATCTTTGCATGCTATTTTAGGCTTAGCTTTCAACTATAAAAAGCTCTATTTTTAAGTGCTTTAAATGGTTGTTTGAGGCTTTGTGGGAGTTGGGGGTGCTTGACCCCCTTATTAGTTAAGCTTTTGAGCCATCCTTTGAAGCTCTTGTATTAGCCTTTGTTTGGCCTTTCTACCGTTGAATTCCAAAGAAATTTTAGTGGTGGAAAGTGTGTTTTGGGACCCAAAATGGATGGGGGTAGTCCCCCCATTTTGTGCTTTGTTTGCATGTGTTGTTGGCTTAACACTTTGGTATGTTTTTCTACCTTCTCGAGGCTCTATCTAAGCATGTTTTTGCCACTAATTTAACATGATATAACTCTGTTTTGGGTTGGTTTGGTTGCCTCTTGCATGCTTCTTGTACTTGTAGTGCAATTCTGTTCACTAGCCTAGTGTATTTGGTGTTTTAGCCTATTGATCTAGCATGTGTATGCTCTACTCCAGCACTTTTTTGGCTATGTTTTAGCATGCTTTAGGTCTAATTTGAGTGGTTTTGGTCATGCATGCTTGGCTTTGCATAGCTATAGTGTATGTGGCTTTGCTAGTCTTCCACTTTGAGACCTCTAGCATGTCATATTTGAGCTTTTTGCATGGCATGGTATCATTTGGCATGTTATTTCAGACCATATACCTCTGCCATATTCTTGCATTTATCCCTCTTTCATTGTGTTTAAGAGTTGCGCCCTTATGCCTTGTTGATGAGTCAATGCATGAACATCATTTGCTTGCCTTTCATGCTATCATTTTAGAGCATTTTGGCCACTATCTTGGCATGCATGAGGTTTGTTTAGGGCTGGTTTAGTCCATTGAGCATTGTATTGTATGGCCCTAGGGTTGTGTACTTCACTAACTTTAATGCTTAAGGACTCTAGCATGCCATATTTGTGTTGTTTGCATGATGTGTCATCATTTGACCAATGATTTCAGTGCTTGAACCTTTGTCATGATCTCATATATGTCATTCTTTCAATGTGTTTGGAAATTAAGCTTTGTGCCTTGCTTGCGAGTGAACGAATGAGCATGCGTTCCTTACTTTTTTGTGCCTAAGTCTTAGTGTGTTTTGGCCACTGTTTTGAGTAGTCTTAGGTCTGTCCATGGTTGGTTTGACCATTTGAGCATTGTAGTGCATACCTCATGTGTAATACAGTTCACTAGCTTTGATGCCTTAGCTTCTAAACATGCCATGCATACATTGCTTATATGATAAAGCCTTGTGCATGCCACTCTAGCATTGATAGATAAACATGTTGTTTGCACGTTTGTGATGCATTGCATGTGTTTGGATCGAACGTTAATCCAAACACGGGAAACAATGGACGTTTCATACTTGAAGTGATGAAACGTGCCTTATTTCTCAGTCGCCGTCCCCCTTGATTGTGCATGATAGGATGGAGGCCTCTTAAGTCTTGTGTGTTATTTGTGCATTCATTGACTTGTACAAACTTGGCTTTTCGGCCATCGTGAATTGCGATGCTCGGTTGGTGGCCCGAGAGTCGAGTACCGCACTCCTTTGAGCTTGAGAAATGATAAGGAGAGTGGTTGTACACACATACCCTGCAAATGCCTTGCTTTGCCCCTATCGTACTCTGTTTGTAGCAAAATTGTAGTGTGTAGAAACAACTGGCCGACCGGCCACTTTAAGTGGCCTACAGCCTCCCCTGGTGGCCGACAGTCCACTAGCTTGAAGATGGTTCAAAGTGATTCTGGTTCTGGAGCAGAAACAGTCTGGAAATTGGTTCAATGTTCAGGAACCAAAGCGAATGCAAACAGAGGCAACCGGTGGCAAGGCGACGGGATTTCGGGAAGAAGCAACCGAGCATACATGCATTCCTCGCCCCGAGGCTCCTTTCAACTGCTTTATTTAGATGGTTAACTCATTGATTCTGTACTTAAATTGTTAATGTGCTTAGCTATTCATTTGTGTTTGTAATTAGTTAACTAGAATAGTTAATTAGTTGTGATTTGTAATAGTTAGCTTAATTAGCGTAGCTAGTTAGCTTTCATTTCATTCGGACCCTCCGTCGAGAGGGCAAATGTTGTAATAAGTGTGCGTATGTGTGTGAATGTCTTCCAACCCCACGTCTTTCTCCCTTTTATTTACCAGCTTTTGATGGTTAGTTTTAGGGCATGTTTCAATTAGTATACTTATGCTTGCATGTTTGCATCATTTATTTGTTTTGCATGCACCGGGCTCGGTGTATCATTCAAACTGTATTGTATTTCAATTCCTATTTGAATACATGATTATCAAATGTTGCATTCATATGACATCTTAGATAGCCGAGCATATTTTAGTTGCATTATTGCATGTGTTGCATTAGGCACTTAACATAGTTCGAATCATGCATATTTCTAACTAGTTTTCTGTTTTGGCTCGGAGTACACTGTAAGTGTTTGCGCTTTAGCATATTGCATGAGTGTGAGTGTTGCCATGATGGCATGCTTGCCATGATAGGATGCTTGCCATGAGGCTATTTGCTTAAATGATTAAATTGCACTAATGCCTGTGGATGAAGGCTGGATTACAATTCATCGAAATGCGAGTTTTAAGCCCACTTGAAGTGGCAAATCATCATGTTTTAAGCCTACTAGAGGGTGGCAAATCCGCGCTTTAGCCTACTTGAGGGTAGCAACTTCAAACCATTTTCGAAAAACAAACATGAGATGTTTTGTTCCAAATTGAGCGATTTAGTCTATACTTGTATGCTGTGCACATCACATAGTAAGCTAGTCTAATAACCGGAATAAGAACACATGTGTTTTCAAAAACAATATATCATGTTAGTAGAGGCCGATCTTTGATCGAGTGAGCGGGGGTGCTCATTTCAGGACCTTCCCCTCTCGTACCTAAGTTCCCGAGCCGAGGCAACTTTGGTGATGACGGACACATGCCTTTGGCACGAGTCAGGGTTTCCTAAATTTTTCAAAAATAAAATATTTAGGTAGCGACTCTGTAATCTGGTAAAACAGTCCATGTTTGGCGCTTTTTAATAAAAATCGATTTTCCAAAACGGTTTGCCGGATTTGGACTCTTTGGTGATTTATCAGTCTTATATTGTACTTTGTGAGATTAGATTCAGAACGTGACAGGAGTCCGAACTGTAGTAACTAAGAACCCAATTCGCGCCCTCTCCAAAAGGGGGGCGCGCAGAGGAAGTTCGGGCGGTCTATACGTGGCAACCTCTCAACCTACCATTTTTAACTCATTATTTTTGGTAGAAAAATCTATCTCTCTTTTCATTTATTACATCTCTCTCTGTCTCTATCTTTGTCTGTCTATCTGTCTCTCTCTCTCTCCATCATAACTACACACTTTCAACCTTTGATTTAGAGCCATTAGAGTTGGAATTGATCTCTAACCCAAGTATTAACATCGTAGAGCTTAACAAGGGCTTCGATACCATCTAAGCCAAAAGTCGATTCAAATGATTTCTAGAATTCATATTCTCCTCTTGACAAGAGGTAGGGTTTTCGTCCATTTATTTAACATGTGTTTATGGATGGGTGGGCATGTGTGTGTATGTAGCATTTTTTATAGAGATATTTTGGATTATTGATAGAGATTTTGGAAATGTATGATAGAAGGTTAGGGTTTATGAATTGGTTGGTTTTTTTCTAGAAAATTTGTGACATCCCGAGTCTTGGACTTGACCGGTATTGCGTAGTAAGATAGTTTGTTTTACTTTCGGCGATTTGATTATCATATTGGGCTGTTGAAATTTCTTTTCTTCTCTTACTTAACCTCTCTTAACATTCTTGGGTTAAAAATTTTGAGTTTTGGGCATTGGAACTTGTTTCGGAGTACAAAATCAATTTATGAGTTTCTGGGCAATACCGCTCGTGCAGATTTGGCAACCGCTTGAGCAGATTCACACAGGGATTTTTGGATTTTCTGGGCATATAACCGCTTATGCGAATTCTATATGCCACTCGAGCGGATTTTGTGAAAATTTCTAAGTTCTTCTCTAGAGCAAACCATCCGTGGAGCATCAGAATCCATTCGTGTGGATTTGGAATTCCACTCATATGGAATTTGAACTACTCGTGCGGATTTTGGTGCGTCTGTCTCGAATTTTGAGCTCTTTTCCTCAAAACTAATGCCGAAAACGTGTTAGAGGCACTTTTTCACTTCTCTCTCTCTCTCTCTCTCTCTTTCTCTCTCTCTATACTTATCTTTTCTTTTCCCCGTCTTTACAAACACACCCAAATCCAAACTTCTCTATAGGATTTAACTCAAATCTTCAAGAATTTGAGAGGGCTTTTTACACCAAATCGAAGAGAATGACGAGAGCTACGTTTATACCCATTAAATCGAGTTTTCATCAATGTTGAACTTTAGGGTTTTTATTTCCTTCCTCTTCCAAGCTTGAGGTAGGGATAATCTTTGAGTTATATATATGTTTTTGCATGTCTATGCTTGTTTGGAGTATTTTTTACATGTTTGGATCATGCTTTTGGGTTAATGAACCCTAGATAATATTAAAAGTGGGTTTTCTCTATTTTTCCCAAAGTTTTTGGAAGTATAAGCTATGTTCTAAAGTGTGGGTGTTGTTTTGGAAAAATCTTTTCAAAAATGGAATAAAAACCTAGTTTTGGTGGAAACCCTAGAATTTGGGGATTTTGAGAAAAGTTGAGATATTGTGAAATTTATGCTTGATACATTGTTATGTGAGTAAATTATGTAGAAAATATCTATAGTATGAGGAAATTTCACGAGAAGATGAGAATTGTTGATTTTAGAAGCTTGAGATATAGTTTATTATTGGTTTGTCTTGAAAAACCAAGTTTAGAAAATGATGATTAATATGTAGAGAATACACGTATATTGATATTGTTATATTATCTCTTGGAAATATATTATAATGTTATATTGATAAGAGATGTGAAAATTTGATCACAATGGAGGATTGTGTAGTGGAATTGAAAAATGGAACTATATTAATGCATCGTTGTATTTTGCATTGCCATTCCATTTAATCATTGTTACAATTGATTTTGAATCTTGCATTGAAAAATTATTGCTTTGAGAAAGGAATTGTTTTGTGAAACAAGAACATCTTGAATTGTTTTGGGATAAATATGTTGGCAAGTCCAGATAGGGGGTGTAATTTGGTATTGGTTAAGTTGGCCTGAGTGTCCATGGTGAAAGACTGAAAACACACACAGAGGAGATGCCACGTGACTTTCGGCTATCAACCAGTAAAGTGGTGATTGGTAGTGTTTGATCTGCCTACGTACAGACACCAACCTAGGGATTACCTGAGTCGTATTGACCACCCCTTGAACTACATTGAAGTCATTGAATTGTTGTGTTTTCAAATTGTATTGAGCATAATGTTTTCAAAAGATAGAGATATATGTTTTGAGCATGATACGACATACGCATTCATTTCAGGAAACTGTATAAAATGTATATACTTTGTTAAGATTTTTCCTATTGGGCTTTGTACTCACACCCTATGGGATTTTGTGCAGGAAATGATGTGATGATCCCGCCGAGTTAAATGTGTGGAATATATTTTGAGAGCAAAAGGCTTTTTTTTCTTTTGTTGTAATTATTTTGACAAGCCAAGGGATTTACTTGTATGGATTTGAAAACCATTATTTTGTGTAACTGGGCATAAGCCTTAGAAATTGTATCCCTTAAGGGCATTGAATTGTACTTGACATATTGTGCCACATGCTATCGATTCATATTCTAGGAATGTTGAATGTATAACCGCATGTGGAATATTTTTTGTAAATCTTTGGAGTTTTAATGAATACAAATGTTGGAGATTTGATGATGATGTTAATGTTAAGACTTTATTTTTCGTTCACATTAAGCAATCGAAGTTATTGATTTGTAAACAAGATTATGTAATCAGAAGTTGATGAGACTATATTTTGTTATTTCTTCAGGGCATTACAACTTGGTATTAGAGCTACCGGGTTTGAATACTTGTGGCTCGCGGGAAGTGGTATTTTTTCCACAATGGGTTCATTTCTCTTAACTAGGAGATGTTCCATGTTTTAGGTGTTATGTGATAACATGTTTATATGACTAAATAGGTATGGAATTGAACTTTTGGGATGTTGTTTGCGTCTATTAAATTCCTTGAGGTCTTATTAGAAGGGCACTTGATCAATGCTCATTCTAATAAGAATTCTTGATATTTCGTGGGACAAATTTCATCGTAAAGGAGTAATCCGTATGTGTTTACATGACTAAGTGCTTATATGGAGTGAAACTAAGTGTTTATGTGGTATGGAAATGTATAAAATTATTGTGACAGGACATGTGGGATAAGTTGCGAGCACATATGAGATTGTGTGCTACAGTGTTTATTCTTATCCTTATTTAGGATGTCAGGAAGAGGTCAGGCACATGGTGGTAGAGGCGGGAGGTGTGGTAGGCCTCGTTGAGGTGTGCATGAAGTACTGGTCCATGAGGTTCCAGTGCAAGAAGAAGGGTTCAGCCAAGCTAATGTGGCCAAGCAAGTAGGCCAAGCTAATGTGGCTGAGCAAATGGGGCAAGTGGGTCAAGCTGCAATGGGTGCCCTAGCTCGAGAGATAACGGGGGCTTTGAGAGAGTTGATGAACATCTTGAAGGCGGAGAACCAATCCTGAGAGAACGCTGCCAAGACAAGGGCGGGTTTTCTTACTAGAGAGTTTTTGCGGGCTAAGCCGGATGAGTTTCATGGTGACCCTGAGCCCAAGAAGGCGGGAGAGTGGCTCAAGCAAATGGTGAAGACATTTGAGATGCTTCACATCAATGATAATGAACTAAGGGTGACTCTGGCAAGTTATTACCTCAAAAAGGATGTGAGCCAATGGTGGGAGTACACCAAAGGTAGAGTGGGATTGACATGGAAAGCTTTTGTTATCGCTGTAGACACCCCATTTTTGACCGACCTTAAGACTCAAACGTCACCGATTGAGCGCTTGGTGATGTTGCATATTGTGCTCGTTCTGAAGTTTCAAAGTCTTAACTGCGAGCCTTGCCTCCGGACTTCCGGACCCTTTTGTGCTTTGCCTCGATTTTTGAACCAGGCCCTATTTTCTCTGTTTTCTCTTCCCGACAGGAGAGAGAGGTCTCGTAAACCATCTCTCAGTGGCCGTAGGCCATGTTTTGTGGTCGTAGGCCATTTTTCCCGTTTGGAGCCCAGTTTTCGATTTTCGGAGCCGTCGGCCGTGTGTCTCGGTTTGGGACCGCTTAACTACCTCCGTTTGCTCTGATTTTTGGCGCATACCTTGTTTCCTCCCTTTTGAGGAACACTGTGGCCTGGGAGACCAACTTCGTGGTCGTAGGCCATTTTTCCTGTTTGGAGCCCAGTTTTTGGTTTTCGGAGTCGTCGGCCGTGTGTCTCGGTTCGGGACCGCTTAACTACCTCCGTTTGCTCTGGTTTTTGGCACATACCTTGTTTCCTCCCTTTTGAGGAACATTGTGGCCTGGGAGACCAACTTCGTGGTCGTAGGCCATTTTTCCCGTTTGGAGCCCAGTTTTCGGTTTTCGGAGCCGTCGGCCGTGTGTCTCGGTTCGGGACCACTTAACTATCTCCGTTTGCTCCGATTTTTGGCGCACACCTTATTTCCTCCCTTTTGAGGAACACTGTGGCCCAAGAGACCAACTTCGTGGTCAAAACGCCACTTCCGAAATTTTCCCCCTTTGTTTTGCTCTATTTAAATTGGTTTTTCCCCCCCCTTTTTTCCCCCTCTTCCCCCCCCCCTTTTTTGGGTTTCAAAATGAGTTCCTCTATATAATACACCCTTGAGCTCCATTTTTAAGGTTTAGACACTTTTGGCTTAGGCTCATAACCCTCCTCCTCCTCCATAACTCTGCATTTTCAAGTTCAAACATCCATTTTCTTGCACCATTTGCACTACAACCCCTAGCCTATCACCTCCATTACTCATTTCAGTACCTTGGAGGACATTTGAAGAGGTTGAAAGCTCAGATTTTCAGACTAAAAGCTGCTAGAAACTTGGTCTTCACGGGTAAGTCCCTATTTCCCTCAAACTTGTATTTTTTTGGCCCATTTATAAGCCATATTTACTTACATTTCTGGGCTCCGACCCAAACTGAAAATAGTATTTTTTTTAGCTCTATTTCATGTTTGTTTAAGGGCCTCTCACTGTTTGAGGCTTCCTTTTTGCACTTGCTTCATTACCTCCCTTGTATGTCATTTTCTTGCATATTATTTTTGGCCTATGTATAAACTGTTTTGAGCTCTGTCATAAACTGTAAAGTGGTTTATTTTGATCCCTTATTCAACATTGTTGAAGGGATCATCACTTTTTGAGGCTTCCATTTGCCACTTGCCTTTATATCCCTCTTTTAGCCTTATTTTTGCATGATTTGTTATCCCTTTGTGCTTATTTTTTTTGGCTTTGTTTAGAACTGTAAATGACCTTATTTTGACCCCCTCTTCATGTTTTATTAGGGGTATTTTGTTGTTTGAAGCATCCTTTTTATACTTTGTGTTATAGCTCTCTTTTTGGCCTTATCTTACATAGTATTTTGAGCATACTTGTACACTGTTTTGGGTCTGATCATAAACTGTAAAATGCCATGTTTTGGACCCCTGTTCAACATTGTTGAAGGGCCCTCCTCTATTTGAGGCTTCCATTTTCCACTTGCCTTTGTATCCCTCCTTTAGGCCCATTTTTTGCATGAAAGTTTTTCCATAATTGTGTCTGTTTTTGTGGCTTGTCATAAACTGTAAAACATCATATTTTGGGCCCCTCTTCAAAATTGTAGAAGGGTCCTTCTCTGTTTAGGGTCAGTAGCTGTTACTTGCTTCATTATCTTGCTTTTGGGGCCATTTTTGCATGCTAGTTTAGCCCCATTTATGTTCGCTGTTTGGCCTTTCTTAAAACTGTAAATATGCTTATTTTGGGGCTGTCTTAATTCTTTCTTCACACTTCATGTTCAAATAATGCATTCATTGCATAGCCATAGGTCATTCCATGCGCCTAATTTCATGTTTCGGGATTCATTCCATGCATCGGGTGTCATTTTGCCATGTTTCAGGGCTGTTTTGCATCACTTATTGCCTCTGAAATTTGCATGCTAGTATGTCATATTCCATGTTTTGCCATGTCTTGTTAGAGTGGCATTTGGTGCCTTAGGGTCGGTCCTCGATTTACGTGCATGCGTGCATGCATTTCGAGTTGTCTCATTTCCATCTAATGGCCTCTTATGTGAGTGTGGCTGAGGTCCACTCATGTTGGTGTAAGTCCATTATGCATTGTGTATGTCATTTCATTCCATAGCATTGTGTATGCTAGGTTGTATGTTAGCGCATTGTGTATGCCATGTTACCTCGTGCATCGTGTATGCCATTTCATAGCATTTTGCACGTTAGGTTGTATCTTAGTTGCATTTCATACATGCCATGCATATTGCATTGTGTTCGGGATAGGAGTTAGCCCGAGCACGGGAAACGAGGGGCGTTTCGTACTTCGAGTGACGGAACGTGTCTCAATTTCCCAATCACCAACACTCCGGATTATTCATGATGGAGTTAGGTTTTAGTGAAGTTTTCATGTGCATTCATTCCATATTGAATTGTGCAATTCGACCCCTCGGCCATCATGCATCGAGATGCGTGATTGGTGGCACGAGGATCGAGGCATGCATACATTTGTGAAAATACATTGCCATGCCCCTTTCCTGCTCTCTGTTGTAGCAAATCAAGAATCAGCAGTCTTCCGGGGCTTGGCACGCTTTCCAAAAACCATTGCAAAACAGAGACTAATTGGGGCATCACAGTGGATTTCCGCGCAAAGGCAACCCGGATATGCATCATTCATCATCTGAAGAAGAGTCAAGGCAGTCCCTGGCTTGCATGCCAGTTTATTGTTTTCTTAGTTAATTTTGTTAATTAATTAGGAATTTGTACATATCTTGGACTGTATTATTTGGTCTGTATATTATTCTTTCGAACCCTCTGCGCGAGGGCAATGTTGTAATAAATGTGCGTGAGTGTGATGTATGTCTTCCAACCCCACGTCTTTCTTCCCTTTTATTTACCAGCTTATGATGGTTAGATTAGGGCATGTTTCAATTAGCATACAGTATGATAGCATGTTTGCATTCATTCATTTGTTTTGCATGCACCGGGCTCGGCATATCATACTAACTGCATTTGTATTTCAATTTCAAGTTGAATACATGATAGCTGTTGCATCTCATATGCCATGTTTAGAATAGCCGAGCCTGCTATAGTTGCATTTTTGCATGTGTTGCATTAGGCATTTCAGTATATTTAGGATCATACATGGATTTCTAATCAGTTTTTGTTTTGGCTTGGAGTACTCGGTGAGTTTTATGCTTTAGCATCTTTGTAGGCGTGTGAGTGACTGCCATGAATAGCATGCTTACCATGAGGCTATGTGCTTATGTGATATAACTGCCTTGAATGCCTGTGGGTGGAGGTTGGGTTGTTTGGATTGGGACAAATCATCAACTGTGAGTTTTAAGCCCACTAGATAGTGGCAAAACCATCTTTTTAAGCCCACCTGAGGGTGGCAAAATCTGCATTTTAAGCCTACCTGCGGGTAGCAAACCATCTTTCAAAAACAAACATGAAATGTTTTGTTCCAATTCAGGCGACCCGGTCTATACTTATATGCTGTGTGCATCACATAGTAAATCTAGGCTAATAACCGGAATAAGAACGCACAACGTCTTCAAAATCAGATATCATGGTTAGTAGAGGCCGGTCTTTGACCGGGCAAGCGGGGGTGCTCACGAAGTGACCTTCCCCAATCGTACCCAAGTTCCCGAGCCGAGGCAACTTTGGTGATGACGGACACGTGGCCTTAGGCAACGAGTCAGGGTTTCCTAAATTTCCCAAAATAAAATATTTATGTGGCGACTCTGTATCTGGCAAAGCAGTCCATGTTTGGCACTTCTTTTCTAAAAATCTATTTTCTCAAAACGAATTGCCGGATTTGGACTCTTTGGTTCAAGATTAAGAACCGTGACACAAATCGAGTCCGAACTGTAGCGAGGTCCCCTCCGCGGGCTTTTACAGTTTCTGGCGACTCTGCTGGGGATTTAGAGAGCTTGACTCGAACTGATGATATCTGGTTTTGACTACACTTGTGTGTTTCTTTGCATTGCATTTGCATTGGTGCGCCTAGGACACCGTGTTTGCCATCTGCTATTCCTGAGCGGTTTGCCAGAGGCTGCGTGCCATAAGGCTTACTCTAAGCACGGGCTCGCCAAGATAGAACACAAACCCCGGTTTTACCGGGGCACCTTTCTTGACCATTCGACCTAGTGCATATCGAAATCCGTAGTGACCATTCCAAACTAGGACAAGTTGCTTACTCGATATAGGTTGTTTGAAACCGCTGCGTGCGTAGTGAAACCCTAGCTCTTGACAAAATAGGACAGGGAAATCCTACCCCAACATAGGGGTGTTTTGGCTCTCACTTGCTTGTTATGTGCTTTTAGAGTGCGTCTCTACAGGAATGCATGTATCAGTTTGCAAGTTTGGGCATCAGGCCTGCGGGCACCAGTTCAGTATTTTGAGAATCAGTTTTACCCGAGGGTATCAGATTTGAGGCAGAATTTTGAGGGTAGAATTCAGTAGAGGGCACAATCATCTTGCTATGTTTGTATCTGTTTTGGTGAAGTTGAGCTGAGGTGTTGTCTGTTTTCTCTTTTGCTAGGGGTAGTCCTGGAACTGTAGCTTCAGAAGGCTCCGATATCTCCCGGGTACATTGGGCCAGTGCTGATAGACTTTGTTAGGTCAGAGATTCAATTCAAGGGCAACCAGTGTTCTTTCGCTGAGGCAAGGCAAAGAAAGGCCAGTCAGGGCTCACCGGTTCATCTGATTCGTCAGTCACCAGTCACATCACCTTTGTTCGGACTCAGCAGACCGTGATGTCACAGGGTTCGGAAGAATTTGTGGCCGTGGTAGCGTTAAATCGTGGAAGCGCCATGCAGCCGAGAGACCAAGATGAAACACTTACCATCTCTGGGGCATCTGCCTCATATCCAGCTTTGGGACCCCAGCTGAACTTTGACCCACTTCCGCCAGTTGAAGATTTGCAGTGTCCGAATCCTCAAGAAAGGTTGACCCAAGCCTGAGTTTTCAGACCCCTGGTGCAGCCTAATGAGAGGCTTTATCCCCTTGATGCTAATGACCTCGATCTGACCACAGTGAAAATTACGAACCTTGAGAAGCAATTCAAAAAGGCACAGGGTCTTAACTCCATTCCCGACATTGAGGATGGGCACACTGAGTCTGCCATTCGGCTCCCAGACAGATTCAAAATGCCACATATTGATCGTTTCGACGGGTCTGGGGATCCAATGGTACATATCCGACTTTTCTTGGATGTCCTAAAGCTGATGGGTCTTACTAAGCCACAAAAACTCTCTTTGTATGGAAGAACTCTGTCCGGTGTAGCAGCCACTTGGTACGCTAAATTGGAGGACAAAGTGAAGCAAAACTGGGAAGAATTGGCTGAGGCCTTTGTCGATCAGTATTCCTACAATACCCAAGTTGAAATGACCATCCAAGAGCTTGAAGCAACCCGCCAAAACCCAAAAGAGCCTTTTGTGAAATTTGTTGCGAGGTGGAGAGCAAAGGTAGCACAGATGACAGATCGCCGCCCTTCTGAGAGGGATCAAGTGCAGATGATGGTGCGGAACCTTGAGCATGATATGTTACAGAAATTGATAGTCGCTCCGTTATTCACTTTCAAAAGTTTGCATGAACTGGGGGTTCAGGTCGAGAATGCGTTCAACAGCGGGATCATTCCCAGAACAAGTGAACCAACAAGGAGGGCGATTGCAAGGAGTACCAATGCTGGAAATAGCACTATTCCCGAACCCATTGAAATCAGTACAGTCGCCATAGCCAACCCTTTTGCCAATCCAAGCTCAAGAACAACCAACCCAAAGAGCTCAGGCGTAACTTTCACCTCCCTCTATATGAGCTTGACTAGCGCACTAAAAGTCTTGATGGAAAGAGGGTATTTCAAACCCCTCGATCCTCAACCTCTACCTGACCCACTCCCAGCCAGACATAACCCCGCCAAGTATCAGATGTACCATCGGTAGCAGTCATGGCCTTGACCGATCATACGCTTTCGCCATGAGGTCCAAAATCTCATCGACAACCGGACGATAGCTCCACCTTCAGACCCCAATGACCAAACATCTCCGCCTACCTCAATCTCATCCATATCTCGCCATCCACCTATGACCCCAAAGATATACATCACCCCGGCCCATCTACCCAAACCTGAGGTGTTTATCCCAGAAAGTATGGACTTATGCATGATGGGTGCAGCTGAACCCCAATCATCTCAAACCCGAGAACCCACTACTTCTGAGTTGATGGGAATGATAAAAGATCTTCAAAGAACTGTGACCAATCTGGCCTCCGGGACATTGGCTCCATCATCGACCACACCACATACTAGGAATTTCATGTCAAAAGGCTCCTCAGTCTTGGGGCGGGCTACATTTGAGGAAGGCCAATCCCTTGGCAAAGTGGAAGCGAGTGGAAAGAACAAGGTAGGGGCGGGCATGGATCCCCATGAACATCTTTTGTTCGCTGTTGAGGCTTTAAAAGCCAAGGGACTGGACAAAGAGCAAGTCCTCACAGTTGTTGCAAAAGTTGTGGATGACACTTTCGCTACTCAAGTTGGGGGCAGTCTAAATCAAAGGGAAAACCGGGAGAAGGGCCGTTATACCAGAGGCAATCCTGTTAGCTCTAACCCTCCACTTGGAAGAGATCGGCAAACCAGGCCAGCACCTGCCAATCCTTTTGCTGGTGCGCCCAGTAAAAATCCACAAGCCTTGAAGTACCAACCCCGAGGTCGGAGGGTCTTTCATGCCCTCTATATGCCTTTTTCCAAAGCTCTCCAAATCCTTGTTGGACAAGGCCATCTCAAACCCCTTGAGCCTCGGCCTCTCCCGAACCCTCTTCCGACTACGCATGATGCTACCCAGTACTGCGCATACCATCAGCAAACTGGCCATACTACCGACGACTGCTTCCGTCTTCGCCATGAAGTACAGGATTTATTTGACGACGGGGTCATCCTCCTGCCGAGCTCAGCAAAGTCTATCGGCACTGGGTCAGTGAACTTGGGGGATAATGTTATGTGAACGGGGGATGAACCACCTGCGGGCGGCACTCGATTAACTCCAGACGTAGGAATGGCACGCACTGTTCTGAGCAATGTGCAAATACCAGTTTTTGTGCTTTCTGACTTGGGTGTTGGGTCAGTTTTGTTGATTTGTTTTGAGTCTATCTTTTTGTTTTGAGTCAGTCTCTTTTGTTTTGGGTCTATCTTGTTGTATCGAGTCAGTCCTGTTGTATAGAAGTCGGGTGATTCCGGAGGTGTTACCTCGGGCGTCACCATTTTGTTTTGCGTTTGCCTTTTTGTTTTGTTTTGAGTCTGTTTCTACCAGGGAGCCAGTTGTGCCAGCAGATTCTGAATGAAACAGCAGTGGTTTTTCATGCTTTTGTGCTTGCTTCTGCCTTGTGCCAGTTATGCCAGAGAGTTTGAACGAAACGACATTACTTTTTGCCTACTTTTATGTGCCTTGAACTCATTGCATTGACCTAAGTTTTTTTTCAAAACCTTTTGAACACTGCGGTGAAAACGAAGAGGAAGGAATTTCTCGAGTTTTGCAAAAATTTGATCAATTGAGAGAAAGAGAAACGTGCTAAGCCCTTAATGAATGAAATCATGCTTGTTAGCGTGAGTACTGGGAATGACCCTGGCTTGATCCAGACTGGTTTCACACTATCTTCAGCGCGAGCGACTCGTCGCTTTCTTAAAAATTTTCAAAAACAAAATGTTTTGCGCAGTCCTGCGAAGACCTGTGTGGAATCGCTCTTGAGATTGTGCAGCCTAGGATTGCTCTCAGCCTCGAGACTCAACCCCTTTGCTTCCAAACCTTGAACTTGAATTCAGAATATTCAACGGTTAACTACAATGTGAGGCCTGTGTGGCCAGATTTGAAGCAGCCCTCGAACAAGAGGCTAGGAAAGTCGGATCAAGAAGATCAGAAGATCAGAAGAAGCTTGCAAAGCTAGAACAGAAGTACCCTTCGAACTAGGGGCAAAGATGTTAGATGTGCTCGAAGAGCCGAAGATAGATCCTTTTGCGAATCAATACAGCAGTCATTTTCCTAGATTCAGATGACTTCAGGATCTCAAAAACCATTTGGCTTGGACAAAGCTACACTTTTACCCTTTGAGAGGCTCGTTGGGCCGAAAACCCAGAAGGGCGACCCAGGCAAAAGTTAGAGTGAGAAGAAAAAGAACAAAAGAAAAAAAAAGAAGAAAATGAGAAAAGAACAAAAAAAAAAAAAAAAAAAGGGGAAGAATGCAAAGAAAAGAACAAAAAAAAAAAAAAAAAAAAACAACAAAAAGAAAGAAAGGAATGAAAAGAAAAGAAAAACAAAGCTCGTAAGGTTGAAAACCTGCAATTGGCGCCTTGGCAAAAGTTAGAGCATAAAAGGAGAGGTTAATACTCGAGTGTACCTTAACCCCGAACTACGTAAGGCTTGATTCCCATCTTTGGGATACGTAGGCAACTTCATTCTGAAGTCCAGCTGTAAAACACTTCAATTTGATTGTGTCCATGCGATGGTTCTGGTCATCTTTGTCTTTTCTGTATCTGAGGATTTGGTTGCGTTCGCTACTCTGAGGGCTGACTACAATGCGCTGCAGTACCATTCAAACAAGGGGCAACTTTCCGTTGCCATTCAATGCGCCGCGGTGCCATTCAAACAAGGGGCAACTTTCTGTTTCCATTCAATGCGCCGCGGTGCCGTTCAAACAAGGGGCAACTTTCCGTTGCCATGCAGCTCTCTTCAAGCACGGGGCAGTTTTCCCTTGGATCCGAGGTTGCGCATCTCAGGAGTTGGTTTCATGCTCGTTGAGCAATGGCCGTTTGCAAAATAGTTTTTGAGAATTTTTACTGAGGTTGACTAATTTCTCGAAAATTATTTCATTTTTCAAAACTGGACCATTTCTTTGACCCAAAAAGGAAAATTTTCAGTGCTCATAGCCTGACTTGCATGACTTTAAATCAGAAAATTGAACAAGCATGTTAATCTAACTCTCATTTTGGTCAAAATTGTCTTAGTAGAAAGCCAAAAACAAAAAACGGTCGAAATGATGAACTAGGGGCACAGTTGAGTCAGGTGTTCTGTCCTTTCCCCATTGCCACAATACTTGCTAAGAAGGGCACTCTACCTGTCGGAAAAGGGCACCACTGAAGCTAACCACAAAAGGGTCGAAAAGCTCTCACACTTTCCAATGAACGAGGTGTCGAGCCAAGTGCGAAGCATGAACTGGAATGGGGCAAGATTTTCCACTCAATCATCTGGACAGATCTTATCACGTCCAAACTCTCTAGCAAAGCATCATCAACCGATGTTAGCTACAGATTTGCTACACACCCAAATGTAGCGCAACCCTTCTATGGAAGGAATTCACTAGCTGTGAGCGGAAGAAAGAGAATCTGGTGGAATACCAGTGGCAAGAGCCCGCAACTTCATGCTTATCCATCAACCACCCAGGGGAGGGATTAAAAAATGAGAGATTAAAGAATAGAGAGATGTGCGTTGAGAAAAAAGTGAGGAAAAGGGTTTTGTGAGAAAAGCCGAGCCTGAGGGCCAAGTAATGTGAGAATCACCAAATAAGAAAGGCTGGGAAACAATACCCGGAGAAACTGGCTCCTCGCAAACTGAGATGTCTCTCGTCTTTGGAACACGTCTGTGTGTCTTGTCTTTTGTTTTGTTTGTCTCGATTCTTGTTTTGAGTCGTTTGAGTGTCAACAGATGTGTTTAGGTCATTCTATCTTGTTGAGTTGTGTTTTGGTTGTTCTACCTTTGTTTTCCATTGATTGAGTCGTTTTGGCTGTGGTCAATTGTAGGCTCAATACCCGATTGAGAACCCTTTTCTCATTTTAATTTCAAAAATCGTTTTGTGCTTAGAGTACCGTGTCGTTCTCCACATTTGTGCAAAAAAAAAAGGATCAGTTCTTTCATAAAGCCGCAGGGTTCAACCCAGGTCATGTCAGAATAGTAAAACAAGGACCTATCAGAAGCTATTTAGTTTCCGGACTGTAAAGCAAAAGAAAAAAGGGAAAATTTGGAGCATCTTAGCATGTTTCAACCTTAGCAAAATCCGAGACTGCATTCCAGGTGCACCTTCTCAGGCCTCGCCGTTTCTCTGGAGTATAGTGTATCTCGACCCCAAGTGTAAGCCTGCTTCAAGTCAGAATGGCAGTCCAAGCAGCACCCGAGGGTTTCACATGCAGATGTTATCTCTCGCCAATATGAACAGGGTGTGCCCTTTTTTTTAGCTGAGTGTGTTGCAAAGTCCTCTAAGAGGCAAATCAGAGGCACCAGAGTACATATTTGATGCTCCTCTATTGCATAGAATGTGAACTTTCATATACACTGTTGTTGCATGCGTGCCGCACATCGTTATGATATGCTTGCTTTCGATTCCGCATAGAATATGCTTTGCTTGTTTCATGCATAGAATATGCTTGCTTTCAATATTGCATAAAATGTGCTTCCATACTTGCATAGAAAATGCTCGTATCTCTTGCATGGAAAATGCCCCCATACTTGCATAGAAGATGCATTTTATCGCACTTTCTTGTGCATTTTATCTCACTCGCACTGTCTTGTGCACTTACACTTTGTATCTCACTTGCACTGTCTTGTGCATCTTGTGGTTGTATCTCACTCGCGCTATTTAGCATATCGCGCTGTTTAGTGCATTTCAAATCAATCGTGCTGTTTAGCGTATCACACTATCTTGTGCATTTCAAATCAATCGCGCTATTTCGCGCACCTCCATCGACTGTTCTGTGCAGTTTATCACTCGCGCTATTTTGCGCACCTCAATTGCACTGTTTTGTGCAGTTTACATTCGCGCTATTTTGCGCATCGCCTTTATCGTGCGATTTATCATTCGCGCTACTTTGCGCACCTCAATCGCACTGTTTTGTGCAGTTTATCATTCGCGCTATCTTGTGCACCTCAATCGCACTGTCTTGTGCATTACATATCATCGCGCTATTTTGCGCACCTCAATCGCACTGTCCTGTGCTTTGCGTATCACATCGCACTATCTTGTGCATTTCAAATCAATCGCGCTGTTTAGCGTATCGCACTATTTTATGCATTGTATCATTCGCGCTACCTTGCGCGTCCCACCTGCACTTGTTAGTGCATTACATTTGACTCGCGTTATTTTGCGCATCGCACTATTTTGTGCACATTACTTGCATTGTGCATGCATTTTATCGTGCTATCTTGCGCATCTCACCTGCACTTGTTAGTGCTTTGCATCGCGCTATCTTGCGCACCTTACTTGTATCACACTGCTTTATGCATTCACCCTACTCGCACTGTGTTGTGCACCTCCAGCTCGCACTGTCTTGTGCACTCTCTGGTCTAGGAGACCTTAAATCCTGCATCATCATTCGCGTTGTTTTGCGCATCGTACTTGCAGTTTACTTGCATTTCATTTGCACTGTCTTGTGCACTTTCTGGTCTAGGAGACCTTAAATCCTCTAAAGGTGCAATTCCTTTGGTGTTTGTCATGCCCGAACGACTTCTAGTGGTCTGGTATAGCCACCTGCCTGTGTTAGCAGTGAGTTCCTAGGAGACCAACTGAGACGGTGGAAACTAGAGTTCGAATGGCTCATGCCTAGAACACAAAGGTTCGGGATTTCCGAGACTAAAGTCTGGTTTAAATACCCAGGGGTATATCCTCGGCTTGAAATCTGTATGGCAGCCCCATAGATTGAGATAGCATATGTATGCACCTCAGTTATGGATACTGATCCAACATAGTCTGTCACCCTGTTGGAGAATAAGGAAAGCTGCGACCATAGTCAGGGAAAAAAGTAGTACCTGTGGTTCAATCAAGAAGAAGCGAGAGATCCCCAGCAGCATGAGGTAAGTCATTGCCAATTACCCCTGTAAGGTACCTTTACCTTTTAGCTATTACATTGCATTTTAGCCACTACATTACAGTGCATTACATGAATCCTCAATTTTCAAACCGGTTTCGCGTAGCGTATAAGTCCAATTTTCAAACCGGCTTCGCGTAGCGTATAAGTCCAATCTTCAAATTGGCTTCGCGTAGCGTATAAGTCCAATCTTCAAACCGGCTTCACATAGTGTATAAGTCCAATCTTCAAATCGGCTTCGCGTAGCGTATAAGTCCAATTATCAAAATCTTCCTGCATATCATTTTGCATCCTGCCCCTGAACTACGCTGGTTTTATTTCTTGCAAAGGGATACGTAGGCAGCCTGCGGGCACAACCATTTATTTATCTATATTTTGTTTGTTTGTCCGAGTCTTCGGCCTTGTCAAAAATGGGTCGTCTCTAGGCTTTGACATTCACTCCCGTCATTCTTATGACTTTCGAGTTCTGTCAAAGAGGGGCAACTGTAGACACCCCATTTTTGACCAACCTTAAGACTCAGACGTCACCGATTGAGCGCTTGGTGATGTTGCATATTGTGCTGGTTCTGAAGTTTCAGAGTCTCAGCTGCGAGCCTTGCCTCCGGACTTCCGGACTCTTTTATGCTTTGCCTCGGTTTTTGAACCAGGCCCTATTTTCTCTGTTTTCTCTTCTCGAAGGGAGGGAGAAGTCTCGTAGACCATCTCTCAGTGGCCGTAGGCTACGTTTTGTGGTTGTAGGCCATTTTTTCCGTTTGGAGCCCAGTTTTCGGTTTTCGGAGCCGTCGGCCGTGTGTCTCGGTTCGGAACTGCTTAACTACCTCCGTTTGCTCTGGGTTTTGGAGCATACCTTGTTTCCTCCCTTTTGAGGAACATTGTGGCCTGGGAGACCAACTTCGTGGTCGTAGGCCATTTTTTCCGTTTGGAGCCCAATTTTCGGTTTTCGGAGCCGTCGGCCGTGTGTCTCGGTTCGGGACCGCTTAACTACCTCCGTTTGCTCTGGTTTTTGGCACATACCTTGTTTCCTCCCTTTTGAGGAACACTGTGGCCTGGGAGACCAACTTCGTGGTCGTAGGCCATTTTTCCCGTTTGGAGCCCAGTTTTCGGTTTTCGGAGCCGTCGGCCGTGTGTCTCGGTTCGGGACCGCTTAACTACCTCCGTTTGCTCCGATTTTTGGCGCACACCTTATTTCCTCCCTTTTGAGGAACACTGTGGCCCAAGAGACCAACTTCGTGGTCAAAACGCCACTTCCGAAATTTTCCCCCTTTGTTTTGCTCCATTTAAATTGGTTTTTCCCCCTCTTTTTTTTTCCTCCCCTTTTTCCCCCCTCCTTTTTTGGGTTTCAAAATGAGTTCCTCTATATAATACACCCTTGAGCTCCATTTTTAAGGGTTAGACACTTTTGGCTTAGGCTCATAACCCTCCTTCTCCTCCATAACTCTTCATTTTCAAGTTCAAAAATCCATTTTCTTGCACCATTTGCACTACAATCCCTAGCCTATCACCTCCATTACTCATTTCAGTACCTTGGAGGACATTTGAAGAGGTTGAAAGCTCAGATTTTTGGACTAAAAGTTGCTGGAAACTTGGTCTTCAAGGGTAAGTCCCTATTTCCCTCAAACTTGTATTTTTTTGGTCCATTTATAAGCCATATTTTCTTACATTTCTGGGATCCGACCCAAACTGAAAATAGCATTTTTTTGAGCTCTATTTCATGTTTGTTTAAGGGCCTCTCACTGTTTGAGGCTTCCTTTTTGCACTTGCTTCATTACCTCCCTTGTATGTCATTTTCTTGCATATTATTTTTGGCCTATGTATAAACTTTTTTGAGCTCTGTCATAAATTGTAAAGTGGTTTATTTTGAGCCCTTATTAAACATTGTTGAAGGGCTCATCACTTTTTGAGGCTTCCATTTTTCACTTGCCTTTATATCCCTCTTTTGGCCTTATTTTTGCATGATTTGTTAGCCCTTTGTGCTTATTTTTTTTGGCTTTGGTCCGAACTTTAAATGATCTTATTTTGACCCTCTATTCATGTTTCATTAAGGTTATTTTGTTTTTTGAAGTATCCTTTTTATACTTTGTGTTATAGCTCTCTTTTTGGCCTTATCTTACATAGTATTTTGAGCATACTTGTACACTGTTTTGGGTCTGATCATAAAATGTAAAATGCCATTTTTTGGGCCCCTCTTCAACATTGTTGAAGGGCCCTCCTCTGTTTGAGGCTTCCATTTGCCACTTGCCTTTGTATCCCTCCTTTAGGCCCATTTTTTGCATGAAAGTTTTTCCATACTTGTGTCTATTTTTGTGGCTTGTCATAAACTGTAAAATATCATATTTTGGGCCCCTCTTCAAAATTGTAGAAGGGCCATTCTCTGTTTAGGGTCAGTAGCTGTTACTTGCTTCATTATCTTGCTTTTGGGGCCATTTTTGCATGCTAGTTTAGCCCCATATATGTTCGCTGTTTGGCCTTTATTAAAACTGTAAATATGCTTTTTTTGGGGCTGTCTTGATTCTGTCTTCACACTTCATGTTCAAATAATGCATGCATTGCATAGCCATAGGTCATTCCATGCGCCTAATTTCATGTTTCGGGTGTCATTTTGCCATGTTTCGGGGCTGTTTTGCATCACTTATTGCCTCTGAAATTTGCATGCTAGTATGTCATATTCCATGTTTTGCCATGTCTTGTTAGAGTGGCATTTGGTGCCTTAGGGTCGGTCCTCGGTTTGCGTGCATGCGTGCATGCATTTCGAGTTGTCTCATTTCCATCTAATGGCCTCTTATGTGAGTGTGGCTGAGGTCCACTCATGTTGGTGTAAGTCCATTATGCATTGTGTATGCCATTTCATTCCATAACATTGTGTATGCTAGGTTGTATGTTAGCGCATTGTGTATGCCATGTTACCTCGTGCATCGTGTATGCCATTTCATAGCATTTTGCATGTTAGGTTGTATCTTAGTTGCATTTCATACATGTCATGCATATTGCATTGTGTTCAGGATAGGAGTTAGCTCGAGCACGGGAAACGAGGGGTGTTTCGTACTTCGAGTGACGGAACGTGTCTCAATTTCCCAGTCACCGACACTCCGAATTATCCATGATAGAGTTAGGTTTTAGTTAAGTTTTCATGTGCATTCATTCCATATTGAATTGTGCAATTCGACCCCTCGGCCATCATGCATTGAGATGCGTGATTGGTGGCACGAGGATCGAGGCATGCATACATTTGTAAAAATACATTGCCATGCCCCTTTCCTGCTCTCTGTTGCAGCAAATCAAGAATCGCTAGATCTTAGGCTTGGCGCACTTTCCAAAAACCATTGCAAAATAGAGGCTAATTGGGGCATCACAGTGGATTTCCGCGCAAAGGCAACCCGGATATGCATCATTCATCATCTGAAGAAGAGTCAAGGCAGTCCCTGGCTTGCATGCCAGTTTATTGTTTTCTTAGTTAATTTTGTTAATTAATTAGGAATTTGTACATATCTTGGACTGTACTATTCGAGACTGTATATTATTCTTTCGGACCCTCTGCGCGAGGGCAATGTTGTAATAAGTGTGCGTGAGTGTGATGTATGTCTTCCAACCCCACGTCTTTCTTCCATTTTATTTACCAGCTTATGATGGTTAGATTAGGGCATGTTTCAATTAGCATACAGTATGATAGCATGTTTGCATTCATTCATCTGTTTTGCATGCACCGGGCTCGGCGCATCATACTAACTGCATTTGTATTTCAATTCCAAGTTGAATACATGATAGCTGTTGCATCTCATATGCCATGTTTAGAATAGCCGAGCCTGCTATAGTTGCATTTTTGCATGTGTTGCATTAGGCATTTCAGTATATTTAGGATCATACATGGATTTCTAATCAGTTTCTGTTTTGGCTTGGAGTACTCGGTGAGTTTTATGCTTTAGCATCCTTGCATGCGTGTGAGTGACTGCCATGAATAGCATGCTTACCATGAGGCTATGTGCTTATGTGATATAACTGCCTTGAATGCCTGTGGATGGAGGTTGGGTTGTTTGGATTGGAACAAATCATCAACTGTGAGTTTTAAGCCCACTAGATAGTGGCAAAACCATCTTTTTAAGCCCACCTGAGGGTGGCAAAATCTGCATTTTAAGCCTACCTGCAGGTAGCAAACCATCTTTCAAAAACAAACATGAAATGTTTTGTTCCAATTCAGGCGACCCGGTCTATACTTATATGCTGTGCGCATCACATAGTAAATCTAGGCTAATAACCGGAATAAGAACGCACAACGTCTTCAAAATCAGATATCATGGTTAGTAGAGGCCGGTCTTTGACCGGGCGAGCGGGGGTGCTCACGAAGTGACCTTCCCTAATCGTACCCAAGTTCCCGAGCTGAGGCAACTTTGGTGATGACGGACACGTGGCCTTAGGCAACGAGTCAGGGTTTTCTAAATTTCCCAAAATAAAATATTTAGGTGGCGACTCTGTATCTGGCAAAGCAGTCCATGTTTAGCACTTCTTTTCTAAAAATCTGTTTTGTCAAAACGATTTGCCGGATTTGGAGTCTTTGGTTCAAGATTAAGAACCGTGACACAAATCGAGTCCGAACTGTAGCGAGGTCCCCCCCGCGGGCTTGTTACAATCGCTTTCCAAGACAGATACCTACCTCCCACAGTTAGGGAGAGACTAAGGCAAGAATTTCAAAACCTCAAGCAACTAAACCTATCAGTGGTTGAGTTTGAAGCGGCTTTCACTAGTTTGTCCCGGTTTGCACCGGATTTAGTGGCAACGGAGGAACGCTGTTGCATAGAATTTGAGAAGAGATTGAGAACCAAAATCTTGTTCAAGGTTGCCAGAAACATGATCCAGAACTATAACCGTCTTGTGGAGGCGGCGACTCATGTAGAGATTACAATGCAGGCTGAGGAGGAGACACTATGGGGTTCGAGGTTTAGAGGTCAAGAGTTTCAAGGGGACTTTAGGCCTGGCAAGAAGCATAGGGGCACCTCTTCATCCTAGTCCCAATCACAACAGACTAGATCTACATTTTCGTTGCCAAGTGTTGGCCATGGGAGGAATGCTCAGGGCAGCTTTACTTGTTTCAAGTGTGGCCAACCGGGTCACAAGGCTAATTCTTGTCCACAGAAGGGAGCAGGGAAACAAATGTTACCACCACTACCACCTAACTGATCTCAGAGTCAGTCCCAGAGTAAGGGGGCGAGGACCTACATGCTTTCAGTGTGGTCAGTTGGGGTATTTGAGGAGAGCTTGCCCGCAATTGGGAGGCACATTTGGTGCATTAGGATCGAGGGAGACTCAGAGCCATTAGTAGGCTCATTCAGTCCAAAACTCACGAGCTAATCAGGGAGCTACCTCAGCTCAATCAATTCAGCAGGCCTATGCTTCGAGAGATGAGCAGGTTGATCAGAGGCCACGAGCACGAGTATCTTTATTCTGATCTTGAGCGATTGCCAAGATCCTCTGTTGAGAGAGATTATTTTGTTGTGTTCGATTCTTTGGCTAGTGTTTTAATTGATACGAGTGCGTCACATTCATTTACATCGTTTGTTTTTGCTTTTGCTTTTGCTTCTGCATTGGGGTTAGAGATTGATCAGTTAGAGTCTTTTTTGTGGATTGAGTCACTGGTTGGGGTAGAGTGGCATTGAGCCAAGTGTGCCGCTCTTGCGAGATTGAGGTCGCAGATCGCCGACTCTCTTTTGACTTCATCATCTTAGACATGCACACTTTTGACATTATTTTGGGTATGGATAGGTTGACCCACTTCTAGGCTACTATAGATTGTTAGCGTCACCGAGTGTCCGTATGCACACCAGCTGGGGATTGTTTCTATTTTTTGTGTGATCGGGGTGATAGTGCGTTTCCACCATTGTTTGACTTTAAGAGTCGAGGGGGACTTAGTTTTCTCCTTTCCTTTGCCTTAGCTAATGATGGTAGCATGGTTTGGAGTGATTTACCAAGGGTAGTTTGTGAATACCCTGATGTTTCCCCTGAAGATCTTACTGGGTTGCCTCCTCATCGGGAGATAGAATTCTCCATTGACTTAGTGCTTGGCACGAAACCAATTTCTATGGCGCCATATAAATTTGCACCCGCTGAGTTACATGAGTTGAAGATCCAACTTCAAGAACTTTTAGACAAGAGTTTTATTCGCCCTAGTACATCACCTTGGGGAGCACTGACTCTCTTTGTGAAAAAGAAGAATGGGTCATTGTGATTGTGTATTGATTACTGCAAATTAAACCAAGTTACCATTAAGAACAAGTATCCCCTACCAAGAATAGATGACTTCTTTGACCAACTTAGAGGGTTTCGTTTCTTTTCGAAGATAGACTTGAGATCGAGGTACCATCAGTTGAGAGTAAGGGAGGAAGATATCCAGAAAATGGCTTTTCACACGCATTATGGCTAATATGAATTCCTAATAATGCCTTTCGGTTTAGCCAATGCACATGCTTCCTTTATGGACTTGATGAATCGAGTCTTTCGAGAATTCCTAGACTATTTTGTGGTCATCTTTGTGGACAATATCTTGATTTATTCAACCTCTGAGGAGGAACACGAAGAACACTTGCAAATAGTGCTTGACTTGCTTAAGGTGCACCAATTGTATGCTAAATTTGAGAAATGTGAGTTTTGGCTGACTGAAGTGAAAATTTTGGTGCATGTTGTGTTGGGAGAAAGAGTAAGTGTAGATTCTTCTAAGATAGATGCCATGCAAGATTAGGAACAACCTAAGAATGGTTTTGAAATCCGAAGTTTCCTAGGGTTAGCCGAGTATTATCATTGTTTCGTAAGGGACTTCTCTAAACTAGCCGTACCTTTGACCAGGTTGACAAGGAAGGGTGTCAAATTTGTATGGAACGAGACTTGTGAGAAGTCATTCTAAGAACTTAAGACTAGGTTGACCAACGCACCAGTTTTGATAATTTCAGAAGGAGGCTTAGGTTATATCATTTATTGTGATGCGTCCCGGGATGGTCTTGGTTGTGCATTAATGCAAGAAGGGAAAGTTGTGGCTTATGGTTCACGACAATTGAAAACTCATGAGAAAAATGACCCCATCCATGATTTAGAGTTAGTGGTGCTAATTTTTTGCTTTGAAGATTTGGAAGCAATATTTGTATAGTGAGAAATTTGATGTTTTCTCTGATCATAAGAGTCTAAAATACTTGTTTTCCCAAAAAGATTTGAATTTACACCAACGGAGATGGATGGAATTTATAGAGGATTATGACTTTGAGTTGCGTTGTCACCCGGAAAAGGCCAATGTAGTGGCCGATGCCTTGAGTCAGAAATCTGTGAGTAGTATGGCAGGTGTAACCATTCAGGAATGGGTTATGCTAGGTGATATCGGCAAGTTTGATTTGCAGCTGGGCGAGTCTAGCAAGGGTACTACCCTAATTACTTTAATTGCTCAACCTATCTTGATTAGTAGAGCCATAGAGGCACAAGAGGGCGACCGTGAGGTGGAGACAATCTATGATAGGATCTCCAATGGGAAGGAAGAGAAGGGTTTGAACATCCACTTGGATTTGAGTGTAAGGTACCTAGATTGTTTGTTTGTGCCGGAATCTTGTAGAGAGGAGGTTGTAGACGTCCCCGAACGCCCCGGGAGGGTTAAGTCCCGTTCCGTTCGTATTGGGGTCACTACAGTTCGGACTCGATGTCACGGTTCTCAATCTTGAACCAAAGAGTCCAAATCCGGCAAATCGTTTGAGAAAACAGATTTTTTGAAAAGTAGTGCCAAACATGGACTGCTTTGCCAGATTACAGAGTCGCCACCTAAATATTTTAAAATGGGAAATTTAAGAAACCCTGACTCGGTGCCGAAGGCTACGTGTCCGTCATTACCAAAGTGGTCTTGGCTCGGGAGCTTGGGTACGATCGGGGAAGGTCAGCTATGAGCACCCCCTTTCGCCCGGTTTGAAGACCGGCCTCTACTAACCGTGATATCCGATTTTGAAAACCTTATGTGTTCTTATTCCGGTTATTAGCCTAGAATTACTATGTTATGCGCACAGCAAACAAGTATAGACTAGATCGCCTAATTTGGAAACAAACATTGCATATCCGTTCTTTTTGAAAATGCTTTGGAATTTTCTACTCGCAAGTAGGCTAAAACACGGATTTCAATGAGTTTTCCAACTCAAGCAACCCAACCTCCACCCACAGGCATTCAAACAGTTTATCTCACATAAGCACTTAGCCGCATGGTAAGCATACTGTCATGGCGACATTCACACGCATGTGGTATGCTAAAGCGTAAAATACTTACATCGTACTCGTACAAAACAAGAAACTAGTTAGCGGACATGCATGTCCCTAGGTCATGTTAAGTGGCTAATGCAACACGAAAAGGATGCAATTTAGAGTAGGCTCATTAACCCTAAAGATGACATGTGAAATGCACTTTATTCGATGCAGTATTCAATTTGGAATTGAAAATATAATGCGCTTTGTATGATGTCGAGCCCGATGCATGTCAACAAATGCATGGATGCATGCATAGCATAAGGTATGCTAAAATAAACGTGCCCTAATACTAACCATTAAAAGCAGGTAAGTAAAAGGGAAGAAAGAAGTGGGGGTTGGAAGACATGCACACACCCACGCACACTTATTACAGATTTACCCTCGCTCGGAGGGACCAAAAGAATAATACAAATTAATTAACTATGCAAGCTAATTAAATATTACAAATTAATTAAATTAACAAAATAATTAATTTAAGAAAAACAGTAAACCGCCTCGGGGCGAGGGCCCAAGGCATGCACACTCGGATTCCGCTCGGAATTGCACTGCCATGCCTAGCCTGCCTCTGTTTTCCCTGCTTTGTTCCTCTGAAATCTGCCAAAGTCTCAAGGATGCCTCTCTGGACACTGGAGAATCCCACCGTCTGGAGGAAATGACCACCGGCACTAGGATGTAGCCATCGGCACAAAATATATCCACCGGCCATTGATTGACTGCCGGTCGGCACTAAACACTGCCGGCCGGCAATGAATTCCTACAGAACCTGCCTCACAGCAGTAGAGGGCAAAACTTGCATGCCAGCTCAATTCAAGCAATGTATGCACCAAACACATTCCTTATCATGTTTGTGACTCAAAGGAGGATGTGCCTCGATTCTCGGGCCACTAATCGCGCATTTCCATGCATGATGGCCAAAGAGTCAAGTGTGCATTTTAATATCAAATGTAATGCACACCAAACGTACAAGGGACCCAACCTCAATCATGGTTGATCAAGAGGCAAGGCAATGCACAACAATGAACATGCAACCTAAGCATGCAAGCTAACATACAAACATGCAATGCAACTACATGGCATACACAATGCTAACAAGATAACATGCACAACGCATTGAAATATGGCATACACAATGCAACATGGACTTACACCAACACAAGTGGGCCTCTGCCACACTCGCATAGGAGGCCATTAGATGAAAACAAGATACCTCGAAATGCGTGCATGCGTGCACGCAAACCGAGGACGGACCCTCAGGCACTGAAATGCCACTCTAATGTGACATGGCAAAGACACGGAATATGGTATGCAAATGTGCAAGAATCAGTAGCAAAATGAGGGGCAAAACAGCCCCGAAGCAAGGCGAAATGACGCCCGATGCATGGAACGATCCCGAAATGCGAAGATAAGTGCACGAAATGGCTTACAGCTAACGAAGCATGCATAATTGGTACATGACATGAAAAAGCAGAAGCAAGGCAGCCCCAAAAATCACATTTTTACAGTTCAAATCATGGCCAAACAGCAATCACAAATAGGGCTAACATGGCATACAAAAATGACTCCGCAAGGGAGGCAATGAAGCAAGTAGTATATGCAGTGCCCAAACAGAAAAATACCCTTCTACAACACTGAAGAGGGACAAAAAATATGCACATTTACAGTTTATGACAACCCCCAAATCAGTATGCAAACATGCTCGAAATGCCATGCGAGATTGAAGCCAACAAAGGCTATAATATGAGGTATACAAAATATGCATCAAAAAGCAAAAGACCCTTCATGGGACATGGAGAGTGGTTCAAAATAAGACCCCTTATAGTTCTGATGATGGCCCAAAAACAGAAGCAAGATAGGCTAACAAAGCATGCAAAAATGGGGGCCAAGAGGGGTATAATGGTAAGTACTACATGGAGACCCCCAACAGTGTTGAGCCCTTCTTCAATGTTGAATAGGGGCTCAAAATAAGCCTAACTTCAATTTATGACATGCTCCAAAACAATTTATATGTAGGCCAAACAAATCATGCAAAATTACGGTAAATAGAAGAGATTATGAAGCAAGTGCAAGATAGGGGTCCCAAAAAGGGTTGAGCCCTTCTTCAATGTTGAAGAAGGGCTCAAAATGAGCCTACTTACAGTTTACATTATGCTCAAAAACAGATCACACATAGGCTAGAAATTTCATGCAAAAATGAGGCATACCAAGGAGTATTGAAGCAAGTGCACTATGGAGGGCTCAAACAGGGTTGAGCCCTTAAACAAACATGAAGAATGGCTCAAAATAATGCCCCTTTCAGTTAGGGTCGGAGCCCAAAACAGTAAGCAAATAGGCCTAAGCAATGGTGCAAAAAAAGTGCTACAAAAGAGGGAAAATGGTCTTACCCTTGAAGATCACTTCTTTGCTACCTCTTGGACCAAGGAATGTTGCTTCTAAGCCTCTGAAAAACCCCTCCTTGCTGCTGGAAATGGAGTGGTGATGGTGGTGCTTGGTAGTGATGAAGAAAAGGCCCAAGAACAAGGGTGTTTAATGGTTGAATGGAAGAGATATAGTGAGAGATGGAGGGATATAGGTGTATATATCAGATATGTATGTCTATATCTGGTTTTTTGCTCCAAAAAAAAAATCCAACCTACACCAAGGAAGAGGAAGAGGGCTGAAATTTTGCTTTGAAATTTCTAGAGAGAGAGAGGTTTTTTGGAGTGAGAAGCTCCCAAAACTTCACTTTTTGTTCTAACCCTAAGCCATATGAGATATAAGGCCCTATATATGTCAAAATAAGAGCTTTTGGTCGAAATATCCCAATTGAAAATATCTGCCACAGTGTATTGATAAATATCTGTAAAAAATCTGAGTTCTGGGCACTTTTGGCCGGCCGGCAATCTTTTGTGCCGGTCGGCTAAATAGAGTGCCGATGGGTGGCTAATGAGGTCAAAAAGTGCCGGTGGAAGTCTAGATTGAAGCCCCGGAAGTTAGCTTTCCAATGGCGCAAACCTTGCATTAAAATTCCTCCTGTGGAAAAAGTTATGCCCTTTTTGGTGAAGCCGCGCAGATTCGATCCAACCGGGAGGATGCCCAACTTCAACTGATCATATCTCCCCCACCCGGACTTGGATTTGAGAGATTCTTGAGTGCAAAATGAAGCCCCGGAAGTCTTCTTTCCAATGGTTATGACCTCATAGCTTAACTCCAAGTGTATAGGTAGATAAGCTTGATTTAGCGATGACTGCTCGTCTTTCTCCCACCCGGATTCATCCTGAACTTCTTCTCCAACTTGTTTTCTCCCCTCTTCTCCTCTTCTCTTCAACTTCAAACCTCGAAGTAAGGTGTTTTGAAAGATTTTTCAAAGATTTCATCTCTCTTTCATTCATCTCCACTTTGTCCTTGCTCGGTTTACCGAAAAGCGCCATTTTACCGAAATCTGCGTCGGAACATCGTGGGAATTTTATTTCAAAAATGTTTTGAAAGAGAGGGTTTTAAGGTCTCAAAACCATCCAAAATAATTTTGGTTCAAAATGGGGTGTGAAGTTGAGATTCGCCTCTTTCCTTGCCGAAGAAACTGCACCTTTGCCCTGCACACCTTTCATCACCGAGTAAACCATCAGTCGCGCCCAAGTCTTAAGGGCAGTCAAAAATAGGGTGTCTACAGAGGTACTTCGAGAATTTCATCACTCATGCCACGCGGTGCATTCGGGAGCTACAAAATATGTATCATGATCTTAGTTGTCAGTTTTGGTAGAGGGTATGAAACAAGACGTTGCCTTATTTGTTTCGAAATGCCTTACTTGCTAGCAAGTGAAGGCCGAGCACCAAAAGCTTGCAGGTTTGCTACAACCCTTACCTATAGTTGAGTGGAAATGGAAGCATGCTACCATGGATTTTGTAGTTGGGCTTCCTAGAACACAATGAGGTAATGATGCCATTTGGGTGATTGTTGATAGATTGACTAAGTCTACGCACTTCATTCCGATACGCACCGGCAACTTAGTCGATTATTTGGTAGAGTTGCACATTAGAGACATAGTTCAATTTCGTGGGGTCAATGTGACCATTATCTCAGATAGAGACCCTCGTTTCACTGCACGGTTGTGGCAAAGCCTTCAAGTGGTGTTGAGAACTAAATTGACCCTTAGCACTACTTATCATCCTCAAACTAATAGGCAGTTAGAGCGTACCATTCAGATTTTGGAAGACATGCTTAGAGCTTGTGTCCTTGACTTCAAGGGGTCTTGGGAGAGGCACCCACTGTTGACTGAGTTCGTCTATAACAATAGTTATCAGGCTAATATTGGGATGGTGCCGTTTGAGACCTTGTATGGCCGACCTTTGTAGATCACCAGATTGTTGGGCCGAGGTGGGTGATGCACCGATGTTGGGCCCAGAGATTGTTAGAGAGACGACCAAGAAAGTTGCTCTCATTCGAAAGAGGTTAGCTATGACTCAAAGTCGACAAAAGTGTTATGCCGATAAGAGAAGGCGACCTCTATCTTTCAAGGTTGGTGACCATGTATTTCTTAAGATCTCACCGAGATGAGGTTTGATGAGATTTGGTGAGAGTGAGAAGTTGTCTCCAAGGATTATTGGACCTTTTGATATTTTAGATCGGATTGGGAAAGTGGTATACCGTTTGGCCTTACCGCCATAGCTTTCTAGGGTTCACAATGTGTTCTATGTATCTATGCTTAGGAAGTATGAACCTGACCCTTCACATGTACTTGATTGGGTTGACTTGGAGGTAGATGAGGATGCCTCATACAAAGATTGACCGATTCAAAATTTAGATGTACGAGAAGAAGTGTTAAGGGGAAAAACTATACCATTAGTGAAGGTGTTGTAGAGACACCATGGGGTTGAGGAAGCAACTTGGGAACAAGAGACGGAAGTCCGCTCCAAGTATCCAGATTTATTTGAGAACGCTTAGCTTGTTCTAGATTGTAATTTTCTCTTGTGTTTGAGAATAAATCATTGAAATTGTAAACTACTTGTTATTATGATTGTTGTTGCCTTTTAAGCATGAGAACTATTGTAGGATTATTACAATTGTTGTTGGACTTATGCTTATGATTATCATGTTAGTGGTTGTTGGCATTGTGGCCTTGGCCCATGGAAAAGTTTGATAATGATAGTGAAACGTTGTTGAGATTGAGATCTCCATGCTATAATTGATTTGTTGTTATTGTGGATTCATTATGGTCATTAGTGTGGTTGTTACCACTCAGAGCCTTTTGTTGTTGTATTGTCCTTGTTCTTTAGAGGTGGTTGGTGGGAGGTGTGAGCAAATTTTGAAAGCAAAATTTTCTAAGGGGGAAGATTGTGATGTCCTGAGTCTTGGACTTTACCGATATTGCATAGTAAAATAGTTTATTTTACTTTCGGCGCTTTGATTATCATATTGGGTTGTTGAGATTTCTTTTCTTCTCTTACTTAACATCTCTTAACATTCCCGGTTTAAAAATTTTGAGTTTTGGGCATTGGAACTTGTTTCGGAGTACAAAATTAATTTATGAGTTTCTAGGAAAAATTGCTCGTGTGGATTTGGCAACTACTCAAGCGGATTCACACAAGGATTTCTAGATTTTCTAGGCAAAAAACCGCTCATGTGGATTATGTATTCTGCTCGAGCGGATTTTGTGAAAATTTCTAAGTTTTTCTCTGGAGCAAACCACTATGGAGCATCAGAATCTGCTCGTGTGAATTTGGATTTCCGCTTGTGCGGAATTTGAATTGCTCATATGGATTTCAGTGCTTTGTCTCGAATTTCGAGCTATTTTCCTCAAAGCTTATACCAAAAACGTATTAGAGGCACTTTTTCACTTCTCTATCTCTCTATACTCATCTTTTCTCTTCTCTCTCTCTACAAACACATCCAAATTCAAACTTCTGTCTATGACTTAGCTCAAATCTTCAAGAATTTGAGAGGGCTTTTTACACCAAATCGAAGAGGGCGACGAGGGCTACGTTTACACTGATTGAATTGAGTTTTCGTCAATGTTGAACTATAGAGTTTTCATCTCCTTTCTCTTCCAAGCTTGAGATAGGGATAATCTTTGAGTTATATATATGTTTTTGCAAGTCTATGCTTGTTTGGAGCATTTCTTACATGTTTGGATCATACTTTTGGGTTGATGAACCCTAGATGATATTAAAAGTGGATTTTCTCTATTTTTTCCAAAACTTTTGAAAGTATGAGCTATGTTCTAAAGTGTGGATGTTATTTTGGAAAAATTGTTTAAAAAATGGAACAAAAACCTAGTTTTGGTGGAAAACCTAAAATTTAGGGATTTTGGAAAAAGCTGAGATATTGTGAAATTTATGGTTGATACATTGTTATGTGAGTAAATGATGGAGGAAATTTCTATAGTTGCGTCAAATGAGAAAATTTCATGAGAAGATGAGAATTGTTGATTTAGGAAGCTTGAGGAATAGCTTATTGTTGGTTTGTCTTGAAAAACCAAGTTTAGAAAATGATGATTAATATGTGGAGAATACACGTATGTTGATATTGTTATATTATCTCTTGGAAATATATTATGATGTTATATTGATAAGAGATGTGAAAATTTGATCACAATGGAGGATTATGTGGTGGAATTGAAAAATGGAACTATATTAATGCATCGTTATATTTTGCATTGCCATTCTATTAATCATTGTTACAATTGATTTTGAATCTTGCATTGAAAAATTATTGTTTTGAGAAAGGAACTGTTTTGTGAAATAAGAACATCTTGAATTGTTTTGGGATAAATACGTTAGTAAATCTAGATAGGGGGTGTAATTTGGAATTGGTTAAGTTGGGCTAAGTGTCCATGGTGAAAGACCGAAAACACAAGCGGATGATGTGCCACGTGCCTTCCGGTTAGCAATCGGTAAAGTGGTGATTGGTATTGTTTGATATGCCTACTTGCAGATACCAACCTAGGGATTACCTGAGTCATATTTAGCACCCCTTGAACTATATTGAAGTTATTGAATTGTTGTGTTTTCAAATTGCATTGAGCACAAGGTTTTCAAAAGATAGAGATATATATTTTGAGCATGACATGACTTATGCATTCATCTCAGGAGACTATATAAAATGTATATATTTTGTTAAGATTTTTCCTACTGGGCATTGTGCTCATCCTATGAGATTTTGTGTAGAAAAAGATGTGGTGCTCCTTTCGAGTTAAAGATGTGGAATGTATTTTGAGAGCACAAGGCTCTTTTCTTTTTGTTGTAATTATTTTGACAAGCTAATGGCTTTACTTGTATGGGTTTGAAAATCATTATTTTGTGTAACCGGGCATAAGCCTTGGAAATTGTAGCCCTTGAGGGCATTGAATTGTACATGACATATTGTGCCACAAGTTATAGATTCATATTCTCGAAATTTTGAATGTATAACGGCATGTGAAATATTTTTGTAAATCTCTAAAGTTTTGATGAATACAAATGTTGGAGATTTGATAATAATGTTAATGTTGAGGCTTTATTTTTCGTTTACATTAAGCAATGGAAATTATTGATTTGGAAACAAGATTATGTAATTGGAAGTTTATGAGACTATATTGTGTAATTTCTTCGAGGCGTTACGAAATCGGTTTGAAGGGAAAAAAAATGATGTGGGATTCGCAAAAATGGATTATGATAAGATAGTTTGCAAATGCGGTAGGGCAAAACAAAAAAACAAAGCGCCGCAACCAAATTCAACACAACAAGGCTGGTACGGTTCTCTAGGACATCCAAACCTGCTATCCATAAGCCTTCCAAATTGTTCGGATAGCTGGTCCAACTATTTAGGCATGTGTGCATGCTGTTTTGTGTTTTCTTTGCGATTTCTAAGCTTTTTAAATTTCAAAATGTAGTTCTTGAGCTTGAGCCTTCAGAATATTTTGAAAATTATTTTATATAAGAAATAAATAATCCCAATTTGAAATAAAAAAAGTCCCAATCCAAGTCTGGTTTGTTGATTTTGTAAAATGACCATTTTGCTATCACTTGTCGAAAGCAATAGTAAAATGTCTACCAAATCTTCATTTTAAATTAGATTCAATCGAATCTTGTATCTTGGAAAGTCTCTTTGAAAATAGTACAAAATAAAATCAACCAATTTTTGAAACTCAAAAGTTTTTCACATAAAATGTCACATAGAATATAAAATCATATTCTAAATTTGCGAGAGATAGGAGGAGAATGAAAGGAATGAACCCTAGGGGATCCAATATATCTCAAATAGATCTAGAAAGGTTTGTTAGGTTGTTTGGCTAGGCTAAAGTCCATCTGAACGCATCTGGTTATGGGTAAAAGTTGACAAATTGGGGGTTCTAAACCATTTTTTATATTCATTACCAGGTGGCTTTTCCAAAACGGGACCAAGTATTATAGCCACCAAAATAGAGTGTCTACAAGTTGGCATAGTGGTTGAGGTGCTCCTTACTAGATGTAAAACTTGGGTTTGAGTCTTATTACTACGACTGCAACTTCTTTTCCCCTATTTCTTTAATTTTCTTCACACAAAGAAATTAATACATAAATTACAAGACATTAACGTAGGAGCTCCTCAAATTAGAATTCTAATATCATGGAAAGTTGTATCCTTAGTCACTGTTATTTGCATTTTGTATCAGTTTGATCCATATAATTTTAATTCCATTAATTTGGGAACTCGGGCTATATAAGTCCAATCTCAAAGTTTTTGGATGGCAATATCCTTAAGCTCTATTATTTTAGGGTCAAAAGGACAAAACAATTTGAAAGACCATATTACTCCCACCTATCTATCCATTTGTCCACATATCTACCACATCATATGTCCACTATATGTCTATGTGTCATCTATCTATCGACTTATCTGTTTATGTGTCATTTTCCTCTTTTTTTTCTTTTTTTTTCATATCATCTATCTATGTACTTAATTTTTCTATTTGTTCATATCATCACCACCACCAGTCACTGTTGTCAGTCACCTCTGATAACTTTTTAAGTGACTTTTTCGGTTTTTTTTTTTGACACAAACTGTAATCTGACGACAGTCTGGCAGCCAGTTGTAAACGATCCGACGATAGTGGCATAGAAATAGAAAGAAAAAATTTTTCAAGAAAATAGCATGTCCTTCTCACCAACTAATTTTTATTAATTATGTCCTTATCTTCAAAAAAAGATCAATATGGGGATCTAATGTCATATCCCCCCATAGAAATGGACTTATCACCAGTAAACCCTATTAATTTTACCTTCTAATTTTTCACTTTGTATCAATTTAGTTCAATTAGACCATCTCCAACCCTGAACCAAACCTGGCATCAAATTTAAAATTTGGTGAAAAAAGCACTTTTTCATGCTCCAACGGTTTCACCAGATTGATATCAAATCGAGATTTCACCAAACATTTCACTAAAATGAGGATAGGCTCCGCATTTCACCAAAACACTGTGTATGACCGTTGGGAGAGACCAACTGATCGACCAGCCAGTTGACCGGCCGGTTGACCAACCAGTCGACCACCAAAAGATTCAAACAGTTCCAAAAAAAAGGTTCAAACAGTTTAAAAAAAAAAAAAAAATTTTTTTGGCCTTACCGGTCGACCACTAAATGGTTCAAATAGTTCAAAAAAATTAGTTCAAACAGTTCAAAAAAAAAAAAAATTTCCTCTTACCGGTCGACCAGTCGGTTGTCCCCAGAGCAAATTTGATAAAAAGTGAAGGGTTGGAGCCAATGATATCAAATTGAGGAAAACATCTTTTTTTTTTTTTATTAGATTTGATGAAAAAAGAAGTTTAGGGTTGGAGATGCTCTTAATAAGATTTGTTAATAAATAAAAATCAAATATAAAATGCCTTATTCAAAATGGAATGGACCGTAAATGGGATGTTCCTCAATCACTTGAAAATAGTGAATGGACTATTTTTGTCCCTTGATTTTAGTCTAATTTTTAATTAAGTGTTATTAATTGGATGAAACTAACACAATATAAAAAATTCAACAGTAAAATTGATGCAGTTAATTAAAATTATAAGGAATAAGCTGATACAAAAAGAAAATTATAGGGATTATATATGTGACATTGGCTCGAACTAAAGGTTAAGTACTTTTATCACTACACCAACTATGTTATCCATTAAATTATTAAGAAATAGATCCCAACAATTTATCAAACTAATGCATCCAAACATTCAATAGATGAAGCATAGTTATGCCATTTGTATTTGGAGTTTTGAATTGTAGTTCTTTAGTAATTAATTATTTTCATTCTAAGGAGAGAGACCAAAGTGTCCAATAAAGCAACAAATACTATTGTCAAGCCAATGCCGTTTTCATATCGCATGCGATCCTATCTTCTCCAAGTCCATTGTCACTTGGTATATTTAGGAAGGCAATAATATTTCTTTTTACTTTTTTTGTTCTTTTGTTTTTGGGTGTTATTTAAAGCTCATCAAGTTATGAAGAAGCATCAATGGACTTGTTGTTCTTCTTATAACTTTATTCTAACACAAGTAATTAATTATAACTTTCCCTCATTTGAATTGATTTTGTAACTACCCTCATGTGATGAAGTTAACTTTATTCAATTAGTTGTGTTTTCATTTTATTGTTTTTTTTTTTTTTTTTTTTTGGGAGATTACCAAAATCCTATTTGGTAAATTGTTTTTAAAAATTGTTTTGTTGTTTAAAAACAACTTAGTCTTTGGAAAACACAAAATATTGTTTTCAAATTTTTCACAATTATTTTTGCACAAAAATAAAAACCATAAGTAAATGAGTTGTTTAGAATTTTTCATTGTTAACATAAGTTTTAAAATCTGTTGTTATTTTTGTTTTTGTTCTTGTTTTTGAGTTACACATTATTGTTTTTGAGGACCATTTTTTTTTTTTAAAAAAAAAATCCACCTTTTAGTAACACTTCATAAAATTATTTTCAATTTTTTTTAAAAAAAAAATTATTTTTATACAAAAATAAAAATCAATGTTTTTTCCAATATTTATAAAAACGAAGAAAACGAAATGGATAGTTGTTTTATGCATTGGAGAGAGAGAGAGAGAGAGAGAGTTGAATGGCAATTTCTTACCACATATGGTACTAATTATAGTCCACAAAATAGTGTCTGGCAGGGATTTGATTCTTTCTCCCTGTGTAAATCTTGACTTGAGCATAATTTGTAATGAAAAATAGGTTACCTTGGTAATCTTGACTTGGACGTTGTCTTAAACCTATGAGAGGATGGGAGGACTTTCTTGTAACAAAAAAAGAAAAGAAAAAAAGAATTGTGCGTCAAAATGCTAGAGATTAGTTCAAAAAAAAGAAATGCTAGAGATTAATAGTTTAACGTTTCGTTTGGGAAATAAGTTGGGATTAATTTCTCATTAAAAGATAAAATACGTTAAAAGGTCAATAAGACAAAATATCATATTTAAATTATAATTATTTAACTTTTTTCTCTCACAAATCTACAAAAAAAAAAAAAAAAAAATCAAAATAAAAATCAAAAGTTCTTTTCAAATAGAACTTTTTTAATCAAGCTAAAATAGCCAAGAATTCAAGCTAAAAAATTTCTTCCTAAACGCTAAAATTTTAAATTCATTTACAATGATGTGGTAATAGAGATAGTCCTTATATGGATGAGTGTGCGATAAATTAAAATTTGATACCTATTATATCATATCGTTATGAGAATTATTTTAGGAATCTCAAACAAAAGTTGACAAGCTCTTTATGGAAAAAATAGAGTTAGGTATATATTTAAATTTTAGTTTGCTGTGAATCATATTCGGAATAAATTTTCTCCACATATTTTAGTTTACTTGCCTCGTTTGGAGATTTGTCTTTTTAACTTAAAAGTCAAAAAATCACTAAAAAAATTAAAAAGTCAACAATCTATATAGAAAGTCAAATATTTCTTTTTCTTTCTACTTTTTGCACATCTTGTTGTAAAAAATTAAAAAGTCATTTTAAATATACTAGTTTTTTTTACATCATATTTTAGATAAAAAGCCAAAAAATTACTAAAAAAGCCGGTTCCCAAACGAGGCTTCTTATATATTTTTGGAAAGTGTTTGGGTGTATATAGCATATGTACTTGCGTAATTTCTCACAAAAATATATAAATTATCTCATAAAATCGCGTTAGTTCTCACAAATATACCTATGTTGTGATTTTTAAAATTTTTATGGGTTACGTATATTTTTGAAAACTTATGCAATTTTGTGAAGTAACTTATATATATTTGTGAAAATTTACACAAATGCATATGATAAGCACTTGCACGAATTACCCTATATATATATATATATGAGAGGGAGTTTTTATGAGCATTAGGGCCGAGCTAAGTCTAGGCGTAGCAATAGACCGTTCTATGGGCCGTGGTGAAAAGGGCTTAGCAAGTGGACCTTAGTGTTAGCTCGGTCCAAGTATGATTAGAGTCACAACGGTCGGAGTGGTGATAATTAGCTCGGTCATGGTATTCGGAGCCGAGGTATTATGGCTTCTTACAGTGGACTTTGCTCTGGTTAGCGCAGTCAAAGCTTGTTGTAGTTAGCTCGGTCTCAACAGATAAAATCGAAGTACAAGTGAACAAGAGTCGAGCTATGAATTGCATGTGAAGGCACTGGATTAAGTATGAAAGTGCTAGTGTTAGCTCGGTCATACTCTCATCCAACCGAAGCAAAACCATCTCACTTGGTTTTAAGTAGTGAGGAGGGTGTTGAAGGATAAACATTATCTTTCAGGAGTGTGATTCCTAGGAAGACTCTACGTGGAGGAATAAGAGTCCTACTAGGATTGTGGTAGGCAAAAACTATAAAAGCTCACAACATAACCTATGTAGAGGTAAGACAACTTTGATGCCTAAATACGCAGAGATTTTATCTATTTGTCTATTTTGCTAACTTAGGCATCGGAGAGGTATCCGGCACATACCCGCCGGCTAGCTCACGTTTGTGTTTTCAGGTAGTAAAGTGACGATGTTTGGAGGAGTGCAAACTTGATCAACAAGATCATACGAGATGATTATTTTGTGCTCGTACAATTAGCGCCGTCTGTGGGAATTCCACAAAGAACAAAACCTCTTGATCAAGCTTTCCTCTCTAGTTGGAAGTAATGGCGCACAATGAAGACTTGCCGCAATCAGCCATTGATGGGAAAACCCTGGAAAGGGGTGGGATGCGCGAAGGTTTGCCTTCTATCCCTCCCATAGCGGATTTAGAACCCCAGCGACAGAACCCCCAAAGAGATGCAAGGGGGAGGCGGGCTAATAGCCCCCGTCGCTTTCAAAGTCTTGAAAGACAGAGGCGGATGATGGACCCTCAAGTTCTGGAGGATCACGTGAAGGAGCAGGACGAGTTAATAAGGAGGATGGCGGCAGACATGGAGTCAATGAAGCGCCAGATAAAAGGAAAAGGGGTGGCGACAAGAGAGGGGCGCAAAGGCAACACGCCTCTTCGCCACTCAGAAGATCGCGATAGGCGAACCACACCATCGCAAGCAGAGAGTAGGAGCCTTAGAACAGGCAACACTCAATCAAGGACTTCCAAAACTCGTTACTCCAGGTCTGAGAGAACAAGAACTGAGAGGTCATGCACTAAGGGAAGCACCTATCGGTCCTCGCACACGCACTAGACGTCATCTAGGCATACGGAGTTGCCTAGATCATCTGACTTGCGGACTGTGCTTGAAGAAAGGGCCCGATGGAAGGAAGATACTAGAGTACATAACTCACAAGCAAAGTTTCACCCTCCAATGTTAGCCTCTCGAACGCATGGTAGCGTCGAGGTAGGAATGTCAATGCCATGCCTTGCTTACAAACCAGCAGACAAAGCATTGGCAAGGTTACATCCTATCATAGTCCACAAAATATTGAATGGCAATTTCTAACCACATATGGTAAAATTGAAACTTTATGCTGGAACTCTATCATTGGATGAAAGTTGAAACTTTTCATAGCCCACGAAAAAGAACTGTGCGTCAGAAATATGCTGGAACTCTATTATTGAATGAAAATTGAAACTTTTCATAATCAAGAAAAAGAAGACCTGTTGGGCGCAGCGTAATTGGTTGAGGGATGTCAAGTTGCCACCAACATAGTGTTTGGCATGGATTTGATTCTTTCTCACTGCGTAAATCTTGACTTAAACAGAATTTGTAATGAACAATAGGCTACCTTGGTAATGTCGACTCGGACACTGTCTTAAACCTACGAGAGGATGGGAGGATTTTCTTGTAACAAAAAGAAAAAAAGAAATGTGCGTCAAAATGCTAGAGATTAGTTCAAAAAAAGAAATGCTGGAGATTAATAGTTTAACGTTTCGTTTGGGAAGTTAGTTGGGACTAATTTTTCATTAAAAGATAAAATAGGTTAAAAGGTCAATAAGACAAAATGTCATATTTAAATTATAATTATTAACTTTTTTCACTCACAAATCTACAAAAAATAAAAATAAAAAAAAATCAAAAGTTCTTTTCAAATAGAACTTTTTTAATCAAACTAAAATAGCCAAGAAGTTAAGCTAAAAAAATTCTTCTTAAACGAAGGCTAAAATTTTAAATTCATTTACAATGATATGGTAATAGAGATAGTCTTTATATGGATGAGTGTGCGATAAATTAAAATTTGACACTTATTATATCATATCATTATGAGAATTATTTTCGGAATCTCAAACAAAAGTTGACAAGCCCTTTATGGAAAACATAGAGTTAGGTATATATTTAAAGTTTAGTTTGTTTTGAATCATATTCGGAATAAATTTTCTCCACATATTTCAGGTTACTTGCCTCGTTTGTGGATTTGTCTTTTTAACCTAAAAGCCAAAAAATCACTAAAAAAATTTAAAAGTCAACAACCTATGCAAAAAGTCAAAGATTCATTTTTCTCTCTATTTTTTGCAAATCTTTTTATAAAAAATAAAAAAATCATCTTAAACATATTAATTTTTTTACATCATATTTTAGCTAAAAAGTCAAAAATTACTGAAAAAGCCTGTTCCCAAACGAGGCTTCTTATATATTTTTGGAAAGTGTTTGGGTGTACAAGATACATAACATATGTACTTGTGTAATTTCTAACAAAAATACAGAAATAATCTCATAAAATCGCGTAAGTTCTCACAGATATACCTATGTTGTGATTTTTAAAATTTTTATGAGTTAATTTACGTATATTTGTGAAAAGTTACACGACTTTGTAAAGCAATTTATATATATTTGTAAAAATTTATGCAAATACATATGATGAGCACTTGCACGAATTGCCCTATATATATATATATATATATTTCCAATTATTTACGGGTCACCCTACACTGAAAAAGTTTTATCATGACAAAAACATATCTTTTCTTCCCAACCTTGTGGTCAAGCTGAAGCTGAAGCTGAGGCTGAAAAGACCTTGAATAATGGAAGTTATGAACAAGTTCATAACAATTAAGAGGCACATAGAAGGTGCACCACAAGAGTCTGACTTTGAGCTCAAGAGACTGAATCAATTTCTCTCGGCCATTGGTGGCTCCAATGATGTTATTGTCAAAACCATCTATTTATCAATGGATCCTTACCAACTAAACAGGATGAAGAGTTACAGCTCCTCACAGAAAGCTCACAGTTCTGCAGTTGGCATTATTCCTGGTGACGTGAGTCACACTAAGCATACAAACCTTTTTGTTCTTGTATATAATGGGAAGGGGGACATGGGGGCGAGCGTTTCACAGGATTCAAATTTGTGTGCTAACCTTATGGAGTATTTGGTTTATTGGAATGAGACTGTAATGGAATAATGAATTTATATTGAGAATAAAATCATCACTCACTAATTTAATTGAATGATCATTTCATTGGGAGGTTAAAAAAACCATTCCATTTTAGAGTTACATCATATACTAATTTCTAGGATTAGAGATTGACTTCTTTCCTTTTTTTTTGGCACTTTTGGCCCAGGAGCCTCCGTTTGGGAAGTGGGTTGGCTTTTTGGCTTTTTGGCTTTTTTGGCTTTTTTAGCCTGGGCTTAAAAGTTTGGTTTGGGAAGGGCTTTTTGGCTTTTTGGCTTTTTTGAGTTTTTTTGTGAGAGAGGAGTGTAATGATTATGGGTTGGATGTGATGTTTTGTTTTTTGTGGCTAAAAAAGCCTATTTTGTCTTTTGTGGCTAAAATAGCCAAAAAAGCCCAAAAAAGTTCTTGCCAAACGGAGGCATGGTTATGGGTGTGGACAGGCCATTGATGCTATTGGTTTGGGGAGAGTTGTGGCTTCAGGGCACCCTCCACCTAAACAAACATACATATACAATGTCCATCAACATAGTCATATTCAATGACAACCAATAAAAGATTAGTTTCAATTCACCTAATTCGCATGTAATTTCTACAATAATCAAAGTTATCCTCCACCGATAGTTGAATGCAGATATTTCTAAACAGATATACAATCTCAAGACATATAATTTATTCAAAATTTCCAAATGTGTGAGATAATATTTATCCTAATCCACCATTCATATCAATAATCCTCCAATTTCACATTTTTAATGTCAATTTCAATTATTCATACAATATACGCATTTGATCCAATTAGGGCAAAACTTCCATTCTTCCAAATATCAACCCAAGTATCAAAATCCAACATTTTAATACAACATAACCTCATATTTAAACCCATTAATCATTTATTTCAGATTCACCAAAAATCCCTCTTTCCATTTCACACCAAAACCCTAGGTTTTGCTTAAACTACTCCCAAATCTCACCATTGTTACACAATGACAAATAACTAAGCTAAAAACTATATGAAACAGTAGAAAATCCCTACCTTAAGAAGAGAAGACGAGCACAACAAGGATGGAGCTTCAAAGACACCGAAACCAAAGTCTACTCGGATTAAAATGGAGATCTTGAGATGCACTCTCTTTTTAATGAAGGCACAAGGGTGTAGAGATCACTAGATCTAAGTGTAAATGTAGATAGAAAGAGTGAGTTTTAGGGAGAGAGGGTCTCACTTTAGGGTTTTTAGAAGAATAGATCTGAAAAAGTGATGTAAAAAATCATTTTCGCGATTTAATATACGCATAGTTCGCTCGAGCAGAAGAGTTGACGCTCGAGCATCAGACACAAAAAAAGTTGTTCCGCTCAAGCGCAATGAGGGTCGCTTGAGCGCCGAGACACAATGAACGCTCATCGCTCAAGCACAAGAAATCGTCGCTCGAGCGAAAAAAACACACATCCAGAAGTTTTGCAGACGACAGACCAACGCTTGAGCCCAAGAAAGGTCGCTCGAGCTTTCACCCACTCGAGCGTAGGAAACACCGCTCAAGCATAGAAAACACCTTCCTAGTAATTTTGCAGGCATGCAAAGTACAGAGAGTTTGCAAAGCCCGCTCGAGCGCGAGAAGTGTCGCTCGGGCGGAGGAGCAAAATTTACAAAGCTCGCTCAAGCTGAGGAGCAAAAATCTAAGCAACAAAGGTTTGGAAAAACAAGCAACCAATTTGTTCCAAATACACAACTACAATTCAATAACCAAAATAGAAGGAAGGCAAGGGAAACAAGGTATGAGTTACCACCCAAAACCATAGAAACCCGAGTCTAGAATACAACAAGTGATAGGTCAAAATTGGAATCGCTATACTTAAGCTCTATTATTTTTAGAGTCAAAAAGACCAAACAATTTGAAAGACCATATTACCCCCACCTCTTTGTCTATCTGTCCACATATCTACTACGTCATATGTCCACCTATATGTTCATGTGTCATCTATTTGTCGACTTATCTGTTTACGTGTTATTTTCTTATTTGTTCATATGTCATCTATCTATCCACTTGATTTTTCTATTTGTTCATATCACTCGCTGTTATCAATTACCTCTGACAACTTTTTCAGTCATTATTTTTGGCACAAATAGGAGTCTGGCAACAGTCTGGCAGCCAACTGTCAATGACTTTATTCAATTAGTTGTGTTTTTTTTTTTTTTTTTTTTTGAGATTACTAAAATCCTATTTGGTAAATTGTTTTTAAAAATTGTTTTGGTGTTTAAAATAGCTTAGTCTTTCGAAAACACAAAATATTGTTTTCAAATTTTTGACAATTATTTTTGCATAAAAATAAAAACCATAAGTAAATGAGTTGTTTAGAATTTTTCATTGTTAACATAAGTTTTAAAATCTGTTTGATGTCATTTTTGTTTTTGTTCTTATTTTTGAGTTACACATTAGAATGTTCTAGGACCATTTAAAATTTAAAAAAAAAAAAATTCCACCTTTTAGTAAAACTTCAAAAAATTATTTTCAATTTTTTTTTTAAAATTAGTTTTATACAAAAAATAAAAATCAATGTTTTTTTCAATATTTATAAAAACGAAGAAAACGAAATGGATAGTTGTTTTATGCATTGGAGAGAGAGAGAGAGAGAGAGAGAGAGAGTGAGTGAGTGAGTGAGTGAGTGTGTGTTGAATGCCAATTTCTAACCACATATGGTACTAACTATAATCCAAAAAAATTGAATCAGGAATATGGGTGAAAATTGAAACTTTATGCTGGAACTCTATTATTGGATGAAAATTGAAAGTTTTCATATTCCAAGAAAAAGAGCGGTGCGTCAGAAATATGCTGGAACTCTATTATTGAATGAAAATTGATACTTTTCATAGGGTTGGTTTAGGAATTGAGTTGGTTTTTTTGATTTTTTGATTTTTTTAATTTGAGACTAAAAGGTATTGTTTGGGAATAATTTTTTTGATTTTTTTGACTTTTTGTGAGAGAAAAAATGTAATGATTATGAATTGGATATACTGTTTTGTCTTGTTAGACTAAAAAGTTCATTTTATCCTTTTGTAGCCAAAATAGTCCCAAACTCTCCCAACCCATTCTTCTCCAACGAAGCCATAATCAAGAAAGGAAGACTTATTGGGCGCAACACAATTATTTAGGGTCTCAAGTTGCTACTAACATAGTATTTGGTATAGGTTTGATTCTCCATATTCCATAAATCTTGACTTAAGTGGAACTTATAATGAATAATAGGCTACTTTGCTGATCTTGACTCGAGCACTCACAAAAATACATAAATTATCTCATAAAATAGCATAAGTTCTCACAAATATACTTAAGTTGTGATTTCTCAAATTTTTATAAGTTAACTTATATATATTTGTGAAAAATTAGGCAATTTTGTAAAATAATTTATATATATTTGTGAAAATTTATACAAATGCATATAATAAGCACTTGCACCAATTGCCCTATATATATATATATATATATTCAATTATTTACCGGTCACCCAACGCTGAAAAAGTTTTGTCATGACAAAACCTTATCTTCCCAACCTTGTGGTCAAGCCGAGGCTGTCTATACAAGTGAAGGTACTTAGGAGAACCCAAATTGTTCAGTCAGGTTGTATATGAACAAGCAGGTCATATTCTTGTTCTTGTTCTTGTTCTTGTTCTTCTTCATACATCTGAATTACTGAGCTTTGAAAAGACCTTGAAATAATGGAAGTTATGAACAAGTTCATAACAATTAAGAGGCACATAGAAGGTGCACCACAAGAGTCTGACTTTGAGCTCAAGACTGAATCAATTTCTCTCTCAGTTCAGGCTGGCTCCAATGATGTTATTGTCAAAACCATCTATTTATCAATGGATCCTTACCAACTAAACAGGATGAAGAGTTACAGCTCCTCACAGAAAGCTCACAGTTCTGCAGTTAGCATTATTCCTGGTGAGGTGAGTCACACTAAACATACAAACATTTTTGTTCTTGTATATAATGGGTAATTGTCGGGACTATCGATCCCTAGGATAGTCCCAAGGGAAGGGGGACATGGGGGCGAGCGTTTCACAGGATTCAAATTTGTGTGCTAACCTTATGGAATACTTGGTTTATTGGAATGAGACTGTAATGGAATAATGAATTTATATTGAGAATAAAATCATCACTCACTAATTTAATTGAATGATCGTTTCATTGGGAGGTTAAAAAAACCATTCCATTTTAGAGTTACATCATATACTAATTTCTAGGATTAGAGATCGACTTCTTTCCTTTTTTTTTGGCACTTATGCCTGCAATTTGCTTAATATTGGTTATGGGTGTCGACAGGCCATTGATGGTATTGGTTTGGGGAGAGTTGTGGCTTCAGGGCACCCTGGCTTTGAGAAGGATGATTTGGTTGATGGATTTTTCAGTTGGGGAGAGTACAGTGTAATAAAAGGAGCTGTCAGGTTAAATAAGTTGGACACCATGGGCTTTCCACTCTCCTATCATGTTGGAATTTTTGGTAACTTTTGTACTCAAACTCCTCACTAAAGCCACTTATAATTACAAAAATTTTGTTGAACACTAATATCATTTAGTTATCTCAAATTATTAATGGGAAACTACGGTGGCTTAACCAAAATAATTACCAAAACGTGTGTGCAAGGTTTTCTTGTACTATTTTAACATTTCTCTTTAACATTATATTACTTATTTTGGGTAATGTTAAAATACACATCTCTCAAAAAATATGTAAGTTATGACATTTTGTCCTATTGATAATATAAAATAATATAATCAAATCACTTTTTGTTAATAGATTATAATTAAAATTACAATCACATAACTGAGTCATAACTAATACCACAATATATTATAACCTAGGGTCATAACCAAACACCATAAAGATATAATCAAAATAATAATCACAATTAATCAAAACTAAATATAATGTGTCAAAATAAATAAATTGTGAGTTGTTGGCAAGATCTTCGTTGAGTGAATATAGTGTGCATTAATATATATAGGGAATATATATATATAGAGTGTGGGGATATATTTTCGAGTATCAACATGTGGCAAGGTGACGCCGACGTGTCACGTGTCATGGTTGTGACGCTGAGGTGATCTCGGCAAGAAGGCCGAGGTTATCTCTCAAGATATTGGAATCCGAGATAAGTGGATAAGGACAAGAGTCCTAGAATGAAAAGGGAACTTAACCTGAATGAGGGACAAGAGTCCTAGAATGAGAGAAGACTTCAGTTTGTATTACGATAAGACTCTTAGAGAGTTTATCCTAATTTTACTGGGAGTCCAAGATTAGCAGTAATCCTGAGTTCATAGTAGTTAGGCTTCTATTGGGACTAGGTTTATGTTGGCTATAAAAGAGAGGCACCCCCATGGGTCAAAGGTATGTCTTTAATACTCAAGCTTGTGAGTTGAATACTTGATTATCCTTGAGAGATATACTGACTTGATCGTCGGAGTGCCCCCGGGTGGAAGAACCACCGCCGAAGCCGTTTCTTTCTGTGCAGAACAACAAGGTGCCATCTATTCTGCCTGTGTTCTACAGCTGAATCACTAAGGAGGGCAGTGTGATCAGAAAATCACTCACACAATTTGGCGTCGTCTGTGGGAAAGAAAGACGAATAGATGGCCAGTAACGTAAAACAAGAAAAGGTTGGGGACGACGCTCCCGCAAGGAATGACAGACCTATCGACCTTGACATTGAAGGAGACAACCACAATGAAGAAACCCGTGACTAGGGTCACAGAGGAAAAAACGTCGGCCAGGAGGGCGACACTTCAAAGAAGACAGATCAGGACAGATACTACAACGAAGATAACCTCCAGGTATGGAGGGATAGGTGCCTATGGAGGGATGAGGAAGTGAAAGAATTGGCAGACAAGTTGGCAGACCTGCAGTCGGTAGTCAACTTTATGATGCAAAACAATGTCATGCAGCCACCATACCAAGCAGACACGCCAATTCCAGCAGTTAATACTCAGAAGGGAGGAAGGAAAATAATTCCCGAAGCACCTCAGCACACCAGGAGCGCAAGGCACTCCCACCCGCCTTCCAGGGAAATCGAACGAGAAAAGCCGAGACAAGAGAAATCCCAGAGGACATATCACACGAAGGACCCAGAGCCCAGAGAACATCGGCATATCCAAGGGCAGGCGCTCTGCTTTGACACAACCCATGGAGAAAGATCAAAACGGGCCCACTACGAGGCCAAAAGTAGTGTACCGAAAAGATTGAAGTCAAAAGATAGCTGAGCTCCAGGGAGGAGCAAAGAAGACTTAAGAAATTACCTCAAGAGGAAGGAACACAATGCTGAAGCCGAGGTTACCTCACCCGTCAAGCCGAGGACACCGTTCTCGTGAGAATCGACAAATTTGAGGCAATCAAGAGATTCAAGATGCCGAGGTTTCAAATATATGATGGTAAGTCGACCCTAACTTCCACGCCGGATTATTTTTGAACTCAATGGCATTATATGGAAACGAGCCATTGCTCGCAAAGTGTTCCTCGCCCTTTGTGGAGATTGCATCAGATTGGTTCCACAAACTACCAAAAGGAAGCGTGAAGACATGGGAAGGCCTGGCCGAGATGTTTGTGGCCAAGTTCGTGACGAACAAGCTACAGCCATTAAGGGTGGACGCACTAATGGCTTTGAAGATCAGCAAGGATGAAGGCATTAGGGCCTATGCAAAAAGATACTACGAGGTGTTCAATCGAATATCCGAATGTAACCAGGAAGTGGCGGTCGTGTCTTTCAAGAACGGCCTGAAAGATGATTGTTCACTGCAGAAATCTTTGGCAAAGACATTGCCAAAGAGCATGGAAGAGCTCATGGCGAGAATCAAGAAGTATTCCAGAGCCAAGAAAGATACATCGGGGAATAAAGAGGTAAAGCAAGAAAAAGGGAACGGCTCGCCGAAGCAAGGCTGAAGTAACAACGGATTCAGCAAAGCAGAGATAGAGTTGAAGGGAAAACAGGCAGTGACGACTGTGTTCCGAATCCCGGTCCACAAAATCCTAGATCAAATCCGAAATCAACCCTATTTCAGAGCACCAGCAAAAGCCCTAGGCGAATACATGGTCAGGAACCTTGGTAGGCGTTGTGCTTACCACAATGAAGAAGGGCACACAACTCAAGGCTGCAGAGCCCTAAAGTATACTTAGAGGACTTAGTAAGACAAGGCCATCTGAGGGATCTTGTCGACGAAGCCAGGACTAGAGAAGAGCAGGCAAGGTTACCTCAAGCACCAAAGAAATTTCGCCCCCCAACACAGCAACCACAGGGAGGGGGACCTAGGGTGGTTAACGTAATTCACTCCAAGGTGAACGAAAACGACATACGGGAGGAGACCCAAAGAGTAAAACACCTGCAGCACGTGAACCAGGTCAAACAGAAAAGACCTCAGCCTGAAGAGTACCCAAGCCCGATGATAGCATTCACCGAAGCTGACCTAGAGATGGTCCAGCACCTGCATAATGATGCCTTGGTAGTATCCCTCCAGGTTGGGGAGTGCCAAGTGAAACGCATCCTGATAGATCAAGGCAGCTCTTGTGACATCATGTATGTTAGATGTTACAAGGAGCTGGGCCTTCACCCAGATGACATGGAGCAATTGAATGGCCCAATGGTCAGCTTCAATGGAACGCCGACGTGGCCACTGGGCGCTACAAACTTGGAAGTACAAGTCGGCACTAAAAAGATCAGGACAGAGTTCATCGTGATTGACACACCTTCACCATACAACTTCATCTTGGGAAGGCCATGGTTGCATGCAATGGGGGCAGTTCCCTCAACGTTGCATCAACTATTGCGGTTCCCAACAGAACATGGAATTGAAGAAGTCAGAGGAGACCAGCTGCAGGCAAAAAATTGCTCCATGGCAGCAATGAAAACAACCTGCAACATACAAGAACCAGGGAAGGCAGAGATTGAAGATGAGGACATGGAGGTCCTAGATGATGTCGGCAAGGAGCCGACCGAGAAGAGTGAGGAAACACTAAAGAAAATCCTCGTCCAGGAGGGCGATGAAGAGCACTTTTTTTCTTCTCGGCTCAAGCTTAGCCGAAGAAGAAGAAAAGGAACTGGAAGCCTTTTTGAGAACAAACATAGAGGTGTTCGCCTGGACACCTTATGAAATGCCTGGCATTGACCCCGAGGTCACATGTCACAGACTGAACGTTGACAGGTCGGCCAAACCTGTAATACAACGAGCCAGAAGACCGACGTTGATGCACGTCGAAGCAGTGGAGGAGGAAGTAGACAGACTTCTAGAGGCCAGGGCCATCAGAGAAGTCAATTATCCGACATGGCTATCAAACACTGTGGTAGTAAAGAAGAAGAACGGTAAATGGAGGGTATGCGTAGATTTTACAAGCCTGAACAAAGCCTTTCCCAAAGACAGCTTCCCTCTGCCCAAAATTGACCAGTTGGTGGATACCACATCTGGACATGGAAGGATGAGCTTCCTGGATGCTTATAGGGGGTACCACCAGATAGCCATGTACCCCCCAGACGAAGAGAAGACAGTGTTCATCACCCCAAAAGGCCTGTACTGTTACAGAGTGATGCCTTTTGGGTTGAAAAACGCAGGAGCAACCTACCAAAGGCTGGTAACCAAAATGTTTAAGCACCTGATAGGCCAAACAGTAGAAGTCTACATCGATGACATGGTCGTGAAGACCAAGGAGCCTAAGAGTCACCTTGCCGACCTAAAAAATGTATTTGAAATCCTCAAAACATATCGGCTCCGACTCAACGCATCAAAGTCTTGGCGTTTGGAGTTGGATCCGTAAGTTTCTGGGGTACCTAGTATCAAGGAGGGGCATAGAGGCTAGCCCAGATTAGATCAAGGCCATTTTAGACCTACAGAGCCCAACATCGGCAAAACAGGTACAAATGCTTACTGGAAGGGCCGCAGCCCTAAACAGGTTCATAAGCCGAAGCTCAGACAAATGTAAACCCTTCTTCAACTCGTAAAAAGAACACAGACTTCCTATGGATCGAGGAATGTGAAGCCGCTTTTTACCTAAAGAAATATCGACCACGGCTCCATCCTCTCAACACTGAACTCGGGAAGAGCCGTTTGTACTTAGTCAGGTCGTAACATGCAATAAGTGCAAGATTAATCCGAGAAGAAAAAAGAGAATGTAAGGTCAAGCATTATGTAAGTAAAACCTTGGCCGACGCAGAAACAAGGTATCTACCCCTAGAAAAATTGATGCTGGCCTTAGTAATGGCCTCAAAAAAGTTGAACCATTACTTTCAGGCACACAAGATTGTGGTACTAACAGAGCACCCACTGAAGTCCTTATTACAACAAGGAGACTTAACAGGAAGAATTGCAAGATGGGCAGGGGCCTTGGGCCAATATGACTGGAGTTCGTGCCTGAATAGCAATCAAGGGCCAAGTTTTGCCGACTTCGGGCGTAATTCAAGCTCAATCCATCGAACATCGTTCCGTTGAGCCTAGATAAACATTGTCCTAGCAAACAAGGAGAATCCCAATTAGGGCAAGAGAGCAAAGGAAGGAAAACTCGACCTGCAAAGATCTACATCGCGACTCTTCCGATCGCTTGTCGATGGAAGTTCAAGCCGACAAGGAGCGGGGGCAGGAGTACTACTGATAGCTCCAGATGGAGAAATAATAGAACAGTCCATCCGTTTGGGGTTCAAGGCCTCAAACAATGAAGCAGAATACGAGGCATTAATTGCAGGGCTAAAACTGGCAGCAGCAGAAGCAGATGAAGTAATAGTTTTTTGTGATTCACAGCATATTGTTAACCAGTCAACAGGAGAATTTGCAGCCAGAGACGAAAGAATGTCGGCTTATGCAAAAGAGGTCATCAGATTGGCAAACTTATTTCAGAACTGCCGACTACTCCAAGTAAGCTGAGATGATAACAGCCACGCCGATGTGTTGGCCAACCTGGCAAGTTCAATGCAGACTGGAAAAACAAGGACAATTGTGATTGACTACATGTCGGGCACAAGCATAGAACCACAGAACACAGAGCAAGAAGCAATGTGTGTGGACATAGGGCCAAGCTGGATGTATGCAATTGTTGCATTCTTGAAAGAAGGAAAGCTGCCAGAAGACCGCAAGGAGGCACACAAAGTCAGATTGAAGTCGGCAAGATTCAGCCTGACTGCAGACGGACATCTCTACAGAAGATCCTTCACTGGACCCCTTTTAAGGTGCGTACATCCTTTGCAGGTTGAAGATTTTTTATATGAAATTCATGAAGGAGTTTGTGGAAGCCACGCTGGGGGCAGATCACTAGCTCACAGGGCCATTACCTAGGGGTATTGATGGCCCTACATGCAAAAGGATGTAGAAGCATACGTGAAGAAGTGCGAACAATGCCAAAGGTTTGTACCTTTGATTCATCAGCCAGCTGCTGACCTGAATCCAGTATCCAGTCCTTGGCCGTTTGCCCAGTGGGGCATGGATTTGGTTGGACAACTTCCCCAAGCAACTGGGCAGAGAAAATACTTGCTGGTAGCAACAGATTACTTCACAAAGTGGATAGAGATAGAACCTCTTGCCAAAATCCAAGATGTGGACATCAAGAATTTCATATGGAAAAACATTATCACCAGATTTGGCATTCCCAGAGCCATAGTTGCCGATAACGGAACGCAGTTTGACAGCAAACTCATCAAGAACTTTTGCGCGAAATTCAAGACCAAGAATTACTTTTCAACACCAAGTTTTCCCCAAAGCAATGGGCAAGCAGAGGCCTCCAACAAAGTAATTTTTGATGGAATAAAGAAGAGGCTGCAGGCAGCAAAAGGAAAGTAGGTAGACGAATTGCCCAACGTGCTTTGGGCATATCGGACTACACCGAGAAGATCAACAGGGGAATCTCCCTTTGCCATGGCTTATGGCACAGAAGCAGTAATTCCACTGGAAGTCGGCATCCCAGGGATCCGAACCCAGGGAGTTGAGAATGGGACTAACGATATACTTCTAGCCCGAGATCTGGATCTTTTGGAAGAACGAAGAGAGAAGGCTGCAATTCAGCTTGCAGTATACCAGCAACAGCTTGCTAGAGCTTATAACAAGAAGGTCAATCCAAGAGATTTTCAAGTCGGTGACTTAGTTCTGAGAAAAGTCGTCGGCAACAAGAAGGATCCCAGAGAGGGCAAGCTTGGCCCAAACTGGGAAGGACCTTCTGTAATTACTTCAAGATAGGGCAACTGGAGCTTACCTTGAAGATAATGAGGGCAAAGCATTGCCAAGACCTTGGAACACTTGTAATTTGAAATTTTTCTATCATTAGATGTGTATTATTTTTGGCCGATGTCATCAATAAAATCTTTTTGGAATTCTTCAAACACATATGATTGTTAAAGAAATATAATATTGTTTCTGAGAGACATGAATAATGAGAACCCAAGTGGAACTCAGGTTCACATTGGGGGCAGAGAAGAGACAAAGACGCTTAACACTTGTTGAAATTTGTAGCAATTTACAAGTTGAAGTTAAGCCGAGATGGTTCCTTATCTTCACTTGATGAAATTTGTAGCAATTTACAAGTTGAGGATAAACTGAGATGGTTCTTTATCTTCACTTGTTGAAATTTGTAGCAATTTACAAGTTGAGGATAAGCTGAGATGGTTCCTTATTTTCACTTGTTGAAATTTGTAGCAATTTACAAGTTGAAGTTAAGCTGAGATGGTTCCTTATCTTCACTTGTTGAAATTTGTAGCAATTTACAAGTTGAGGATAAGCTGAAATGGTTCCTTATCTTCACTTGTTAAAATTTGTAGCAATTTACAAGTTGAGGATAAGCTGAGATGGTTCCTTATCTTCACTTGTTAAAATTCGTAGCAATTTACAAGTTGAGGATAAGCTGAGATGGTTCCTTATCTTCACTTGTTGAAATTCGTAGCAATTTACAAGTTGAAGTTAAGCTGAGATGGTTTCTTATCTTCACTTGTTGAAATTTGTAGCAATTTACAAGTTGAAGTTAAGCCGAGATTACTGTTTCTCTTCGCTTGTTTAAATTTGTAGCAATTTACAAGTCGAAGTGAAGCCGATGTTATTGCTTGAACAATTGTAGCACTCTACAGGTTGGTTAAACCAAAGAGGATGCTTAAACACTTGTTAAAATTTGTAGCAATTTACAAGACGATGTTAAGCCGACATATGATCATCTGTTGAAATTTGCAGCAATTTACAGGTTGAGGTAAAAGCTAAGTATTTTGTTTAAACACTTGTTGAAATTTGTAGCAATTTACAAGTAGATCATTATTTAGCACTTGTTATAACTTGAGAAAAGTTTACTAAATATGTTAATCCTTGTTGAAATTTGTAGCAATTTATAAGTGGGTTAGATTGAGATCACTGCTTAAACACTTGTTGAAATTTATGAAAAGTTTGCAGGTCAGTATCTTGCCAAAATAAAGTTTGTAGTTATTATACCCGAGGTATATAACCCCGAGAAGATTGCACAAAGAAGGAAGAAGTATGAAGAGTATATGCAAAATATTCTAAGTATAGAGTCATACAGAAGCAATCAGAAAAAGTACAAAGGTACAACCATTTAAAAGAAAGTTGTATTGAGCATTCAATAGAGAACAGAGGCACATCGGCCATATAAAGAGCTTATGGTGTTTTAAAACCGTATAATAAAGAAACTTATATTGTCCAAAGAGACAAAAAGAGTACAGAAGACATCGAAGTTATGATTCTTCAGGTTCAGGAGGGATTTGGGTCTGGACCTCGGCCGATTCTTGGAGAACTACCTCGGCAGATTCTTGAGGAACTACTTGCAAATTTTTCGCAAATTACCGGACGTCAATCTCAGCAAGTGTTTTATCAAGACTTCTTTCAACTAGAAGAAGGTCGGAAGATAACTTCCCTATATCAGCTTCCTTGGACACCTCCTCAATCTCCTCATCTTGGGTTAAGTCCAGGATTGGCTCAATCTGAGGAGGAGACTTGACCCCAGCAGCATCCTTGGATTTCCTCACCAAGGCCTCGTCATCATTGTTATCTTCACCCTCAGACTCAGACTCAGATTCTTCTTCAGCCTGACTTGGAGGTAGAAGAGGAGGAAATGGAAGAGAAATAGCATTAGCGTTGCAGAAAGTCGAGTTAGTAGGGAGATCAAGTTTTTTTATCAAGGACATCCAACTAAGGGAGAAGCCCCTATTGCATGCCTGCCTGACTTGAAGCTTGTAATCCTCAGTGACGTCGGCCACGCCCTGGGCATAAGCCTTCTCATCGGCCTCTTTTATTTCAGCTTCTTTAGTTGCCAAGGCCTCCTGAAGCTCCTTCTCGGCCTAGGCCGCTTTTTCCTCGGCTTCTTTTTTCTGCGCTTCAGCAACTTTCTTTATAGCTTCAGTAGCATTAGCCTTTTCTTCGGCCAAGGTTTGGGCTTTAGTAGCAGCCTCGGCCTGATCTTCTAACTTCTTCATTTTTGCTTGAAGACCCTTGTTGATCTTTTGGAGGGCAGAATACTCCTTCTTCAAGTCAGTTAACTTCTCACTGTTCTCGAAAGATTACATAGAGAAGGAATGGGCATGCTGAACAGCCTGAAAGAACACAAAGTAAAAAGTTATTACAAGGTTTTACAAGTATGAAGAGATGAGGAAAAGACAGGTTACCAAGTAAAGACACTTACTTGAACACAGCGTTGAAGCATGAAAGCGTAATTTTCGTACTCACTCATTTCAGCATTCTTTTCTAGATCACCTGGGAGAAGAAGAGCTGTACTGAGTGCAACGCCGACATTTATGTCATCGGCGCTATTAGTAGCCATGACCGGCTTATTCTCCAAAGTAATCTCGGGTGTCCAAGGGACGTTTGGTACTTTGGACTTTGAAGTCGTTGTAGAGGAAGACCTCGGCCTCTTTGACTTTGAGGACTCTGATGGCTGGGTCTCTACATGCCTCTTCCTAGCAGAGGGTTAGGATTTGCTGCTCTCAGCCAACTTGGAGATGGGCAGGGCATCCTCAGCCTCAACCTCAGTAGCTTTGGCCTTAGACTGGGCCTTCTTGGTTCTTTTTGGCTTTGGGGGCATAGATTGGGTTGAACAAAGATCGATGTTTCTGGGGAGGTCGGCTAGGAGATCTTGGGCGAAGCTTTAGCTTAACTATTTCGGCATGGACAAGTCTGCCCCGGTGTTTTCGTCGGTATTGGTATCAAGTATGGAGCCAAGTAGATGGTCGATTGGTTGGGTCGAGGTTGACTCGACCGTTTCGGATGTAGAGGCAGTTTGAGTTGTGGCAGTAGGTGGAGAGAGGATCTTTTTCACCTTCCTTGGGACGTCGGGCAGAGTGGATTTATACGTCGAAATGAAATTTAGTACCAAGTGAGCTTTATGCCAGGATTGGAAGATCTAGGAGCTTCTTTAAGTCCTTGCCTAGAAAGTAGGACTGGCGAAAGTCCTTTGGTGGTTTGCGAACGTCTGCAAAGAAGAACAAGACATTAGAAATAGACAAAGTATTGAGGACTTGGAAAGAAAACAACTAAGTGATTAACACTGGGCTCTTACCCTTGCCCTCTTTAACTGTTCGAGGAAGAGGGTAAAGATGAACATCTTCGTCTGGGCCAAACTCCCAATTTCCCGAAGCAATGACATAGTCATCTCCAGCTCCCTTGTTGGAGTCTGGGAGGTCGGCTACGATTTTGAATTCAGTGGACCTCGGCTTGAGGTAATAGACGTAACCCTTTTTTTTCAAGTTAAGGGCACACATGGTATAACAATAGTGGATGTTGGAAAGGGTGATCCTAACGTTCTCCTGCCTAGCTAAGGCTATGATACCATTAATCACTCTATAGGAGTTGATGGTAAGCTGCATAGGGTTCAATGTGTAGTAGTGAAGAACTTCACGAAAAAGGAGATTGAGTGGGTGCCGAAGTCCACACTCAGCAAAAGCAACAATGAGAAAGGGCATTTTATCATTTGTGGGCATAATAGAGTCATCATCCCCAGCCAGTCTCAAATGGACATCGGCTGGGATGAAGAACTCTTGCCTAAAGAATTCAAGTTTGGTTGGGGTGTCTACCCTATGTCTTCACATACCCATGACGTCGGCCTAAATATAGAGGGCTGGGTTTCAGAAGAGAGATATTTCTGAAGGGTTGCTAAAACCTCGGCTACAAATCTGGGTAAGAATTGGTAAGGCTTGTTTCAGTTTTTTCTAAGAATTGAAGGCTCTATAGACAAATCCCAAACCTAAAACTATGAAGACGAAGATCAAGGGCACAGATCTAGAAAAGATACAAAAAGCAGAAAACAAAGACCGATGTTTCAGAATCAAGAACAGTGACAGAAAAATGGTGAAATAGTGCAAGTGTTCAGAACATGGGCAAAAGCATAATCAAAGCATTCAGATATATGGTTCGCTAGACAGATGTCTGAAAAAGACAGTAACAACAAGAAAATGGGAAAGCATCAATGAACTGAAAACAAAACAGTGGCTTACCGGAAAGACTGGAGCCGGTATGAAGATCGCCAAGGTCAGACGACGGATATCGACACGACGAAACGGTGAAAGCTTTGCTGGAATGGAAGAATGAAGACGGTTGCAGAGCTTGGAGCTAGAACAATGGCGGATTTGAGAAAGTTTAGAGAGAGACAAAGCAAGAGAATCGAAGTGTAAGAGTGAAGAAAAGAAGACGAAGGAAAGGTTTTTTGTCAAAAACTCGAAACGGCGGCAAAATGAAACAATTATTACGCCTGGAGCATCACATACGTCAGGCGGCGCACACAGAGAAGATGATTTTCAGGCGCGTAAGTGATACGATCCAATGAGGATCAGACGCGTGGGAGAAACGGTTGAGAAGTGATGCATGACAGCTCATGCGCGATGGAGAGTTCATTTGAATTCTTGTTCTTAAAAGAAGACATGTCGGCTTGAGATGAACGACCTCGGCTGAAGAGTTCTTGTGCCGAAGTACTGGAAAGAGCAACAATATAGGTTCTATCACCTCAGAATGCCGAGGTAATAGAACCTAGGGAGCAGTTGTAGGGATATATTTTCTGAGTATCAACACGTGGCAAGGTGACGCCGATGTGTCAGCCGAGGTGCCACGTGTCATGGTCGTAACGCCGAGGTGATCTCGGCAAGGCCGAGGTTATCTCCGAAGATATCGGAATCCGAGATAAGTGGATAAGGGATAAGAGTCCTAGAATGAAAAGGGAACTTAACCTGAATGAGGGACAATAGTCCTAGAATGAGAGAAGACTTCAGTTTGTATTACGATAAGACTCTTAGAGAGTTTATCCTAATTTTACTGGGAGTCCAAGATTAGCAGTAATCCTGAGTCCATAGTAATTAGGCTTCTATTGGGACTAGGTTTATATTGGCTATAAAAGATAGGCATCCCCATGAGTCAAAGGTATGTTTTTAATACTCAAGCTTATGAGTTGAATACTTGATTATCCTTGAGAGATATATTGACTTGATCGTCGGAGTGCCCCCAGGTGGAAGAATCACCGCCGGAGCCTTTTCTTTCTGTGCGGGACAGCAAGGTGCCATCTATTCTGCCTGTGTTCTACAGTTGAATCACTAAGGAGGGCAGTGTGATCAGAAAATCACTCACAGAGAGAGAGAGAGAGAGAGAGAGAGAGAGAGGGCAATTGGTCCTTGCTGAGGTCTGTCTCATGTGATGTCAACTGTTTTGCCAAAGTCCAGTGCAGTAATTTAATTAGAGCAATGTTAGAAATGTAGAAAACTAAACATAGACTTTCTGCTTTTGTGAGACATTTGTAAATTTGTGAGATATTTATGTGTTTATTATGTGTTTGATTCTCTATGTATTTAGAATTTTTATTTTATTGGGTACTTGAATAAGGTCTAAAGATCAATGATGTAAATGCACAAACATAGTTCATATTAGGATTAACTACACTTAATGGTACATAAGAGTATGTGCTTTGTTATTGTTTCTAATTTTTTAATCTTCTCAATATGGTTCCCAAATTAAAAACTGGGTTTAAATAATTCTCACACTCACACCAGCCAAACTCATTAATGAGAAACTTATAGCGTTTTAAAATTTTATTTCAAATTTCAACAAAGTTCAAATACAACCTTGGACTTTAAAATATGCATTTTTTTAATAAAAAAAAAATTATAAATATTCATGCTTTATTATTACATTTTGATTGACAACTTGTTAATTTTATCATATTGTTTTTGTAAAGTTCCAAAATACCCAATCTCTTTCCTTTGAGTAGCATTGATATAACTTATATTTTGATTTTTGTAATTTATGATATACTTAAAAAATGTTTTGGTGTGTTGTAGGAACTAGTGGGCTTACTGCGTATGGAGGGTTTTTCCAAGTATGTAAGCCGAAGAAGGGAGAGAAAGTGTTTGTCTCTGCAGCTTCTGGTTCTGTCGGAAATTTGGTTGGTCAGTATGCAAAGTTGTTTGGATGCTATGTTGTCGGCTGTGCTGGAACCAAACAAAAGGTTTGCCTCCAATTTTTTATTTTTTTTTAGTGAATTATATGGATAGTCTTGTATTTTGCTTCTTATATTATTTTTGTCTTTATAATTTTAATTAATTTTATTTTCACGTTTAATTTTAGATTTTATATTAATTTGGTCCAATTGATAATGCCGATTAGAATTTTTGAATAAAAATAGTTATTGAATTGATTGAAATTAAATCATTGAATTGAACAACTTTACAATTTTACCTATAAAAACATAACACATGCCATTTATGTGGGCATTTTTTTTTTATTATCAAAATACACTAATAATTGCAATCAATTAGACTAGATTGAAATAAATTCATAAATTCAAGGTCAAAATAAAATCAATTTAAATTACATAGATCAGAATGACACAAGAACCAAAATATTAATATTACCAGTGTAATTTGCCTAATTTTTTTTTTTAAATTTTTGGTTCTTTCACAATGATGGTGTGGGTATGAATGGTTATTTTTCTCCATCCAACTCCACCGGTATAACCCGCTCTATTTTTTTCCGATCTTTTTCACTCCGATAAGGAAGTGGGACCAAAGGGCAGAATTGTTAAGGGACCGGCCCTAGACGTGGCCTCTCCCGAAATATATAAAATTTTACTTATACTCCTACATAATCTTGAGTATTTACAATATAATTAATATATTATTTTTAAATTCTAAGTAAATTTGATTTGATCCTAATCTGAATAAATTTTTTTTTGTTGTCTTTTGAAAACTCCTCCATTTTTTTTACTTTTCCCAATTTTTTCAAGTGCTCTTTATAATTGAATATAACCAAAGAGTAATGTAATTGAATATTACCAAAAAGTAATGTTAGAGATTAAGAATTCAAAGACAATATAGTACAAAGAAAAAATATTATGTTATCTAGATTTAATTCTTGTGTGGTGGAGATTCAAACATTATTTTTCTTGGTATTATTTTATATCTGAATTGTTCGTCTTTAGCATTACTGTGCAATTTATATCATCATTTTTATTTACTCTCTGCATATTTTTTATGCTTTTTATTAGAAATCATTTTCATTCACCTCTCACATTTTAAGTGAGAGCACTGATAATGACTTTATAATGAACATCCATTTTATATCATTGTAGTGGAATATTTTATTAATATCAATTACAATTAATATTTTTTTTTTAAATAATAGGATAAAATTCAATTTATTTTTTAAATAATAGGATAAAATTCAATTTATCCTCTTACGATTTGATGTTAGAGCACTTTATTCCCCTATTGTTCAAAAATAGTCAAAAAAAAAAAAAAAAAGGTCCCGTGTAATTTAAACCATTTTACACTTAACCTCCCCACAGCATGCGTTGATTTTGAAAGTGGGTTAGAAAAAAATAAAAACAAAGTCGAAGTTCAATTACATAGTTAATGGACAAATTTACCCTTTATAACTTTTCTTCCCATTTCAAAACCCCAATCTTAATACACCAATCACCCCATAATTATCACCACCACAACCTCTTCAATGCCCAGATCTAAACTAAAGATGAAGTTTTTTGCTGCCCCTTTTTTAATTCATACTATTCATAATTCCCAAATCTATATATATATATATATAGGAAAATGAGTTAGACTCCCTCAAGGAGGCACTCCCTTTGACCCCCTCTCTATCTGATTGGCTAGTTTTTCTTTTTTTCTTATTCTTTTGTTCCTTCTCCTCTGATCACCACCTGCCACGTGTGTGTGGAGATAATGAGAGTGGTGATTAGAGGGGGTCTCAATCACTTTCCCAAAATTCAAAATTTTGCTACCATCGGAATGTCGTCAATGTCACTACTGCAGCTCCATGGCCGGAATTCCATCTCAGGTTTCTTATCTCCCTGCCGACTTATCTATTCCCCTCTTTCTGTATATTCTTCCACGGTCACTGCACATGCAGTATATATACTTCACTTTGTCAATAAAATTTAATTTGAAATTAAAGTGATTGTTGCTGGTAAGTTTCTAATGGTTGAATAAATTTAATTTGGAATTATGCGAATTAGTTTGAAATTAATTTGGAACAATCTTTCTGATCGTTATACATCTATACATACTTTTAATTGCAACTGTTGATTGCATCTGGTGAGTTATAGCAATGGTGAGAGTTCACACCAAAGAAAGGCAAGAGAAGATAGAAAGGGGTGTAAATGTCATTTTTTATTAACTATTAACTAGGGTTAGGCATATGGTTATCCGATCCACAAAAACCGTCCAGTCCGAACCGTCCACATCTATTTGGGCAGTTTCGTAGAATCGTTAGGGTCGGTTGCGAGTTAGGATTTTCTGTTTTGCAGGTTGCAGGTTTTATCTGCACTCACTCACCCACATTGGTATACATTTTTTTTTTTTTTAAAATCTGGACCATCAAATTTTGATGTATGTTTTGTAATACTCTTCACCAATAATCAACCACTTTTTTTCATGTCATTATAATAACATTATAACATTATAATATTATCACCCAGTGCCTTGTTCAAAATATTTATTCTTCAATTGAAATTTCTTCAATTTTTTGCAAATCTAATTATGTGGTTTTTTTTTTTTTAATATGTTAGTTTTTATTTAATTTTCATTCTAATTTTTTGTAATCCAATTTTAATGGAGGATAGTGTTGAATCTCTTGCAATCAAGAATATTTTAAAAAATGGAGAAAAACAAGTCCAAAAATAAATTTTAAAGGAAAAAACTCAATCTGCAATCCGTCTGCAACCGCCTACACATTCGCAAACCTTATCTATACAAACTGCAAACCGCACTGTGGGTGGTTGCGGGTTCAATTTTTCTCAAACTGCAGATATGCCGGTAGGTCCAAACCGCAAATCGAACCCTTGAAAACCAATCCATGAGCACCCTACTGTTAACGGTGTTAGAGTTGCATATTAGTTCAAAATTATATAGGCCTTCTTTGACTATTTTTTAACGATAAAAGGGTAAAGTACTCTAGCGTCGAACCCCAAAAGGGTAAATTGGATTTTGCCCAAAATAATATTCTGGTATTTCTTAATAGGATATGAATACAATAATTTAACGCTATAACTATTATAAGTTTCAAATCTAAGAAAAAATAATCAAAACAAAAGTACTAAATAATAATACACAATGTGATAAAATCTACACATCAATTAGGCTTTTAAAATTGTACTATTACAAAAATATATATATATATATATATTGAAAAAAATCTAAAAGAGAAGACATATTTTGGCCTTCCTCAATTAAAAATCCCGGTTCTGCCCCCAAGTGGGATGGAGATGAGTTTTGTTTTACTTGTCACATTTTAACTTGCCCCTACCTTGTATATATTTACTAAAGGGGGACATATGTGTAGGTCCTAATAGATGGACTTATTGTCCAATAGGTTCTATGATAATTAACGGCATTTTCATCAAACATTATTAAAAAACATCATTAATTGTTAATTTTCAGCGACAGTTTGAAAATTTTGTCACAGAAAATGTTACTAATTATAAGTTTTAGCAACAGTTTAAAAAAAATCACAAAAAGTCACTAATTTTCAACTTTCAACGACAGTTTGAAAAATTCGTCACAGAAAAACGTCACTAATTGTAAGTTTTAGCGACAATTTATAAAAATCATGACAAAAAAGTCACTAATTGTTAATTTTTAGCGACATATGTAAAACATCATCACAAAAAAGAATTTTTACTGAAGATTTTATTATGAATTATTTTGAATAGGATTTGATGGGAATTAAATACAACTGTTAAAATTTATTGGTAATTTGGGTTTCTCTCATGTTGATCACCTCAACTTGAGAGAGAATTTAGGTTTGATAGGTCTATTTTAGGACCGATTTCAATAATCCGAGCTGTTCATTTTTGGGAATTCATTGAGTAGAATATTAATGTAAGAAATTAAGATGATCAGATATTGGTAACTATATGTTTGAATCAAATTTATATTACAAAAAATGAATAGCTATTCTTGAAATTATATTTGTCGTCTATTTTTCTAAAACAAATATAATTAAAACATATAGCTACTGATATCCAATTATCTTGATTTTTGGCATGAATATTTTACTCAACTAGTTCTAAAAAGTAAACAACTCAAATCATTGAAATCGATTTTAAAATGGGACTACTAAGTCCAAACACTCTCTCAAGTTGACATGACAACTTGAGAGAAGCCAAACTCTTGCTAAATATATTTATGTGTATATATATATTATTTAATTTTTTTCCAGTATAATAAAATTTAAACCTAAACTATTACACTTAGTATTCATTTTTAGTCATTTTATTTCTCATATTATATTTTATTAATTATAAATTACTATCCATAATATATTGTATTACTTATAATTTTTATTTCTTAAGTAATAAAATTAACCCACACTGCTCTCGCCCCACACCCACTACCAACCCAATTTGATCCGCCCCAATATGATACAGGGCTAGAGCAAGGGACTTCAAACTCACTCCAAACCTACCCGTGGACATCCCTAGGTGTGGGTGGTGGTGATGGTGTGAGTAGAATGGTCGTGGTGGTGGTGGAGATCTTGACGACTGTAGTGTTGAGTGATGGTTGTGTGATATATATCTCATGAGGTTCGAAAAATATTTTTCACAAATTTACCTCATTTTTTGTTGATCATATAAAATATTTGTAGATGACTTTTATATTTTGTTAAATCCAATGTTAAGAAAATGCAAAAAATATTTTACAAAAAGTATTTTTGACATAAACAAACGGAGTCTTATCATCAATAAATTGAGTTCTGAATAATTTCATTTCCTAGAATTATGAGTGTGTGATAACTTGGATTATAGGTGGAATTGCTTAAAGAGAAGCTTGGTTTTGATGATGCATTCAACTACAAAGAAGAAACAGATCTCAAGTCAACTCTCAAAAGGTTTGATACTCTGTATGTTTTTTTTTGTTTTTTTTATTTTTTCTTTTATTTTTATTTTTATTTTTTATTTTTGGTAAATTACACCTAGTATCTTTTATGTTGGGGGTGAGACTAGGGAACTAGCCCTGTTTGTTTTGGGAGATGAAGGAGATTGGATTCATAGTAAGTGAGGACCACAAAAAATTATGTTTGTTTGCAAAGTGGAGATTGGGATTGGTAGTCCCCTCGTATTAGCATAGGTCTTGGAGAAAGAGATTAGCAAAGTCCTCCAAGAGTTGATTTCAAAACTAGTGAGGGGATTAGCTTGGAAAAAATGCTATTTTATTTTGCCCATGTTGTGTGCTATGTATTTGTGTGTGAATTATTTTTTTTTATTTTTTTGTGTGTGTGTAGATATTATGTCGTTATATATATAATATTAAAATAATATAGTACAAAAAATATTTATAAAATATAATTTTTAATATTAAAATATATCAAAAACACAAAGGGTATTTATGATATTTCATATACTCAATCCCCTCACTAAAATATATCACAAATAAATATAAATTTTCTTAATTCTCTCACTAATAATCTCCTCAATAATGATCTCCACACTAACAATTACACTCAACCTAGCTCTCAAAACAAAGGGGTAATCCTAATCCACATATATATGATAACAAAAATGATTTAGACCTCTAAAAATTGATCTCTAATAGAATACTAATTTGTTTTTTTCTTCTCCATTTTTTATCTTTTACTTCACTATTTTTTTTTTTAATGAATGGACAGCTCATTAAAGCTGCACTATAGCAGCTCTAATTAGAGCTCTCCAACATGACTGGCGAGCATTGACAAGTGCTATTTGTTTCCAACATTATGGCACAAAATTGAATCACTAGAATCAGCAATTCCACCAAATACGTGCGCGCATATATATATATATATATATTAATAAAATAAAATAAGGTAAAACTATGCTTACTTATAATCTCTCCCATATCATATTATGTTGTTAGCAGGAGCCTTATGGAATGACTAAGTTATTCTTATGAAATTTTTTCCAAACAAATTATCTATATTTTTGGGTTTATGGGGGACATATGACATTAGGTTCCATAATAAATCTTTTTTAGTGATAAGAATATGTCGAAAAAATCGTCATCAGTACAGATGGCAGTGGCTAGTGATAGTAAGGTGGACAAATAAATGAATAGACAATTGACACATGTATAAATTGTTGAAAAAATATATGAAAACTCTATTTGATTAACAAACTGAAATAGATATTAGAAGATAAAAGCAAAATAAACTATAGAGAAAGAATGGAATTGAGGCGCAGAACTCAATCCACTATCCTTAAGAAATGATTTCGTCCCACTTGGTGCAAATGGCTGCTGGCGGTCGTTCTCTAGGATACAGAGGTGAGTCTTGATGGCATGCACTCACTAAGCAAGACTTGAACTTGTCTTAAGAAATAATCCAAAGAAACCAAGAAATTGTGTGGGAAAAATAGAGAAGAAAATAAAACTTTTTCTGTATATTAAACTACTAGGAATACATATATATAGAATTCCAAGTCTAAAAGTAAGGTAAGAATAAATCAAGGATTTGATCAAACAAATCCCTGGAATTATGAATTAGTCAAAATCCCTTGAATTATGAAACAGCTAGTTAATTCCTTAATCATAGTTAATTACAAAAGGAAATGAATCTTACAGAAAATCAAGGAAAGGAAAATATATATATATATATATTGTATTAGCTCACATGCACGGCCAGCCTGGCCAAGTCCAAGTTCAACGCGCGTGTGTGTATATATATTTATATATGAACTTCACACATATAGCCAAAGCTTACATAGTCTCCCCCACATCCTTGGTCCTTACCTAATAACAAAGGTCTACATATAAAACGTGTAAGAAAACTAATAAGAAATCAATGTGGGACAAAGAAAGGAAATTTTGAAGCACTTCCAACAATCCCCCATTGATTCAAAAAAAAAAAAAAAAAAAAAATCTAGGCTTAACTTGAGATGCATTGATGTCGATGTCTTGTGGCTTGAATCGACACTTAGTGTTTACAGAATGTAGATCACAAGTGAAAGGTGACTCAAGTCTTGAACCTGCCACATTTTGGATGATCTAACAATGCTGCACACACACCTCTAGTATTCATGATGATTGGCACCATAAAGCCATGCGCCTTGCCTGGATTTTCATGAATGCTCTAGAGAATTAGCCCTAACTCTCATAGAAGGCAACCCTACCTCCAAACTCACATAGATGAACCTACCAAGTTTGTACTACTTCACACCACCTTTACAGGTTATGAGTTCATTAAGAGGTATTTGCTGATCCTTATTTAGTTTAGCAGCTTGCACTATTTTCATCATAGGGAGGGATAATCAAATAGTAGTGCTGCCTTGAGTCTCTTTGTCGATTGTTTTTATTCATGGGATCTCCAATCACATAGGTTGGGTTTCCATCACAGGTCCATCCCCTTCTATGTATTATACACCACTTTTCTAGTCAACCCTTTTGTCAGAGGGTCTGCCAAGTTCTTCTCTAATTGTCCAAATTCAAGAGCTATTACACCACTGTTTATAAGTTGTCTAACAATGTTGTGCCTTAGTCGAATGTGCCTCTTCTTTCCATTATACACTTTGTTCTTTGCTCAAGCTATTGTTGCTTGCAAATCATAATGCAATGAGATAGATAGTGTGGGTGTTGATTTCCGACCACACAACCAAAAGGAGAACTTAGCTGGAGAGCATCGGCAGAATAGATTAAGCCCAACAACCTGTAACAAGAAGATGAGAATACCACAGTGGTTTTCCACCTAGGGGCACTTCGACGATCAAGTCAATAATCAATAACTCTCACAGATAGCAAATAGTACTCAAAACTCACAAGAAGGAACTTACCTCAGACCTACAAGGATGCCATGCTTTTATAACCAGCAATGACCTGATCCTTTAGAAACCTCACTTCAATGGACTCAAGCTCAATGCTCATCCTGGACCCTCAGCTGGATAGAAATAAACTCTTCTTGAGCCTTATCCTTATCTAGATTGAAATCCTCTCCTGTTCTAAGACTCATGTCCCTCGTCTGCTTATCTCAGATTCCAGTATCTCTGCAGATAACCTCGGCCTAGCCGAGATCATCTCGGCAGTGTGACCAGGCCATATGGCACCTTGGCTGACACTTCGGCATCACCTTAGCCACGTGCTGTCATTCATAAAATACTTTCCCACAGCTACCCCCTAGGTTTTGTTACCTCGATAAGCTGAGGTGATGGAACCTACATCGTTTGTCCACATTACACGTCAGCTAAAAATTCGCTCTTCTCTTCAACCGAGATCATGAACCAAGAATCAAGTTCTTTAAGCATCTCAACCGAGATCGCTCTTCTAGCCGAGGTTATTGCCTTATTATTTCAAGAATTTCAAGAGTTCTCACTGCACATGAGCTATCACGCACAGTCGTTTCAACCGTTTCCTCCACGTGTCATATCCCCACTGGCTCGTACCTGGCACGAGCCATCAAGTCACGTCGATTCTACTCATGCCACCTGACAGACAAGTCATCCAAGGAATCTCATTATGTTTTTCCGCCTTTTAACTTTTTGATAAAACATTTCCCCATCTCTTTGTCTTCTCACTTTTGCAAACTCGATTTCTCTCTCTAAACTCCTAAGCCTCCACTGCTGCGTCTTTGAGTTTTCTGCAACTGTTCCATTCTTTACTTTCGGCGAGCTTGCTATCATTCCGTTCCGATCGTCACTGTCGTCTGGATCCGGTGAACTTCATTCCGATGTCCACTTCTCCGGCTTCATCTGGTAAGTCTTCAATTTCTTTTTTTTCATTCTTGTTCTTTACTATTCTTTAGTATATTTCTCTTCTGAATTTTCCATAAGCTTTTTTTGTTGCATTTGCCTCCCGTGCTTGTATTGCTGTAGGCATCTATTTGTATTTTCTTATTTTGAATCTTCATCATTCATGAATGCACCGTTAGCCCACTGTTTACTAATAAACATTTATGCTCATCCCTTTATTTTGATTTTTTCATGTGCTTGATCTCAACTGCATTCATCATGTTTCGAACTTGTTCCACAATTCTCCCGTTGTGCCCACTGGCTCTATTGAATTGCTTTTATCGATTCTGAGTCTTGCTTTCTTTGTTTTTCTTGCCTATTTTTCAGATCTTTGCCTATGTTCATTCTGCATAGATTTCTAGGTTTGGGTTTTGACTTAGAAATCTTTACAATTTAGGAAAACTGAAACAAAATCCTTCCCTTAATCTTCAAGAACCCTCACCCTAGTGCTCTCTAGGGTTTAGCCGAGGTCCTCCGACCCGTATCAACCACTTTTCTCTGAAATCTAGCACCGATTACCTTAAGCCAACATTATGGGTATATTTAGATGGAGGGTAGACACCCTTGCCAAGTTGGAATACTTTAGGCAAGAGTTCTCCATTCCAGCTGACGTTCAACTCCGGTTGGCTGGAGAGGACGACTCTATCATGCTTGGGAAGGATTACATGCCCTTTCCCGTAGTCTCCATTATTGAGGGTGGAATCAGGTTCTCCATTGACATCCTTTTTAGGGAGGTCCTCCATTACGACAAACTCAACCCCATGCAACTAACTGTAAATTCTTTTAAGATCATTAATGGCATTGCTGAGTTGGCATGTCAGCAGAATGCCATAATTACCCTATTTGATATCTAGTACTGCTACACAATATGTAGCCTTAAGACAAAAAATGGCTACACATACTACCTCAAGCCGAGATCCACACAGTACAAGTTGGTAGCTGACATTCTAGACTTAAATAAGGGCACGGGAGATGACTACCTAATTGTCTCAGGCAATTGGGAGTTCGTGCCAGACGATGAGCTTCACCTTTTCCTATTGCACCGTGAAGTTTTTAGGAATGATAAGGGTAAGCACTTAGCCCGCCCACCCCCCCTTAAAAAAACAGTCCCTTTCTATTTTCAGCAATCTTCCTATTTATCTATTCTAATGTTCTCTTTTTGTCATTGCAGCCCTTCCTCAGCTAGGAAAGAATTTTCGCTAGTCCGTACCGAGCAAAGACTTGGTTTGCCTTCTCATACCAACATACCACTCCTCTCTCCTCGACGTTACCAAGAGAAGTCAAACGCCTCATTTTGCTACAACTCCACCAGTTGTTTCATCACCAAGGCCAAACCAAGCCTCTACTTCAAACCCAGTGGACTAGCCATCCACTTTTGTCCCCCAACTAATTCCTCTGGCCTAACGCCAGCGTTGATGCCCAGCTCCTCCTTATGCCCTTGCTGACAGAACTCGCAGCCGTAGCCGCAGACACTGAAGCCTAGTTTTCTCGGCCATAGACCCATCCAACCTTCCCATTGCGTTGCCAACGATTTATTTTGGCACCGATGTGGCTGTTGTTGTAACTGCCGAGGACATGGGTTGTCAAAAGGTGGTAGCGGAAGACATTCTTGCCGATATCCCAGGCATAGTCACTATCCAGTCCTTTTCTCAATCGTAGCCAAGGCAGAAACCCAAAAGGGTTAAGAAGGTGAAGGCCAAGGCTACCATCACCCAACTCCTTTAGACTCTGAGAAAGACCTAGAGGATTCGGTCCCTCTATCGAAGCTTGCCGAAGCCGAGAAGAGGCAGGCCGAGGTTGAAGCATCTGATCCTCCGCCGCTTAAGAAGCCGAGGTCCGAGGGTGCAACAGGCCCAAGTGCTTCTTACTCCAAGGAGCCCTGGTCCCCTGCGCTTATGGTTGGAGACCGTCCTACGTCGGTTGATGACAGTGCTATAGATAACATCCAGGTCGACGCTGCACTCTCCACAGCTGTTCTCTTGCCAACCGATATGGTTCAAATGGCTGAGATCACGGAGTATGAAAACTTTGCGTTCATAATGCAACACTCTGTTCTAGTAAGTCTTTAATTTAGACATTTTTCATTCGGTTTCTATTATCTTTGGTTCTGCATTTAGCCAGGAAGTTTTTCATAACTTGCTCTTTTCTTGCAAACTATTTAACATGCCCATTTCTTTGTAGTCAAAGCCGAGGAGATGAAGAAAGAGTTAGCACGTAAGACCAAGAAGGTTGCCAAACTCCTTTCTTCACTAAATCAAGCTGAGGCGCGTGTCCGCTAATTTATGGACATGGCAAAGGTTGCCTAGTCTACATAAAGTGTAGCTGAGGAGAAGGTCGAGGCTGCTGAGTTATCGTCAAGGTCGCCAAACTTGAGGCTAGGGAGGCTAAAGCAAAGGTGGCCCAGGCCAAGGCTGATCTCAATGAGGCCCTTGAATCCAAAGAAGCTAACATCAAAGCGGTTGATGAGAAGGCTTATGTCGAGGGCACCGCCGCCATTCGCGATGATTACAAAGCACAAGTGAATCTAGCCTGCAACAAGAGATATTATCTCGGCTGGATGGCGGCCCTCAAGGAGTTATTTGTGCTCGATAACTCCCCTCTGCGAGATGTCAGTCGTCTTAACGTACCATTCCCTCCTTCATCCAATCAAGCCGACGAGGATGATGAGGCCCATGAAGATGAAGGCGATGAAGAGGAAGCCGAGAAAGAGGCTGATGGCGCTGTTGCGGCCAAGTTTCCAACCCTTAACAATCAAGTCCTGGACTTGATCGATGAGGATGACGATGAGGTGTCCAAAGGTGCCTCTCCTAAAAAGACAACTTTTAAGGTTGAGGTTCAAATCGCCAAGAAGAGCCTTGACGAGACCTTACTAGAGATTACGCTAAGATTCAGGCCGACAAATCTGCCCGGCTGACTACTGAGGCTGAAACAACGCTAATTTCTGCAGCAAGATAGTCTGAGGAAAACAATGGAGACTCATGTACTTAGGATTTTTTCCTCTTTTCGTTGAGCTTTTCTTTTTTCAGTATTTGTAATCTTTTTGCTTGTGAACAATGCTTGCTCTTGATTGGCCAATATGCCTTTTCCTGTAATCCAAAAGTCCATCTTTGAATGCAAGTCTTTTTTTCTTTAAGTGTTGATGCCTATTTCCTTATTCTTTATATGTCTTGTATGCTTCTATACTTAGAATAATTTTTCACTTTTCCTAAGTATAACTTGCTTGTATAATTACTTCGGGTTGAAACACCTTAGACCCATATCATCGCAGGTGTCACCTTGGTTAGTCACCTCAGACTAACTTATCTCAGAGTGCATCTTTTGCTGTGATCTCGAGCAACTGGCACTTTATACAAATTCTTTGAATAACTTTCAACAAGTGTTATTTCTTTACTTGTACTTGTTGTCTTTAGTCAAAACTTCATCCTTCCAACCCTTCCAAGTTTGACAACCTGGTTGGTTATCTCGGGTAACAAATACCTCGGGGTATCCCTTCATGCGGTTACCTCGACTGACTCAAACTTGTAAATTTTTCAAAAAATTTCAACAAGTGTTAAGCCTATTCCTCATTCCTGCTTCCTGCCCCCTAAAGTGAACCTAAGTACTACTTATGTTCACATTAAGCATGTATCTCCATTTTTTGCCAAAGTCTGATTCAAACAAATTTTAGCCGAGGTTTTCTACCTTAATGTCTCTGCTATCTGACTAGATCAATCTTAGTTCAACTCTGCCGTCACGGCAAGTCTAAGTTACGTATCATGTTCCATTCTAAAATATCGCCAACTTAGTTCAACTCTACCATATGGCAAGTGTTAATTCAACTTTACTATATGGCAAGTCTGAGTTATTCGTCATGCTTCATTCAGAAACATCACCAACTTAGTTCAACTCTACAATATGGCAAGTTTAATTCAACTCTATCATATGGTAAGTCTAAGTTATTCGTCATGTTCACCATGGGAATATCGTTATAAGACTATTCAGTCTTATCGCAATAATGTCAACAATAATCCATAAACACAAATTCGAGCTAGCATTTTACTAATACTTTGGCTAATAAAATTATTACATGAAACTCAAAAAACAAAAAAGTAATGGTGAAAAAACTTCAAATTGTTTGTGTTCCAAGGCCTTGGCAACTCCTTGCCATCAATATCTTCCAGCCGATACGCACCATTGCCGGCGACCGAAATGATTCGATATGGTCATTCTCAATTTGGGCTAAGTTTGCCCTCCCTGGGATCCTTCTTGTTGCCGACAACCTTTTCAAGGATGAGGTCCCGAACCATGAATTCTCTTGGATTGACCTTCTTGTTGTAAACCCTAGCAAGCTGCTACCGGTATGCCCCCAGTAGAATTGTTGTTCTCTCCATTCTTTCTTCCAACAAATCCAGATCTCGGGCAAGGTATGCCTCATTAGATCCCTTATCCACTCATTGGGCTCTAATTCCAGGGATGCCGACCTCTAATGGGATGACTGCTTCAGTGCCATATGCTATGGCAAAAGGTGATTCTCCAGTGGATCTTCTTGGCATAGTCCGATAAGCCTATAACACATTGGGCAATTCTTCCACTCATTTTTTCTTAGCTGCTTCCAGCCGCTTCTTGATTCCATCCAAGATGATCTTGTTGGATACCTCTGCCTGACCATTGCTCTGGGGAAAGCTGGGGGTAGAATAATAATTTTTGATCTTATACCTTGCACAGAAGCTCTTGATCAGCTTACTATCAAACTAGGTGCCATTGTCTGCCACAATGGCTCTAGGATCCCAAACCTGGTGATGATGTTCTTCCAGATGAAGTTCTTCACATCAATATCTCAAATCTTCGCAAGGGATTCAGCCTCTACCCACTTTGTAAAGTAGTCTGTGGCTACTAGCAAGAATTTTCTCTATCCAACTGCTTCGGGCAATTGCCTAACAAGGTCCATGCCCCACTGGGCAAATGGCCAAGGATTGGATACTGGATTTAGATCTGCTACTGGTTGATCTATCAAAGGTGCAAACCTTTCACACTTTTACACTTCCTTACATAGGTTTCAGCATCCTTCTGCATGTAGGGCCACTAGTACCCCTAAGATATGGCCTTATAAGCAAGTGGTCTGCTCCCAGCATGGCTTCCGCATACACCTTCATGGATCTCGTAAAGGAAGTCCTTAACCTGGGATGAATGCACACACCTCAAAAGGAGCCCAATGAAGGACCTTCTGTAGAGATGGATTTCTGTTGATAGGAAAAATCTAGTCGACTTCAATCTGGTTTTGTGTGTTCCTTTTTATCTATTGGCAGCCTGCCATCTCTGTAAAACACAGCTATGGCATTTATCCAGCTTAGACCCATCTCTACACACATTGCTTCGTATTCTGTGATGAGGGGTTCTATACTTAGGCTTGACAGATAATCCACCATTATTGTCCTGGTCTCACCTGATTTCATCGCGCTGGCCAGGTTAGCCAAGGTGTTGGCATGACTATTATCATCTCGACTAACATGTTGTAGCCATCAATTCTCGAATAGTGTCAACAGCTTGACAACACCCTTGACATAGGCTATCATTCTTTCATCTCAAGCTGCACACTTGTCTGTTGCTTAGTTTATAATGAGTTGGGAGTCGTAGAAGACTACTACCTCATCGGCTTCCATGCCTACTAGTAGCTTCAACCCCGCAATCAGTGCCTTATACTCTGCTTCGTTATTTGAGGCCTTGAATCCCAAATGAATAGACTGCTCTATCATTCGCCCTTGTAGCGATACTAACATTACTCCTGCCCCTGCTCCTTGTTGGTTTGAGCTTCCGTCGACAAAGAGCCAGAATGAGTCTCTGATGTAGATATCGCAGGGCTTTAGTTTCTCATCTTCTTTCTGCGTTGCTGGTGTGGGGTTATTTGGCCCCAGTTAGGCTTCTTTTCATTGTCCTGGGCATCCTAAGCCACAGCTCACCGGAGCTCGCCTTGAGATGGCACCAGGAGTGAACTCGGCCATAAAGTCAACTAGAACCTGGCCCTTAATTGCTATTCTAGGCCTGAATTCCAAGTCATATTGACCCAGCACCACTGCCCATTTGGCTACTCTGTCTATCAGATCTCCATGCTGCAACAGGGACTTTAGGGGATGCTCAATTAGAATCACAATCTTGTGGGCTTGGAAATTGTGATTCAACTTTTTGGAAGCCATCACCAGGGCTAGTTTTAACTTCTCCAAGGGCAGGAACCTAGTTTCTACGCTCGCCAGGGTCTTGCTCACATAGTATATCGCCTTCTGTTCCCTCTCCTCTTCATGGATTACCACCGCGTTGATAGCATGGTCTAATACTACCAAGTGCAGGAATAGTTCTTCTCTAGCTATTAGAGTTAACAAAACTAGAGCTGTTGTCAGGTATCTTTTCAAGTCGACCAGGGCGACTTTGTATTCTTTCGTTCACAAAAAATCTGTTGCCTTCTTCAGCAAACTAAAAAACGGTTTGCACTTATCCGAACTTCAGCTAATGAACTTGTTCAAGGTTGTTGCCCTTCCAGTCAATATTTGTACTTGTTTGGCTGATGTCGGGCTCTTTAAATCAAGGATGGCTTTGATCTGATTTGGGCTTGCTTCAATGCCCCTCCTGATGACCAAGTATCCAAAGAACTTACCAGACCTAACTCCAAATGCACATTTTAAAGCATTAAGTCAGAGCCGATATGTTCTAAAGATGTCAAAGACTGCCTTCAAGTTAGCCAGATAGTTCCCAAGTTTTTTGGTCTTCACGACCGTGTTATCGATGTAGACTTTTACTATCCTCTCAATTAGATACTTGAACATCTTGGTCACTAACCTTTGGTAAGTTGCTTCTGCATTCTTCAATCCAAAAGACATTACCTAGTTGCAGTATAGCCCTTTTGGAGTGATGAATGTCGTCTTCTCTTCGTCAGAGGGATACATCGTTATCTGGTGGTATCCCCTATAAGCATCTAGGAAGCTCATTCTTTCATGCCCGGATGTGGCATCCACCAGCTGATCGATCTTAGGCAAAGGGAAGCTATCCTTGGAGCAAGCCTTATTCAGGCTGGTGACGTCCACACAGACCCTCTACTTATCGTTCTTCTTTTTCACAACTACTATGTTGGACAACCAGGTAGGGTAGTTCACCTCTCGAATGGCTTGGGCTTCCAACAGCTTGTCTAGTTTCTCTTTGACTGCCGCCACATGTATTAATGTCAGCCTTCTTGCTTGCTGAATGACAAGTTTGGCTGACCTATCCACATTGAGCCTATGACAAGTGACCTCGGGGTCAATGCTAGGCATTTCATAGGGCGTCCAGGCAAACACTTTTATGTTTGCTCGCAAGAAAGTCTCTAACTCTTTTTCCTCCTCCTCCTCCACTAAGCCTAAGCCCAGAAGAAAAAAGCGCTCTTCATCACCTTCTTGGACCAGAATCTTCTTCAAAGCTTCCCCACTCTTGTCGACTGGTTCTTTGCTGACATCATCTAGAACCTCCCTGTCCTCGTCTTCAATCTTCACTATTTCTGTTTCTCGCACATTGCAGGTGGACTTCATTGCTGCCATGGAGCAATTTTTTGCCTACACCCAGTCTCCTCTGACCTCCTCTACTCCTTGTTCGGTTGGGAATCGTAACAGCTGGTGCAACGCTGAGGGAATAGCCCTCATTGCGTGCAACCACAGTCTACCTAAAATAACATTGTAAGGGAAAAGGGTGTCAATTATTGTAAACTTCATCCTTACCTTCTTCGTGCTGCCTGCACCTCCAAATTTGTGGCACCGAGAGGCCATGTTGGCGTCCTGTTGATTCCAACCATCGGGCTGTGGGATTGTTCTAGATCATCTAGGTGAAGGCCAAGCTCTTTGTAACATCTAATATACATGAGTCACATGAACTGCCTTGATCAACCAGTATGCGCCTCACCTAGCAATCTCCAATCTTCAAAGTCACTACCAGAGCATCATTGTGTGAATGCTGCACCATATCTAAATCGGCCTTAATGAAAGAAATCATCAATCCCTGATATTCACTCTTTTGCGATTTTTTCTGCTGGACCTGATATACATGTTACAGATGCTTTACTCTTTGGGTCTCCCCTCGTACTTTATTCTTATTCACTTTCGAGTGAATCACATTGAGTACCCGAGGTCCATCTGCCTATTGTGGTGGTGGTGGCAGAGGTGGTGCTGTTGGTACGTGGGGAAGCCTTGCATGCTTTTCCTTTGTCCTTGCCTCATCTACTAGGTCTCTCAGGTGGCCCTGTCTAACCAGATCTTCCAGGTGTCATTTCAAGGCCTGAGTCAGGTGCCTATCCTCATTGTGGTAAGCACAATGCTTCCTAGTGCTTTTCCCCATAAACTCACCTGGGATCTTTTATGGCGCCCTGTAATATGGCTGGTTCCTGATCCTTTCTAGAACCTTGTAGATCAGGATTCTAAATACCATGTTGACTGCCTGTGCAGCCCTCAACCCTGTCTCCTGCCTGTTAGCACTGGTGTTACCTCGGCCTTGCTTTGGCAAGCCGCTTTTCTTTTCTTACTTTGGTGTCTTCATTCCTTATATGTCTTCATCTACTTTGGCATACTTCTTAATCCATGCCATGAACTCCTCCATACTCTTTGGTAGAGTTTTGGCTAGTGATTTCCGAAGCAGGCATTCATCATCCAGGCTGTTTTTGAATGATACGACCGCTAGCTCCTAGTTACAAACCAAAATTCGATTGAACACCTCATAATACATTTTTGGCATAAGCCCTGAGGCTTTCACCATCACTAATGTTCAAAGCCAGTAGGGAATCTACCCTTAGTGGCTGTAACTTGTTCGTAACAAATCTGGCCACAAACATCTCAGCCAAGCCTTCCCAACTCTTCACAGTTCCTTTCGGTAACTTGTGGAACCAATTCAATGCGATCTTCCCAAAGGATGAAGGGAAACAACAACTACTCATTCCCACTCCACAAAGCCATTGAATTCAAATATAAATCAACATGAAAGTTCAGATCAGACTTACTGTCATAAATCTAAAACCTTGGCATATGGAATCGCTTCGGGGCCTCAAACGCATCCAACTCTATTGAGAACAGCGTCCTCAGCTTGACGATGGATGTGATCTCGGCGTTGAACCGCTTTCTCTTGAGGTATTCTCTCAAATCCTCTTTCATTCAACTGAGAGCTCGGCTATCAACATATTTTAGTCTTTTTGGTACGCTACTCCCAGTGTCATTGTGTGTCATCTTGGACTTCTTTTCATTCACTGTTTCAAAACACAGGCCCTTTCCCTGGATATGCCGAGGCTCTTTAACATAGGTCTCCTTGGTTTGAGGCGTCTTCTACAACTCACCTTTTACTGACTCTGTTCGTCCGACATGCCATGACAGTCGATGTGAGCGCTCATTTCCCCTACCATGCTGCGGGACTACTGGGATTGTTTTCTGCCTCCCTTTATAGGCATCAGTCTTGGCTGTTGGTACTAGCGTGTCCTGTAACAGGAACAATGGTTGCAACACATTGTTTTGCATCATGAAGTTGACAACCGACTCTAGGTCTGCCAACTTGTTTTCCATCCCTTTCATCTCATCTTCCCTCTTTAGGCATCTATCCTTCCACACCTGGAGGTCATTTTCATTGTAATATTCATCTCGGCCATCTTTCTTCGGGGCATTACCCTCTTTGCCGACGTTCTTCTCCCTAGGATTCGAATCTTGTGCTCCTTTATTACGGTTTTCCTCCCCGACATTAGGATGCATGTTCACAACTCTCACTGTGGATATCGTCCCCAATCTTTTCTTCCTACCCGTTATTGGCTATCTATTCTCCTTAAGTTGCCTTAGACGGTCCCAAATTGTGGGTGTTGATTTTCAACCACACAACCAAAAGGGGAACTTAGATTAAGCCCAACAACCTATAACAAGAAGATAAGAATACCGCAATGGTTCGCCACCTGGGGGCACTCCGACAATCAAATCAGTAATCAGTATCTTTCACAAATAGCAAATAGTACTCAAAACTCACAAGAATGAACTTACCTTAGACCACGAGGATGCCATGTTTTTATAACCAACAATGACCTGATCCCTTTAGAAGCCTCACTTCAATGGATGCAGGCTCAATGCTTATCCTGGACCCTCTGCTAGATAGAGATAAACTCTTCTTGAGCCTTATCCTTATCCAGGTTGAGATCCTCCCCTGTTCTCTGACTTTTGTCCCTTATCTACTTATCTCGGATTTTGGTGTCTCTGCAATCTCGGCAATGTGACCAGGCTATGTGGCACCTCGGTCGACACTTCGGCATCACCTTAGTCATGTGTTGTCATTCATAAAATACTTCCTCACAAATAGGACTAGCATCTCCCATATGGGAATATTAGCTAGAGATTCCTTAGCCATTCACCTTCATTACCTACCATTTCTAGAGCAACAAATTCAAATTCCATAGTAAAAGAGGCTTTACAAGTTTGTTTGGATGATTTCCATGATATAGCATCACCTCTAAGAGTAAACACATAACCACTGGTGGAATTAATTTCACCATTATCTAAAACCCAATTAGCATCACAAAATCCTTCTAATATAATAAGGTATCCTGTATAGTGAAGACTTAGGTTCATAGTACCTCTCATATATCTTAGCAATCTAGTTAAGGCTACCCAATGTTCATGGTTGGGATTTGTAGCTCGACTTTTTCGCGCCCCCTTTCGGAAGTTGAAAAAAGCCCTACAGTTCAAACTCCTGCGGTTCTGAATCTGATCCCACAAGTGCAATGTGAAATAGATAATCACCAAAGAGTCCAAATCTGGCAAATCTTTTAGAAAATAGATTTTGAATCAAATTGCCAAAAATGGATTGCTTTGCCAGATACAAAGTTGCCACCTAAATATTTTATTTTTGAAAAATTTAGGAAACCCATAACTCGTGCCAAAGGCCACGTGTCTGTCATCACCAAGATTGTCTCGGCTCGGGAACTTGGGTACGAGAGGGAAAGGTCATGAATTGAGCACCCCCGCTTGCCCGATCAAAGATCGGCCTCTACTAATCATGATATGATTTTTATCAAAATTATATGCTCGTGTTTCGGTTATTTGGCTAGCATTACTATGTGATACGCACACACAAGTATAGACTAACTTTACAAGAGTTGAAACACTCGATTCATGTTTGTTTTTGAAAATCGTTTCGAAATATATACCACTTGAAAAAGTGATCACATATAAACACTACTCAAATTATTCTAATTCAAGCTACAAGCCTTCATCCACTGGCATTCAAGCAGTTATAGCATTTAAGCAATTAGCCTCATGGCAAGCATATTAGACATGGCGACATCAACACTCATGGAATATGCTAAAGCGAGTAAAGACTCACCAAGTACTTCAAGCCAAAATGAAGAAATGAGTTAGAAAAATGCATGATCCTAACTTATGCAATACGACTAATGCAACACATGCAATATGCAATTAATAGGCTTGGCTACTAATGATGACATATGAATCAATTAAATAGCTTGTGGTCTAAGCACGTATTCAAAGAAGAATTAAACTAACAATGCAGTTAGAATGATGAACCGAGCCTCAATGCATGCAAGACAAATGGATGCAAACATGAAGTATGCTAAAAGAAACATGATGTCCTTAATCTAGCCATCATAAGCAGTTAAATAAAAGGGAGAAAGACGTGGGGTTGGGAGACATACACATTATTACAACATTGCGCTCTCACGAAGGAGAGTCCGAATGAATAAGCTAGCTAACTAATTAACTAAGCTAAGCTAATTTTTACAACACAAATCAAATTAGCTAAACTACTCAACTACTTATTACAACAAATGAATTAACTAACTAGTTAACTAACTAATTACAAGGCGAAATTGAATAGCTAGTTAACTAACTAATTAAATAATTACAACACAAGTGCAATTAAAAGAAGCATGCTAAATAATTAAAATATTAAGCTAACTACTCCACCTCGGGAAGCGAGGGATGCTCATGCACATGCTCGGTTTCTACCTAAAAATGCACTGTTTTGCCTCCGGAGCCTCCGTTACACAATATAACATGTATACACTGCTACCCACTTCCAGAATGGCTCTACTTTGCCTTACAAACATGCTGCTGAAGTTTGCATTAGTGGCCGACCGGCTAGTGATGAGGGTTGCCGGCCACCAGTGATGGCCGGCTGGCCATCAAAGGTGGTCTGCTAGCTGGTGGAAAGTGGCATGCCGGCTACTACTGCCCAATTCTTCTTGCTGCAACAGAGGACAAACAGAGCATATATAGGGTATTTTCAAGGGTTGCCTGCACAACTCACCCCTCCTTTTCATGAACAAATCCAAAGAATGGTAAACTTAAGCCAGAATCCACGAACTCAAGCAATTTCATTGCATGATGGCTTGTGAACCAAAGTGTGTAATTCCAATGAATGCAACAAAAAGAGACACAAAACCTCCTCCCTTTCATGAAAGATCAAGGGAAGTGGTGACCTTGGAAACTTAAATCATTTCATCACTAATGAGTATAAAATGCTTCAAGCTTCCATGTATTCAATTAACGTCCGATTGAACACAACCAAATTATTATCTTGCACCATTTTAGTCTCAATTTTAGTTACTTATTTTAGATTACCAACCATTCTTTAATCCATTAAGTCCAATGGTGAGTTTAAGTCCTCTAAATGGAAAGAAGGCTCAAACTAAAAGTTGTTTTAGGCATGAAAAAGACATCATGCCGTTGGTAATGAACCCTCTAAGGGATTAAACCATTAAGCATGACATCTTAATCTCATGCTTTAAATAAACAAATTGTTTGAACCACTTTCAAAGAAAAACAAAAGCCAAGAAATGAAGGAGGTTGCAGAGATGATTAGTGTTGAAAATAAGTGAGAAAAGTATAAATAAATGCTATCAACTCAAACAAGATGGTGTCTAAGGCCTAGAACACCAATCTCATGAGGACAATTACACTACAAGTATGCAAAACAAGGCTCAAATGCAACCAACAGCCCAAAACAGTGCTAAAACAGGTTTAATATAGTCCTAAAACATGATGGAATTGAGCTAAAAATAGCTAGATTAATATGCTAAAACATAGCACAAACTAGGCTAGTAAACAAGACACAAAGAGGGGAGGCTAACCCCTCCAAATTTGAACTTCAAAACATGATTGTGGCCACTGAAAAAGCTCTGAAAATCAGTGTTTAACAGCTCTAAAAAAGATAGTAAAAGGGTGGGAAAGACAAGGGCAAAGGCCTCCAAAACAAGGTATAAAAAAGGGCTATCAACCCCTCAACCTTTAATGGCCTTAGGACCCAAGTTTCAGTCCAAAAATACAGAAGTTTTACAGCCCAAAAATAGTTGAAAAATAGCAAAAATAATAGTAGATAAAGCAAGCAAATAGACAAAGTGTTATACCTTTTGAAGAGAAGAAGCAATTCAAGCAACAAAACCAAGGCAACACACCCTTCCAGAGCTCAAACCAAGCTCAAAGACACCTTAGCTCAAAGATGAGAAGATTTGGTTAAGGTTGTGTAGGCAAAGGTTAAGGAATTGTAGGCTAAAGTGTAGAGATTTGCTCGAGAGAGAGAGAGAATTGTAGAGAGAGAAACATTTTTGATCTCAAAATTTTCTAACCCCAAAACATGAGAGAGGGGCCTCCTATATATAGAAAAAATGAATTCCCTACAAGGATATCTAGCCCTGCACATGGGGGTAGATGCATGCATCTGTGCAAACAGCTGGGACAATTGTCACAAAATATCTGCAAAAGAAACTGGTGGCCGACCGGCCATCACTGGTGGCCAGCAAGCCATATCAGTGGCCGTCAGCCAAAAAGTGATGGTCGACAGCCTCAAAAGGTGACCGGTAGGCCACTAGAAGCTGCAGGCTTGAAGAACCAAGACTTGGTCCAAAACTAAGGCAACAAGGGTGTAGGGTTTGAAAAGCTCAAAGCTGGGGCATTCCGCTGAGGACTTCTAGCATTTGGCGAGCAAAAACATTCATCATCGGGTGTGCATACAATGGCGTCCAAGTCGTAAGGGCTGTCAAAAATGGAGTGTCTACAGGATTGTGTATATATCTACTAAATCTGCTCACATCATATGGAATGTTTGGGCGAGTACAATTCATTATATACATTGCACTACCAATGAATTTTGCATATTCAAATTTTGAAAAACTATCTCCCTTATTCTTTTTAAAATGGTGGCTAGGATCATATGGGGTTTTAATAGGGTATCATTTTTTTGAGGAGTTTTTCAACATAATGTGATTGTGACAACACTAAGCCAGTTGATTCGCAGATCACTTTGATCCCTAAGATAACATCTACCTCTCCTAAGTCTTTCATGTCCAAATTTGAAGATAGGAAAGCCTTGCTTTCATTTACAATGCGTAAATCAATACCCATAATCAACATATCATCTACATATAAGCATATAATCACACAAGAAGTACCAAAGCATTTGTTATAAACACAACTATCTGACTCGTTTACTACAAATCCATTTGATATTAATGGTTTGTCAAATTTTTCGTGCCATTGTTTTGGAGATTGTTTTAAACCAAACAGAGATTTTACAAGTCTACATACTTTTTGTTCTTGTCCTCGAATTACAAAACCTTCTGGTTGATCCATATAAATTTCTTCTTCTAAATCTTCATTTAAAAATGTTGTTTTTATGTCCATTTGGTGAATAACTAGTTTATGTATAGACGTTATTGCAATTAATAGTCTAATAATGAAAATTTTAGTTACAGGGGAATATGTGTCAAAGTAATCTACTCCTTTTTGTATGTAGCCTTTAGCAACTAGTCTAGCATTAAATTTATCTATTGATCCATTAGCTTTTAATTTTTTTCTTAAACACACACTTGCAGCCTATGGTTTTAAATCCTTTAGGCAAGTCTACTAATTCCCAAGTATGGTTAGCCATTATAGATTCCAGTTCACTATTTATAGCACTTTTCCAGAAAGGGGAGTCTACGAATTTAATGGCTTCGTTGTAAGTTTTAGGATCTTCTTCAATGATAAATGCAATTACAAAATCTAGTCCAAGTTTCCACTCTAGGTCTCTTACTACATCTTAAATCTTGTGATGTTTCCTCGGTCTTAAGACTAGGCCGAATAGCTACACGAATTTGTTTAGGAATTGGTTGTTTCATAGGAAATACATGTTCAAACAATTCTGCATCTTTTGCCTCCATTATATTGTTAGCTTCCATAATATCTTTTTCACCTTTTATTACAATAAGTCTATAGGCAACATTGTTTAGAGCATAACTAATGAAAATACAATCTATGGTTTTAGGAGTAATTTTTACTTGGAAGTCCGACATTGGCTAAACACCCCCACACTTTAAGATATTTTAGATTTGGTGCATGTTTTTTCCAAAGTTTGTAAGGGGTTTTACGCGCTCTTTTGTGTGAAACTCTATTTAAAATGTGACATGCTAAAAATATTGTTTCCCCCCACATATTAGAAGGTATTCCAAAGCTAATTAGCATTGCGTTCATCATATTCTTAAGTGTTCTATTTTTCCTTTATGCTATTCCATTTTGTGTCAGGAGTGTAAGGTGCAATGGTTTCATGAATTATGCCAGCAATTTAAGTTGATTGCTATCATATTCCCCTCTCCGATCAGATCTAACTCTTTTAATTTTCCTATCTAGTTGGTTTTCAACTTCAACCTTGTATTTCAGAAAATGCTCAGTTGCTTCATCTTTATTTCTTAACAAATATACCTTAGTGAATCTAGAACAGTCATCTACAAAGGTTATGTAGTATCTTTTACTTCCTCTGCTTATATAATTTTTAAAGTCCCCCATGTAACTATGTATAAAGCTCTAGGACTTTTGAATTCCTTTCTACAGATTCAAAAGGTTTCTTAGTAAATTTAGCTTCTACACAAATTTCACACTTGGATGTGTCACATTTTTTAAAATATGGAATTACATTTAATTGTCTCATTCTTTTAACTAAAGCATAATTTACGTGCCCTAATCTAGCATGCCACAAATCAATAGGCTCAACAATATAAGCAAAGGAAGTACTAGCTTTATTAGCATTTTCAGAGACAACATTAAGCACAAATAAACCCCCATTACAATATCGTTTTCACACAAAATCCCTATTATGAGTTAGCATTAGTTTATCAGAATCAAACACGAATTTAATACCAACCTTGTTAAGAAGGGATCCAGAAATTAAATTTCTATGCATATTTGGTACATGAAAAGTGTCATTTAGGTCAAGAGTTTTACCAGAAGTGAGTTTAAGCAAAATTTTTCTCTTACCAACCACACAAGCAGTGCTAGCATTTCCTATGTAAACATGTTCACCATCACCAATAGACTCATATGTAGCAAATATATTTCTATTGCTACAAATATGGTAGGTAGCCCTAGTGTCTACCACCGATTCAACTATATTGCCAACAAGATTTTCTTCAAACATAACCATTGCTATTATTTCAGTTTTAGTCAAGTTTGCTTGTGGTTTCTATTAGCAAGGTTCTTTGCCTTTGTAGTTGTTGTATTTCGAAGCATGATGACCAATCTTACCACACATGAAGCAAGATCCTCTCTTTTTCTTGAAAACTCCATCGGGTTTTCTAAAATGCATGTTGTGGTTGTGATTATTGTAGTTATTGTTGTTGCTCTTCTTCACATATTTTTTGTTGAAGTTCTTTCCAGAGTGTGAATGATGGTGATTATGTTGTTTTGCTGCATTTTTCACCTCTACCACATTTGCTTTTGATGTGAAATCATGAGCATATTCATTTCTGTCTTTCATCCGGTTGGATTCTTCAATGTGAACGTGAACAACAACTTCTTCCAAATTGCGATCCTTTTTCTTGTGCTTGAGAGAATTCTTGTAATCCTTCCAAGATGGTGGCAATTTTTCTATAAATGTCGTAGCTTAAAAGGTGTCATCTAACTTCATTCATTTGGCCAAAATGTTATGAACTATATTATTTTATTCATGAATTTGCTCCATGACAGATTTTTCATCATTTATCTTGAAGTCTAAAAATCTACTCACCACATACTTCTTTGCACCTGCATCTTCTATTGAATATTTTCTTTTCAAAAATTCTCAAATCTCTTTAGCAGATTTGTAACCACAATATATATCAAACAAAGAGTTGGAAAGAAAATTCAAAATATGACGACTACATATTTTGTTATCTTTGTCATACAAATGAATGAATTCACATGAGCTGGTTTGAAAACATCATTAGCAATTTGATCATTAAATAGAACGTAATCAACATTGAGAGACTCGAGAAAAAATAAAAAAAATTTCAAACTAGCATTTGTAGTGATTTCCATTAAAGGGTTTCAGTTTGGTTATATCACGAACAACAGAAACAATCGAAACAAAATTCATGTTTATTAATCATGCAAAATTGTTTCTTAAGATTGTTGGAAAAATATATAAAAACTTTACTTGATTAACAAACTGAAATACATACTAGAAGATAAAAGAAGAATGAATAATAGAGAAAGAATGGAACCGAGGTGCGGAAGTCAATCTGTTGTCCTTAAGAAACGATTTCACCCCACTTGGTGGAAATGGCTACTGGGGTCATTCTCTAAGATACAATGGCGAGTCTTGATGGTGTGTACTCACCAAGCAAGACTTGAACTCGTTGAACAAATAGCCCAAAGAAACCAAGAAATTGTGTGGGAAAAACAGAGAAGAAAAGAGAATTTTTTCTGTATATTAAACTACTAGGAATATGTATATATATATAATTCCAAGTTTGAAAGTAAGGTAAGAATAAATCAAGGATTTGATCAAACAAATTCCTTGAATTATGAAACGGCTAGTTAATTGCTTAGTTATAGTTAATTACAAACGGAAATGAATCTTACAGAAAATCAATGAGAGGGGAAAAAAAACATATATATATATATTGTATTAACTCACACACACACACCCAGCTTACGTCCAAGTCCAGCAAGCGTGCGTGTATATATATATATATATATGAACTTCACATATATGGCCCAAAGCTTACATAGTCTCCTCCACATCCTTGGCCCTTACCCAATAACAAAGGTCTACATATAAAATGTGTAAGAAAACTAATAAGAAATCAATGTGGGACAAGGAAGAAGAAGGAAATTTTGAAGCACTTCCAACATGTATAGATGAACAGATTAATGACATTTGGATAGACAGATAGGTAGGATTTGGACAATGTATCTTTTTAGACAAATAGATATCATTTTAACTCCAAAAGACTAAAATTTGGACATATTGGTCTAAAAGTTTAAAAATGAACATGTGGCCAAAATGCCCTATAAACAATAATAGTTTCTCTTCATAAAAAGTTCAAGCTATTATATACTACATTTATTTATTTTACAGGTACTTTCCTGATGGCATTGACATATATTTTGACAATGTGGGAGCTGATATGCTTGAAGCTGCTGTTTCCAACATGAACACATCTGGTAGAGTTGCAGTTTGTGGGGTAATCTCCGAGTACACAGATGTTACAAAACGAGCTGCACCGGACATGATTGATGTTATTTATAAGAGAATCACTATCCAAGGCTTTGTAGTCACTGATCAAATGAATGTTTATGCAGATTTCCTCTCAACAACTGCTGATCACCTTCGCAGTGGGAAAATGAAGGTGCTCGAGGACATTTCACATGGCGTGGAAAGCATTCCAACCGCTTTTATGGCACTTTTTAGCGGTGAAAACATTGGAAAAAAGATTGTTCAAATCACAACAGATGTTTAGAACTCATTTTGCGTATTAGATGCTTTCCTTCCCATTGATTCAAAGAACATTTTGATACAAATTTCTTCAAGTTCTGTAGAATTTTGAGATGTTTTCCTTCACACAAGTTGATATGCAAACAATTGACAAATTTGAAGAGATATTATCTTCGCATATTTAATCATTTTTTTCCTAGACCTTACATCTATAATTACCTAAAGGGGCATTTAGATTAAGAGATTTGAGAGAAAACAAAAGAAATGAATAGAAAGGGAACTTTTATTATTTGTTAGGGAAAAAAATATTTCAATTCGTTAAATAAATAGCAACATAGGAATAATTTACCTTTATAAGTATGTCTAAGGGAAGTAGCGGTGTTCTTGAAGGCATGGCCAAGTCTTCTTTTCCAAAGGAGGCAAATGAGGGATGTGTTCCTTCGAATAAGAATGGGACGATGGGAAAGTTGGGGATCACACCTTTGCATAGGAAGGAAAACCGAAAGAAGTGCAAAGATAAATTTGCAATTAACAAATTTCAAATAGGATTTGGCTTCTTTTCAATTGAACTTTCAACTGAACCAAATAGTTAAGGTTTCTTATCGGTAAGAATCATTAAACAGAGGTTTGTTATAGGTAAAAGTCTATGAAAATATGACCTAATTAAATGTTTTCAAATATTCTTACCAGTAAGAGTCTTCCGTTTAATGACTCTTTCCAGTAACAAACCTTCGTTTAATGATTCTTACGGGTAAAAACTCACAATTGTCTAGTCCAGTTGAAAGTTCAATTGGAGAGAAGCCATTCCCTTTCAAATAATATTATGTGGGCATATTTAACCGTAACTCCTGAAGCCAAGCTCAGCCTTATTGGTAGAGACAAGGGCATTCTCTCCTAAGACACAGTTCTTGGGTTCGAGCTTTATTTCTTCTTCCCTTTATCCTTTTATGTACTAATGTTTTTGCAAGAGCAAAATAAATAAATAATAACATAGCTTCTCTTAAGCATGTGTAATCACACACACCTCCCTTATTTGGGTTTAGATGATATGAGAAAGTAAAAAAAACTGAGGAAAAAAAAGTCTTAGTACTTATTTAGAATATTGAAGGTGTAAAGAATTGTATGAAATGAACAGAGGAAGAGAAATTTTCTCAAAACTCATGTTCAACAAGGGTGTAAATTTGGCTCAGCCACACCCATGTCAGGCTTCGCAGGCTCTCGCCAAAATTTGGGCCAAGCCAGCCCACGGGCCAGAAAATTAGACCCAAACCCAAGCCCAAGCCCAGGTTGTATTTGAGCCATGGGCGGGCTGGGCAGGCGGACCTAGGATCGGGCTTTGGTGGCCCTGAACAAATTTTTTTGTTTGTTATTATTTTTTCAACTAAAATTTTATTATTTTGCACGAAAAAAGACACTAGGTCTCGGGCAAGCCGGGCCTTGAGTGGGCTTTAAGCAGATTGATGGGCTAAGGCACAGGTCGAGCTGGGCTTTAAAATGATAGCCCAAGCCCAAGCCCAAGGTCTCAAGCTGGGCTTAGGCTTGGGCCCAAATGGGCCTAGATGGGTTGGGCCCACCCTAAGCCACGGGCGGGCTTCGGGCCACCCATAGGCCACGAGTCATTTTTACGCTCCTAATGTTCAATTTCTTATCAAAATTGATGAAATCAGTGAGACACTTTGTAATATCTATGTTATTCATCTAAATAAAAAATTAAAATAAAAAAATTGAAAAGACACTTTATCCACTTTTCTTAACTGTAGCATTCACTAATATGTATATCCTATAAAGCATGGACACTTCTACGAAGGTAGCATATGGGTGTCCGACACGTGTCGGACACTCTACCTAACGTTTCCCTCTCATTTTTATTTTTTTTTTGAATTTTCATAGCCAGACAAAATGGGACACTGTTGGACACATTATGGACACGTTTGCGAGAGAGAGAGAGAGAGAGGGTGAAGCCGAAGCAAGAAACTAGAAAAAAAGGAAGAAGTTGAAGCACTTACCCAACATCATTCGAGTATAAGAACAACTTTGTGCAGCTTAGATTGCTTGAAAATCAAAGCCAACTTTCAGATTGGTGTGAAATCTAGGCAAAATTGAACAAACAAATCAAACCCAGATTTGATTCAAGCACACGAATCATCTGCGAACTCGAATCAATTCAAGATTCACAACCCATATTGCAAGAAGGTCTTGAAAGTCGAGATTGAGGTTGAAATTGTAAGTTGACGAGTTCCAGCCACTCACAACCCCAAATCACGACTATTTCTTTCTTGCTTTCTCTGTGTTCAACTCTCTCTCTCTCTCTCTCTCTCTCCTTTGCATGTTTCACTTTTTTTTTCTCTCTCTATTCGTTTTTTCTTTGCTCTCTCTCTCTCTCTCTCTCTCTCTCCGATGATGTACTTTTTTTATAGTACTTTTTTTTTTGGTAACAAAAACTTTTTTTTTCCCCTTTTTTTCAATTTCTTTTTTTTTTTGTTTGGATATTCTTGTTTGCTAAACATTAACATATATAGAATAAATTATTTTTATTTGTAGAAAAAAATTAATTTGTGAATGATATTTGATATTAAAGTAAATAAATAAATAATAAAAATAATATATATATATATTTTTTTTAATTTTACATATAATAAATAAATAAAATTATATATATTGATTATGTCCCCATCGTGTTGTGTTCTCTATTTTTTTTTTTTTTTAATTTGCATATTCACGTATTTGTATCGTGTCCATGTCGTGTCTATATCTTTACTTCATTGTGTATATGTTTGCATCAATCTTCTCTTATACAAAAATATGTGAAAGAAAATATACACTTGCTAATTTTATAATCAAAGAAAAATATTTATACATTTCTATTGAATGTATATATAAACTATGGGCAATTCTTAAGTGTACCATATGCACTTACATAAGTTCTGACAAATATATGTAAATTATCTCACAAAATCGCGTAAATTTTTACAAACATACGTAAGTTAACCCATAAAAATTTAAAAAATCACAACTTACGTATATTTGTGAGAATTTACGCAATTTTGTGAGGTAACTTATGTATATTTGTGAAAACTTACGCAAGTGCATATGAAATGCACCTTGCACACCCAAACACTTATATGTTGAATGAGAATTAAATCTTGAATAGACATTTTAGCCATAAAAAAAGGACTTGTACAACTCACATGTCATCTTTTTATCTTCTTTCATAATATAAAATTAGCACATTATGTAACAAGGGTAATATTATAGCGCACACCCTCATGACATTTGTGGGTGTGATTATCACAAATATCATAACTCAATTCCTATGTGAGTCATACAATTTTGGAAAAAAAAAAAAAAAAATCACTCATAAGATATAACCAAAAAGCTCTTGGGTAATAACCAAAATAATGTGATAACTAACACCACAATATGTAAGAACCAAAAATCACAATGGTCATAACCAAAGATGCGTGTGTACTATAGAATTTTCCTATGTAATTAAACAACTCAAAATCATATCATGATCAGCTCAATTAAAACTCATTTAAAATTAATTTAAAATATAAATAAATCAAATTTAAAAATATTTTAAAATACATTAAATTTTAAAACAAAGTTTATAATTTATGAAACACACAATTACCTAGTACAACCATACTACCATATAATTTGTCTTGCAAGTCACACCAATTTACATGCTTCTAACTTCCCAACCTAGTACCACCCAACCTAGTACCTTTTGCTTAAACTTGGTGGCCTTGGGTCTACGGGTGGCTCTAAGTGCAGTCCAAAATATTAGTTGGACACTCCATTTCTTTGTGCATCTCAATCATAATTTTGAATGTGATTTTTGATTTTTTTTTTTTTTTGTTTTGTTTTTGTTTTTTTTTTTTTTTTTTTTTCAGTTGAGCACCCCAATACATTCAATTAAACCCATTTCTACCCCTCACCCATGGTTGCTACTAGAGTAGTTGGAGTTATTGCCACCTCCTGACGCACACCACCTCATCTCATCCATCCATTACCCCCTTCTTCTTCTTCATCCCGAAATCCTAGATCTAGGACTTCATTGGGTTTCAGAATAAATGAGAAGAAAATGAAGAAAATGAAGAAAAAGCGGAGGCAAAGTAAGAGGGAGAATAATTGCGATGGAAGGAGGTCATGGTAGTAGAAGAGAAGCATGACGGTAGCAATGGCAATGGTAGCAGTGCGACGCAGAAAAGAAGAAGAATGGGTTAAGAGGATCATTGTGGTAGCGACGATGACAATGATGACTATGGTAGCAACGAGATATGAAGATAAAGAAGAGAAAGAAGAAGAAGAATGGGTTGAGAGAAGCACGGCGGTGGCAATAGTAGTGGTGCAACATGAAGAAGAATAATAAGACGAATGTAGCAGATTGTTGAAATTAAGGAAGGAATGGCTAGAGCTGGGTGGCTGGCCGGAGCTAGGTGGTTGGAAGGGTTAGGATTTTGGCCATTTTGGTCATTTACTTCAAGGACAAAATTGTATTTAAAAAATTGAAAACATGGGACACACAACCAATATTTTGGAGTGCATTTAGAGCCTCATTTGGTCTAACCATCTGCACTAGGGTAAATTGCCCTCACACCCATTGAATATCTTTGAAATAACACCATCACCCCTTTATTCTCTATAATATCAATTAGTTCCCTTATTTTAGAAATGTATATAACAAATAGACCTATCTATGAGTCAACCATGAGTTGAACTCATAAAATTTATTGATCTAAGCAAAGAATTATCCCTTAATACCTAATTTACAAAAAATCATTTCATGCCTTTGTAACATTGCCACAAATCAATCCAAATTATTCGGTGAGTTCTCATATTCTTAGAGGGTGTTTGTTTAAAAGGATTAGAAAGGAGAATTGGACTCCATATCGAGTAATTCGTTTTTTGGTTAAAAAATTATAAGTTGGGCTAATAGTCCGACTAGACTATTAGGCCTTGTTTGGGATGTAGAGAATAATCTAAAAAGTCAAAAAGTTACTCAAAAAGTTAAAAAGTTAACACTATTCACCAAAAGTCAACAATTACGGTTGCACAACTCCCAATTCAAATTTTCCTCTAAAAACTAATTTTTACAATTTTTTATTACATATTTTTTCATAAAAAGTCAAAAAGTTAACCCAAACATTCATATTTTTAACCTCACTTTTTTAGTCAAAAAAGACAAAAAGTATACTTATTTAGTCTTCCCAAACAAGGCGTTAGTCTTATATATGTAGAACTATCTTGTCCTAGGGGAGGGGTGGACAAGCCCTTCTTCAAATTAACTATTAAAAAGATAATTTTACCTTCCAAATATTTAGTGCATGCTTTGTTTAATTTTCAGAAACTAATTTTTAATTTTTTTAAAAATTAAAAAAATTAGGTTTATGAAAAAAAAATAAAAAATAATTTTAAAAATAATCATCTTGACTTTTAATCCCTAAACAAATTAATTAAATAGTCAAAGCTCTTTAGATTAACAGTCCAATCATCTCCTTATTCAGTTCGTCTGAAAAAAACATATGATTTTGCCTTTTCCAAACCCAGCTCCTCCCGGTCATCTTTCTCTCTGGTCCCTTAGAAATGTCCCTCCATCTTCACCTTTTTTTTATTCAAATGATTCAAAAAATCGTCAAGTCCTACACAACCAGCACCCTCACATCCCTCTCACACAAATGCAAAACTCTAAACCACCTCAAGCAAATCCATGCCCACCTCCTCAAACCCCGCCGCCTCGAAAACCCAATCGCCATCGGACCTCTTCTCTCCTTCGCCGCCACCTCCACCTCCACCAACGCCGCCTTCTTCTCCTATGCCTGCTAAATTTTTCAAAACCTTTTTTTTTTTTTTTTTATAGAAACACCTTCATCTACAACACCATGATTAGAGGCTATCTTCAAGCTCATTTCCCAATTTCCGCCATCTTGTGCTATCTTGACATGTTAAATTATGGCCTTCCCACCAATAACTACACTTTTTCACCTTCGATCAAAGCTTGTTCGAGTCTTTTACCTAATTATTCGAAGCCAATTGGTTGTGTAGTTCATGGTCATGTTGTGAAATTTCGATTGTAACATGACCCTTTTGTTGTTACCGCGCTTATTGAATTTTATTCGTTAAATCTTGAAATGGGAAGTGCATGGATGTTGTTTGATAAAATTCCTGAAAGAGAAGTTGTACTGTGGACTGCGATGATTGATGGGTATGGGAAGATGGGGGATGTTCAAAAGGCACGAGCATAGTTTGATGTAATGCCCTAGAGAAATGTGATCTCTTGGAGTGCAATGATGGTAGCTTACTCACAGGTTAATGAATTCAGAGAGGTGCGCAGTTTGTTTAGATGGATGCAAGAAGTGGGCACGGAGCCAAATGAGTCAGTGTTAGTGAGTGTTCTGATTGCTCGTGCTCACCTTGGTGCTCTTGCACAAGGATTGTGGATCCGCTCCTATGCTAAGCGGTACAATCTTGTATTTAACCCAAAATGCAATTGTTTGGAGTCAACGTTATCAGTGTTCAAGGATATTCCTAATAAGGATGCTGGAGCATGGAATGCCATCATTTCCGGGGCTACAATGAATGGTGATGTTAGAAAATTACTCAATGTATTCGATAAAATGACAATTGATGGGACTCGACCCATAGAGACCACATTTGTTGCTCTTCTCACTGCTTGCAAGCAGGCAAGGTTGGTTAAGGATGGCCTTAAATTGTTTGAACAAATGGGTACCTTCTATGGGGTCAAACCCAAGTTTGAGCATTATGCATGTGTAGTTGACCTTTTGGCTAGAGCGGGTAAGTTGAAGGAAGCCGAGAAGTTTATAGAGGAGGAAATGGGTGGTGTAGAACGAGCAGATGCATATGTGTGGAGAGCTCCATTGGGTGCTTGTAGAGTCTATCAGATTGTGGAACGCATGTGCTATCGTACAATATCTATAGGGAAGCGGGCTGGGAAATGAAGGCAAGTAGAGTCAGAAGATTTATCACAGAGACGAGAATGAAGAAGAAACCTGGTTGCAGTGTTATAGAGGTGAATGGTGTTGTTGTAGAGTTTCTTGCAGGTGATCTTTCTCATACTCTGTCAAAAGAGATATGTGAACTGCTTGATTCTTTATTTAACATGATGTATCTTGTTGAGTAAATTTATTTAGAAGTCATTTTTATATTTGTAGAGTACCACTTTTCTTCTTTGTTTATACATCTGAATGTCATTGTTCATTCTTTAACATATTTGAAAGATTTATATGAACTATGAATTGAATTCATACAGATGAGAAATGCAACCCCTTCTGTTCTTTTTTCTTTTTTTGTATTAATTCAAATTCTACGGGGATGATTTATTATTTTGGATAGATCCCATATAGACAGCAAAATGAGTACCAAAAGACATACACTATCAGGAAAAGATAAATTGTGGACTTGTCTAAGATCAATTACAAACTGTCAATTTGTATAGAGTCACAAAACTCATGATGCCTTGCTCTATTTCCTTTACCGGTGCAGGGTTCATTGACAAACCTTAGGCTGTGTTTCCTTGCCTGATTAGGTTAGATAGAATCATGAATACGGTGAGAATTTTTTTGATCAACAAAAGAAAGCAACCCTTTATTATTGAGATCAAAATATTACATCAATAAAGGAAAGAGAGGAAGTGCGAAATAAATGCATCATGGCGAAACTAAACTTATCCCAACTGGGTTGGCACAATGAATGCTCACAAAAATCATATGCAAGCACTTCCAACAAAGCAAAAACAGGTTGACAAGAGGACAACCCAAACAGAAAAAAATAAAATAAAATAAAATAAAACAAAATAAAAAACAAAACAAAACAAAACAACAGCAACAGCAACAGCAACAAACAAACTTGAGCATAGCAGCTCCCTCTGTTATCAGCAGCAGCAGAGGGATTGCACACTGGCGCAATATCTCACTTGATCTAGATTATATATGAAGTCATTCACCAAATAATGCGATCCTTTTGTAGAAGTCTTCTTCCAAATCGCAACCCTTACTTATATCAACTCACATACATCAACCAGATTTGGTTTTTTTCCATTGAAGAGACAATCATTTCTGTGCTTCCATACCAACCACAGCATAGCAATAGGAATGGCTTTCCAAACATGACTTTCCAACCTTTTGAATTTGATTTACAAATTGCAACCACCACACCAGCAAGGTAGTGACAGAACTAGGAATTACCCACTGAAGTCCCCACCAATTGATCATGTTTGACCAGACCTTCCACGCAAACGGACAGTAAAAAAAACATGATTCAAATTTTCAAGCTCATCTTTGCAGAAAGCCGCTGAAAGTTGTATTTCTGTCCAAAACTCCAATCCTTTGCAAAACAATCTGTAGTCTTCACCCTACCCTTCCAAGTAAGCCATGCCAAGAACTGAGATTTAAGAGGAGCAACATTATTCCATAGTAACCTTTGAACTCTGCACTTTGGGCCAAATGCAGATTCACACCATAAAAAAGATGATTTAACACTGAATACGCCAGAATTTGAGGCTTTCCATTTTAGCCTATCAACAAAACCTTAGCTAACATTTTTATCAACAAACAACCTGAGAGTACCCTCTTTTTCTGTCGATAAGCTAAACTCTAGGAAATTTCTCTTTTAGTCTTCGATTCCCAATCCATTTATCTAATCCGAATCTGTAACTTTTATTTGGAAAACAGCTCTTCTGAAATCAAAATTCCAATTCCCATAGCTAACGTTTTATCAACAAACAACCTGAGAGTACCCTCTTTTTCTGTCGATAAGCTAAACAATCTAGGAAATTTCTCTTTTAGTCTTCAATTCTCAATTCATTTATCTTCCCAAGAATGAATTCTAGTCTCATCCCCCACAACAATCTCAGTATTTTCCAAATAAAAGTTATCAGATTCGGATTAGTGAAAGCAATTGAGATTATATCCCGCCAAATACCTGAAACTTAGTTGGTTAATTGGAGAGATGGTACCCAGCTCCCACCCTCAACATTAAATTTACTGCTCACTACTTTTTTCCAAAGAGCATTATCGTCGCAACAAAATAACATATGTTCACATCCCTAATACTTTGTCAAATCGGGGTTTGAATCGTAAATCGAAATGGCCTTGTACCGAATCTCGAATCATAAAGATTCAGTCACTTTTTCTAAATTACTTAGAAAAATATATCTACGCATTCCAATGTTAAATTCATCTTATGAATATGAAATATTTAGACTAACATCAATGAAATTGTTGTTTTGAATGATGATCATGTAGTTTAATATGTAATAAATTAACAAAGGTTTCTATGTAAGATCACCACCTTACCTTTTCCCTTTTTTTAGATATTTCTTATCAACCATTCTTAATAAAAGATAGCAAACAAAGGCAAACTCTCAATTTATAAAGTAAAAATAATTTGACAAGGATATTGATATTTGGACAATAAACATACACACTTTTTGAACTAACAATGACCAAATAATAAGAAAGAATTATTTAGGATCTTTTATTTTAAAGCATAAAACATTTTAAAATGCATAACTGACCTCATCCATGTAATATTCAACTATATTTAAATTAATAAAATAGTAATAGATAATTCATGGTGTAAGTTTCTTTAATCTTAAACATTTTAGAAGAAATATTGTGAATTTTTTTAAAAAAAAAAAAAATGAGAGCAAAGATTAAAAACATGTTGAGTATGACTGAATCTGATTGGATCTTATTAAAAATTCTATGATCACTAAAATAACAACAAATCATGTATATATATTGGCTATTTTGGCTTTAAATGCTATTAAATGTTGTATTATGTCATTTTTACTAGAAGATGGAGAAAAAAAAGAGTTAAAAATATGTTGGACTCGATAATTTCAAGAATGGCATGAATTGTAAAAGGTGAATCGAATCGTGAATCGATTATGAATTGTGCGATTCACTAGAGATTCACTTTCAAAATAGATTTTCCCATAGAATCGTAAGATTCTGCTAACAGACTCAAACCCCCCTTGTTCCTTACTCTTAGAGACCTCCCTCCAACTTACCATATGAATTTTACGTTTTAAATCTAACCCTCCCCACAAGAATGCAGCTTGTATTTTATCGATTTTCGTTGCAACCCCTACTGGCATCATAAAGATCGACAAGTAGTAAACTGGAAGGCACGAGAGGTAAACCAAGATATTTAATTGGCAGACATTGACTAAAGCAATTTAATTTTGCAGCAAAATCAGTACCAATTGCGTCTGAAACACCTACTCCACATGCCACACTTTTGTGATAATTGATCTTTAATCCTGACATTACTTTGAAACACGTTAGGATTCTCTTAACAGTGACCAGCTCCACCCAGCTTCACAGAACACAATTGTGTCATCAGCAAATTGAAGGTAAGAAAGTTTCAGCCCATTAGACCCAAAAGTAACACCTTTAATCAACCCCAGGTTTCTTGATGTTTCAAGCAAAATGTTTAAGCTTTCAGCCACTATGTTAAAAAGGAAAGGGGTGAGCAGATCACCTTGCCTTAATCCTTTCTCGGGACAAAACTCTGATGATGGGGATCCATTCACAGGCGCATAAATTTTGGCTGTGGAGATGCAAGACTTCATCCAGCTCACCCATTTAGGTCCAAAACCAAACTTGGTAAGCATGTTAAGCAAAAATTCTAATCAACTGAATCATAAGCTTTTTTGAAGTCAAGCTTAAGACTAAAACCTTTCTTCAATTTTTTACACCAGCCAACAACCTTGTTTGCTATTAGAACACCATCCATTATAGTGAGAGTGAGTGATGAAATTAGGTTGGAAATGTAAGATAAATTGTGTTTGTTTGTGGTAGTATTAATTGGTTGGGATTACATCTATGAATTGCATAAAAGTTCTCATTATGTAAAAAGTAATTGTTTTTTCATAAAATTAAGCATCTTCAATCCTTCATCAATTTTTTCATAAAATTTAAATTTAAAAAAAAAAGGGTTAAAAGTGTGCGCTAAAATTCATATTTTTATTCAAATTTAAAAAAGAGTAATGATCAGAGATAGTTTTTTTTTCATCAAAAATGGTTTTAAACAAGTTTTTAGGATAATTTGGAATTTTTCCAAAAAGATTTGATACGAGGGAGGGAGGGAGGGAGGGGAAGAATTAAGTATTTCATATCATATTAAGTTTTTAACTAAATTTTGACTGAAATTTGATGGAAAAATAAAAATTAGAGATATTTGTAGATATACTTATAGTTAACACCATGAAATGAGAGTGAGAGAGAGAGAGAGAGAGAGAGAGAGAGAGGGAGAATTTAGCACCATGAAATGAAAAATGCATCTTTTAAGGATGCTTTTGAAATGCAGAGGATTGTAGATGATGATGTTGGCAATGACTTTCCTCCTAGACACATAAAAAGAAGTCATTTTCTTTCTGGATCCAACTATCTGTATTATGCACATGCTGTGGTGTAGTGCTTTGCTTTTGGCATTAATTCCCAATTACATTTCTTGGGTTAAACATACAGTCAAATGCCATGAAGATAATTTCATTTCATTTCATTTCCATGGGATTCAATATTTATGATATTATTTTGCTTCCTCTCATGCAATATATCTCAATTACATAGAAAGTGTACCCTCTCTTCATTTCTTCTTTTATTTTTATTTTTTTAATTTTTTGGTAGCATGTCTATTGATCTTGAATTTGCTGAGGAATTTGTAGAGAAAATAGTGATAAAAAAGTTAATAATAAAAAAATCCAAGGTATTCACTTTTCTTTTATTATTTATTTTTCCTTTCACACATTATTCCATAAATTTAAAATTCAAACACAATGTAAGAGAAGAAAACTATAACATAGGAACATATAATAATCATAAAAATAGTTTGAAAAGTCTTCATTTTCACTTTCATGTCTATTCACTTCGTTTTTTTTTCTTTTTAAAAAAAAAAAAAATAGAAAATGTACCAAGAAAAATTTGAAAACACAATTTTCATATTCCTTGTTACGTTCGTGCGATAATAATTTTTTAAAATTCATGTTTTCCCAATATTGGGTTGTTACTGAAAAATTTAGCCTGAAACAATTTTTGAAAATAATTTACCAAATAAATTTTCAGTGTTCTACAAAAAATGAAAACACAACCAAAAGACGATTTTATCAACTGCTCTCAGTACTAATCGCGCCATAAACAGTGCAATCAACAAATTGATAAAGCATGACAATGTACTATATTCCCTTTTGCATGACCCAACCAATACATCGAACTGCATGATACACTTTTGAACCGCACATAAACCGACCCGCTCCATAGAAAGGCTTGAATCCTCACTACACACCAACACTACTAAACTGCAAAGTTCGGCACGGATTGATGCAGATTGGACGTGCTAAGTCTATTGGGCAGATTGGATGTCTTTTTGCAGAGTCCTAATTGCACCATCACTACTGATCTACATCATCATGAAAGAAACAAATATATCCCAACAAGTATATATCGCCAACTTAGATATCCCAACAAGTATATATCTCTCTTCTACCTTAGTTACTGGGACCTCCGTAGTAGTTTGATAAGCAATCCTCTATTATTGATTGAACAGAGGAACAGTAATCAGTTCATCAATTATTCGCTAGACGATGTGAGCCTTTCAAGGCAGTCAATCACCGCATCTTGGGTTTTAGATGCAATGCTTTGCATCAAAATCCTTGTCAGATAATAAACTGGTAATGAGTTTACCAAGCCTTTCAGCCCCAGGACCCGGTCTTGGTTTCAGTTATATTTGCAATGAAGTGATTTGGGGCGGTTATGTTTGTGCCACCGTTATCAAACCAACTACCTGGCACAAACCCATTAGCAACACAGTCTAAAAGCTCAAAATCAATCTTACCGAGGACTGCTTCATTTCTGCCGAACTTTCTGGCAAAGGGGGGCTGCTATCGACCATTCTCTGAAAGTCAACATCAGTGAGGAAATGTGGGTGCTGTTTGGGAGGGTTATCTTGTTGGAATATAAAATATTCTATATTTAGGATTTCCCATGGTTTTTATAAATTACGATTATTTAGGAATTTGATTTTAGGATTTGATTGTGTAATTATTTAATTCATTTTTTATTGTGTATCTTATATTTTATTATCTATAGACATGGTCTCACCCAAATTAGGGTAAGCCAATTTTGTACAACTTTCTTCTTGGTAACAGAGCTAAAGAAACCCTAGCCTCTCTCCCTATCACCACCGCCAGCCTCTCCTCCCTTTCCTAGTAGCCGACTTACCTACCCAGCTCCCTGCAACCACCCTACACCACCCGAAACCCTTTCTCTCTCCCTCAGCAGTCCTTTCCAGTCATTGTCGAGGTTTCTACAGTAGCCAACCAGGCTTTGTCTTGGTTCTGTGTAGTTCAGCATCCTTCTAAGGTGGTCCGTGCTAGTTTCTAACCCCTTTAGGGTTGTGTGTTGCTGATGAGGTAGGCAACCTGTGTGTGTTTCTTATTACTTAGGTTACTGGTTTATTCGGTAGCATCTCTTTTGTGTGACGCCGCTACTTCGGCTTTGTGGTGTTTCAGAATATCTGACTTTGTTGCACAAACCTAGAGCATTGTGCCTCGTTTAGACGTTTCCCTTGCCTTCCATGTTTCGGTTCATCGGATTACCAATGTGTTGCTTAATGGTCACAACTTTACTGCTTGGAGTTGGTCTATATGTCTTTACCTTAGGGGTAAAGGAAAATCTGGATGGCTTTTGGAAACCGAGACACAACCTCTCGCTGATGATCTTAAGCGGGTTCAATGCGATATTAACAATTGCACCTTACTTGGTTGGATGTTTAACTCTATGGAAGAACGCATCTACAACATGTTTATGTACTGTGATGCTGTTCTTTGGTTGTGGAGTGCTCTTACCCAGATGTATGCACATGCCTACAATGATGTTAGGATTTTTGAGCTCTATCAGGATATTTCTCATGCCTCTCAGGAAGCTTTGGGTTTTACCGTTGCTAAATTTTTTGGGTATCTTCAGTCTCGCTGGGAGGAGTTAGCACAGTATGAGCCATTGAGTGATTTTCCAGCTACTGCCGCTTTTATTGTGTCTGCTCGTCTTGTTCGCCAGCATACCTATCAATTTCTGATGGGTTTAAAACTTGAATTCGAGTCTCTTCGTATTCAGATTTTGAACACATAACCTATGCCATCCTTATATGAGGCTTTTGCTACTATTGACAACGAGGAGCGTCGTCGTCGATTGATTTAATCGGTTGCTCCACTTCTTTCCTCCGTTCTTGCCTTATCTTCAGTTTTAGATCAGATGGTTCTTGCTGCAAATTTTAGTTCTTGTGTTTCTATTAGCAAGGTTATTTGCCACCATTGTGGCACAGCTAGTCATGTCCAAGCATGGTGCTTCATGCTTCATCCTGAGTTGAAGCAACGCTTTGCAAGGGCACGTCCTTTAGGCCCTTCCCATGCTGCTGTTATTGCCGACACGTCTAGTACTCCTCAACCGACTCATTCTGTTATCTTCATCAGCTTCAATCTCAGATTGGTGGCCTTTAAGAGCAACTTGGTTTATTCACCATCATGTCTCTAAGTGTCCCTTCCACTGCCACGCTCGCTATAGGTACTCCTACAGCCTTTCATGTTCGCACTACACCTACTTGGGTATTGGATTCTGGGGCCAATGATCATATGACCGGTGAGTTTTCTTGTTTATCCTCTCCTGTCTTTACTACTGCTCAAACTATATGTCTTGCTGATGAGTCTATTCCACATGTCTAGCATAAGGGTGATGTGTCCTTGTCATCTGATATTACACTTTTGCTTATAATCTTCTAACTGTTAGTCGCCTTGCTAAAACCCTTCATTATGCTGTTATTTTCTTACCTACTCATTACTTATTACAGGACCTGATTTCGAAGAAGATTTTTGGCAGGGGGTTTGAGTGCGACGGGCTATATTACTTTGAGGACCCACCACCTTCACATCCTACCACTTCTGGCCTGTAACTAGCTGTGTTATGTAAGTCGTCTTCCTATGTGTTTTCTTTTTAGACTTTAGCCTTGTGGCATGCTCGTTTAGGACATGCAAACTGAAATTATTTATGTTTACTTTTTCCATCACTTAATAAAGCTTACAAGGATCATTAGTTTTATTGTGAACATACTCGTACTTCTTATATTCCTCACATGTATCGCACCTCCTGTATGTTTGACAATATCCACTTTGATATCTGGGGTCCTACTCCTATTTTGGCTTTTTCTGGGCATCGATATTATGTGACTTTCATAGATGACCACTCTAGGTGTACTTGGATTTATTTGCTTAAAAAGAAGTCTGATGTGCTTCCACTTTTTATTCAATTTCTCCAAATAGTCAAAACCCAATTCCACACTGTTGTACGCACTATTCATTCTGATAATTGGGGGGAGTACATCTCTTATGCATTTCACTCCCAACTTAATTAGCAGCGAATTTTGCAGCAACTCACTTGTACTTACACCCCTGAACAAAATGGGAATGCTGAACGTAAAAATCGTCATTTATGTTTGTTGTCCGGTGTCTTCTTTGTGGGATGAATGTTCCTAAATCCTACTAGCATATGGCTATGCTTACTGCTGTTTACCTCATTAATTGGACACCTAGTCGGATTCTTCACATGTTGGCTCCTTTTCAATTACTTTGTCCAGATACCCTGTTATTTTCTCTCGTGCCTCGTACGTTTGGTTGTACTTGTTTTGTTTAGGATCGTAGTCCTACTCGGACCAAGTTAGATAACAAGTCTCTTAAATACATCTTTTTGGGCTATTCAACTCTCTCTAAAGACTATAGGTGATGTGATCCATTGTTTCGTCATTTTTATCATTCTATGGATGTCATATTTTGCAAAGATATGCCATTTTTTGGTTCTAACCTTATGTTGCAGGATTCCGCCTCGAGTGCACCACCTCCTGCTGTGTCACCGAGTGCTCACTCTATTCCTATCATTGATTCATTTTCTCCCTCATCATCGCCTGTATCTACACCTGCCAGTCCTTCGCCATTACAAACATACTCTCGTCACCCTCGTGCTCTGCCCCCTCCAGTATCTTTTTTGCCCTCAGGCCCAGGTATTCCCTCTACTATTCACTCCCTAGCTCCTTCCCGTTATCCAACCCGTGAACACCGTCCCCCTAATCGTTTCGGTTGGTTTAGTAGTACTAATCACCCTATTTCCAAGTTTTTATGTTATGATGACCTTTCAGCTTCTTATCGGTCTTTTCTTGGAAAACTTGAGTCAATCTTTATCTCGCAGTCCGCGTCTGAGGCTCTCCAGAATCTGCAATGAGTTGTGGCTCTGCAAAATGAAATGGCTGCTTTGGAGCATAATCACACTTGGGATCTTGTCTCTTTACCTTCTGGTCAGATGACTGTTGGGTGCAAGTGGGTTTTTACTGTCAAATACTTGGATGATGGTACAATGGAACGATATAAGGCTCGTCTTGTTGCTAAGGGCTTTACACAGGTTCCTGGCAAGGATTTTGGGGCTACGTTTGCACCGGTGGCTAAATTGACCACTGTTCGTTTACTTATTTCCTTGGCTGCCTCTTCTTCTTGGCCCCTTCATCAACTTGATGTCAAGAATGTTTTTCTACATGAGGACTTACTTGAGATGATCTACATGGATCCTCCACCTGGGTTTCGGGTTGAGGGGGAGAATGCTAGCAAGGTCTGTCATCTGCGTAAGTCTCTCTATGGCTTGAAGCAATCTCCTCGTGCATGGTTCCACCGTTTCAACTCTGTTATCCTATCCATAGATTTTATTCAGTGTCACTCCGACCATACATGCTTCATTCGTCGTTAGCCCAATGATCGATGTATTATTTTGTTAGTCTATGTGGATGATATCATCCTTATAGGAGATGACACCATTGGTATTGTTAAGGTAAAACAGGAGCCTACTAGAGTAGTTGACATCAAGGACTGGGTCCTCTCAAATATTACTTAGGAATTGAAGTAGCTCATTCTCGTGGTGGGATATCATTGTCTCAAAGGAAGTATACTTTGGATCTTCTTTGCGACACTGGTATGATGGGATGCAAGCCTACATTTACTCCTTTGGATTCGAATCTGAAACTTTTGGTTGAGTCCGTTGAGTTGCATTATGATCCATCTCGCTACTAGAGATTGGTAGGACGTTTGATCTATTTGACTAATACACGACCAGATTTGACATTTGCCATGAGTGTGGTTAGTCAGTTTATGCATTCACCTCATACGGCTCACCTTGATGTTGTTCACTAAATCTTGAGATATCTCAAGTCATGTCCAAGTTTGGGTTTATTCTTCAATGGTGGAATTTAGACAGGATTGTCCTGTTTTACTGATGCAGACTATGTAGGTTCATTGACTGACAGACGTTCGACTTTTAGGGTATGCACTTTCCTTAGTACCCATCTTCTGTTATGAAAAAGCAAAAAACAAGCGGTTGTTTCTCAATCACCTGCTGAAGCTGAGTATAGAGCCATGGTTCATGGGACATATGAGTTACTATGGCTTCGGTCCATTTTTACTGAGTTATAAGCTTTGAGGAGAATATCTCTTCCAAGCTATTTTTTGTAACAATAAGTCTGCCATCTTACTTGCCTCTAATTCTGTGCTTCATGAGCGTACTAAGCATATTGAAGTTGATATTTATTTCATCCGGGAAAAGGTTCGAGCTGGCATTGTATGTCCCTCATTTGTTCCATCTTCTAATCAGACTGCCAACATCTTCACCAAATCTATAGGACCATCCCTACTTCGGTCTTCCATTGGCAAGCTGGGTTTGGTTGACATCTTTGATCCAGCTTGAGGGAGAATGTTGGAATATAGAATATTGTATATTTAGGAGATCCCATGATTTCTATAAATTACGGTTATTTCTTCTTATCCCACGATATGAAATGGAGGTCATGGTTCACAGTGGTGTTTCAAAATTCTTCAGTGTTGCAAATAACCGTGTGGAAATATCCTTCGGGAGAAGAGAGAAAGTTGGCGTAATACATTAGAACTATCCTGGGGAGGTTGTCCCAACCCCATAGACAAAGCTCCGTAAATGGACGAGAAAGCATCATCCAAGCAGAACCCAAAGAAATTAATGTAGTGTCTGTATTTAGAATTTTTTTTTTTTTAATGATCATAAGTTCAAATCAAAGTTAAAAAATTACAAGTTTCTGCATCCTTTCAAATGAATGGACAACTTGAATCTAAAGGAAGAAAGTAAAATGTTTTGAGCATAATGCACTAGGGTAGTGACTTGAACCTAACGACAATCATTCACAACACAATCTACTCCAAGTCCTGTCTTTCAGTTGAAGTCTACCCGACTAATCAAATTATAATTGTGTTTTTGGTAAAAAACGCATCAGTCTCCTAGTAAATAAATTAGAACCAGCATAGTTGTTGGTCCATGATGATATGGACTCCTAAGGGACAGGTAATTCATTTTTAGGTTCGTCATCTTCTAGAGAATCCTGGCTTCCTTTGTTATTATCTTTTATTATATTTTAGTTTTCCTCATCTTCAGCTTGAAAACTAGTATACGTGACAGAAGTAGATGAACTATAAGTATACCTAGCACATCAAATTTATTAGGGCCTATATGATGAATGGTAGGTAGGTATTGTAACTACTGAAAAAAAAAAAAAAAAAAAAAAAAAAGGGTTGGGCAGCACAACTAAGCAGGCTCAAAATGTTATAAGGTGTTCCTTGCCACTTGCCCTCATGAGATGCTCTCGATGACACCACATTTTGTTCATCCTTTCCATTGCATTGCATGGAACATGTCTCGCATTGTATTTTGCATCAACTACAGCAATTGCACCGCATTCATATGCATCGTACCTATATCATCTTATTGTATCCATCCTTATCACCCGACAGTGTGATTTGGCTTGTGTTCACCCTTTTCGCATTGCATGCATTTAGGCTTGTTCACCCTTATCACACGAGTGTGGTTTGGCTTGTACCCTTTCACCATTTCTACGTGATGCGTAGTTTGGCATGCATCTTTTACCCTCTGTACGTGATGCGCAGTTTGGCTTGTACTATTTCACCCTTTCTATGTGATGCGTAGTTTGGCTTGCATTTTTCACCCGCTCTATGTGATACATAGTTGGGCTTGCATCTTTCACCCTTTCTATTTGATGCGTAGTTTGGCTTGCACCTTTCACCCTTTCTACGTGATGCGTAGTTTGGCTCGTATCTTTCTCCCTTTCTACGTGATGTTTAGTTTGGCTTGCATCTTTCACCTTTTCTACATGATGCGTAGTTTGGCTTGTATCTTTTATTCTTTCTACATGGGTCGTCTTCGAGCTTTGACATTCACTCACAACGATCCGACCTCTGTCAAAGAGGGACAACTGTAGACACACCATTTTGACCGCCCTTAAGACTTAGGCACTTCATTTTGAACACTCGATGATGAAATGTTACGCTGTGCAATCTTTTGAATCTTCAGCAAAGAAATTTGAATTTGAGCTCCAAACCCAGACCTTGCATCCATTTTTGATCAAAACCTTTTTTTCTAACCTAGCCACATAGAGAGTAGTGGGCCAATTTATTTGGCTGGCCGTACAATTAGTTGGTCAACCGGCCATATGTAGCATCAGATTCTGCATTTACAGCACAAGGCTACTCCCATGCACGGGATTTGGCCACCTGTCCTTTTTTAAAGATATTTCCGACGAAAGAAGGCTGAAATTCTATAAATAGACCATCTCCCTTTAGAATTTAGGGTTAGAAAATTTTTCAAAAAGCTTAGAAGATTGTTCAAAGCTCTTTCTTGATCTTCAAACCTTCTTGAGTATAGATACACTATAGATACACCATTGGAGCTCAACCTTAAAGCTTTTTGCTGAAGTTTTAAACCCATTTTCATATACTTGAGGGTGTTTGGATTGATGTTTGTTAACTAAGAAGCGATTCCTCTCACCAAAAGGTTAACCTTTGAACTCCTTTCATCATCTTTTCTTTTACTCTTTTACTCTTCATTTCTTGTCATAATATACTAATTTTCAGAGGTTATTTTAGGCTTAACAATGTGATTGAGCTTTGTTAAAAGTGGAAAGGCTACCCACCCTTCCATAGGCTTGTTCACTAGTTGTAATTCTTTTGTTCTTTTCATCTTTGCTCTTATTTTTTTGCTTCTTTTAGTTAATTTTCAACACTATTTTTAGGTTATTTTTGTGTGATATGAACTATTGTAATAGTGTAATAGTCCTTACAGATTTGGTGCGTTTAGGATATAGCCACCAATCAGTTTGAGTTGATTGCTTTACTTTTGTTCTTATAGCTTTCTTTAGTCTATTGGAACCTTAGAGCTCAATCACCCTGCCACAAGTTTGATTAACTAGTTATAAATCTTTCGCTTTCATGATATTGTTGTTTACCTTGAAGCTAGGTGATAGCTTCCGTGTTAAAAGTATTAAAAAACCCTCTTCTCGATCATTTTCAGAACATGGGAATGGATGTCTCATCCTTATTCCATGAATAAAAGAGGAGTTGTCAACAACTTTGACAAGTTGTGTGTTTAAGCTTTGATAGTTAGCTAGTTTTTTTTTTTTTTCATTGTTGCTCATATAGAGCTCTTCATTGAAAGTATTAGAAACTCTCTTCTAGTTCCATTTTGAAGCATGAAAATGGATGTCAATCTATGTTCCATGAGTAGGGAGAAGAGTCTCTAATTTCTTTCTTCAATGATGTAACCCCTTGTTTATAAGCTTCTTTTTTCAAAGAAGGTTTTCTTTAACCAATTCGCTCCAAATTTGAGTACTCATTTACTTTTCTTCACTATGAGAGGTAGTAGGTTCCAACCAATTCCTTAAATGATTTTTTTTGTTTTTAGCTTCATACTCATTAGATCTTTCATCATGTTGTTTCACTAATCATCATGTAAAACCCTTGGGTTGTTTGATGGTTGTGAAACAAACCTATTTCCTCCTTGAATATCTTCATTATAGGAGGGAGCAGGAAGGATGAACATCCTTCGGAAACCCTTTGATTTCTCTGTTCCAGTTCTATTGCAGCAAGTTTTCCAGTATGGTTTTACAGCCGGCGGGTCAAGTATATAGCCGAACAATTCCTTTAGCAGGCTGGCCAAGTCAAGTGTATAGTTGACCAACTCGTTTGTATGGCCAATGTGTTTATTCAGCTTAGCAGATAGATCTCGAGGTTCAAACATAACTGTTTTTTGGCTACGAACAGAGCAATTTCTGGCGACAGGTAGAGTTGTTTCCAAAGGATGTTCCCATTTACGCACGCAAGGTTTCCTGTCCTTTATTCAACTCCTTTAGATTAGCCGCTTTGAAATTTGTATATGTAATAATTAGTTAATTCATTTTGGGATGTAATAATTAGTTAATTAGGTCATTCGGACCATCTTGTAAATAGGGCAGATTTGTAACACTTGATGTATGTCTTTCAACCTCCATTTCTTTCTTCTTTTTATTTACACTTACCATAGTTATACGAAGCATCATGTTTTCCTTTATCATTTCCATGCTTTGTATCAATTATTTGCATGCATTAAGGTTCGGCTCATCATACTTGATGTTGTTATCATTTCCTACTTGATTATGTGTGCTACCTCATGCTTTGAGTTGATTCACATGTCATGTTAATAGTCGACTCTAGTAGTTGCATTTTGTATGTGTTGCATTAGCCATGTGTATTTTTAGGATCATGCATTTTTTCTAATTATCTCATTTTCTTCGACTTACTGCAGATGAGTATTAAGTGAGCATTTTTTGCTTTAGCATGTCATATGTGTGTGTTTGTGTTACCATGTCGAACATACTACCACGAGGCTACTTGCTTACTTGAAATAACTCTATGAATGCCTGTGGATGGAAGCTATTTTGCTTAAGTTGAAATGACTTTGATTGTTGTATATATGAGCTCAATTTTTTCTTTGAGTTGTACATACTCAAAACTCTTTCAAAATCACATAAGATGAAAGCATTCCAAAGTAAGTGACGTAGTTTATTCTTGTTCGCTTAACATAGTAATGTTAGCATTATTAATAAATTAGAATACGAGCACATAATGTCTATAAAATTCACATCATGATTTAGTAGAGGTCGATTTTTGATCGGGTAAGTGGGGTGCTCAATTAATGACATTCCCCTCTCATACCTAAGTTCCCAAACCAAGAAACTTTGGTTGTGACGGACTAGTGGCCTTTGGCACAAGTCACAGATTCCTAATTTTCCTAAAAATATTAGGTGGCAACTCTAAAATCTGGCAATCTAGTCCATTTTTGGCATCTCTTGTGGTTAATGGATTTTTCTAAGATTTGTTGGATCTGGACTCTTATTTGTTTTTCTGTTTCACACTGCACTTGTGAAGCCAGATTCAGAACCATAGGAGTCCGAACTGTAGGGAATCATACCCAAGGAGACTAAATCCCTCCGAAAAGCACCAAAAAACAGGTACACTTGGCCACATGGCTCGACTTTGAAAGTACATCTCCACAACTGCGCCCTAGGTTCTATTACCTCGGGAACCTGAGGTGATGGAACCTATATCGTTCGATCCTCTAACATGTTGGCTATACAACATGCTAGAGATACTCCCTCGACCGAGATCATCACTCGTTGGCATCAAGAAATAGGGACTCAAATGTCCACTCAGCAAGATCAACAATCAAGAATCAAGAACCAAGAAGTTCTTTTATTAAAGATCAACATCTCAAGAAGGATTGCACTACTAGCCGACGTCACGACGCACTAATTCAAGAATACCAAGAATCCCAACTGCACATAAGCTGTCATGCACAGCTATCCCAACCGTTTCAACCACGTGTCATCGCCCAACTAGTCTGTACTCATCACGCGTCAGATACGTCGCTTTGTCTCTGACCCACGTCGCCTAACATCATCATGAGCACGTCTACCTAGGTAGTTAAATCAGGGTTTTGCCCCTTTCATCTTTTCAGCAAAACTCCTTCATTTCTCTGTGCCTCTTCACTTTTGACATTACAAATTTCTCTCCCTTTTCAGAGCCTCTCTCTCTAGGCCTCCATTAACGGCCTTTGAAGCTTTTTGTAACTATTCCTGTTCATCTCCTCCGGGGAACACTCAACCATTCTGTTCCGATCAAAGGCACCGTCTGACTTTGGTGAATGCGATTCCGGCGTCCACTTTTGCAACTTCCATCTGTAAGTCCTTGAATCTTCCCATTTTTTTATTTCAATTCTTTACTACTCCTTTGTTCGATTACAATGCATCTTTACTTTTGTTATCACCATGCCCATATTCTCTAACTTCATGAAATTCAATTTCTATTCTTCGTACTATCATGCCAAATTCTGAATCCATGTTTATCATTTCTTTATGTCTCTGTATTTGAATCTGCTCATACTTTGAATGTGTTTTTGGTTTCTTCCTCTTCTGAATCTATGCTATCTTTGTCTCTATTTCTTTTTTTTTGTTTCTAGATTCTTCCATCCACTTCTTGCCTATTTCGGTTGTTCTTAGATAGACATAGATTTAGGTTTGGGATTTGTTAGAACCATATACACTTTCAGGAAATCAAAATAAATTGTATCCCATAATCTCCTTTAGCTTTCCGAAATCCCTAACTCAGTGTCCCCTAGGGTTACGCTGAGGCTCATAAGTCGCCAGAAAACATTTCTGTACTCAAAATCATATAAAACCACTCAGTCGAGGTCATGAGTATGTTTAAATGGAGAGTAGATTCCCCTAGCAAACTGGAGTACTTTCGCCAGGAGTTCGGCATCCCTACCAACGTTCAGATTAAGCTAGTCGGTGAGAACAACTCGATTATGCCTTGGGAGAATTATATGTCTTTTCCTATGGTATTAATCATTGAGGATGGGATCAGATTCCCCCTCAACATCGTCTTTAGAGAAGTGATATACTTCTACAAACTCAACCCATGCAACTAGCCATAAATACCTTTAGGGTTATCAATAGCCTAGCCGAGCTATGTCGCCGACATAATGCCAGGATCACCCTTTCCGACATTCAATACTGTTACCCCATTTGTGGCCTTATTATCTAAAACCATGATCCACTGCTTACAAGTTGATAGCTGATCTTCCAGACTCCAACGAGGGTGCTAGAGAAGACTACCTCATCGACTTAGGTAACTGGGAGTTTGCACCAGATGGTGATCTTCGCCTCTTCCCCTTATGCCGAAGAGTCTTTAGTGAGGATGGGGGTAAGAACTTAGTCATCCCAAACCCCACATCCTTGACATTGACGTATATACTTAGTTTAATTCTAATGTCTTCTCTTTTTTATTCTTTTTGCAATGCTACCTCAACCAAGCAAATCCTTCCGAAAGTCGTACGTCCAAAGTCAAGACTTAACCCAGCTTCTAGACTTACCAATTAAGGACCACAAGGCCCCCATTCTACTTAACTACATTCTGACGTACCGGTCTCCTCTGTTTGACATCCCATCTAGGAGCAGAACTCCACCATCTACAACAACTCGACCAGTAGCATCCTTTATACACACTGATTGGGCTTCCACATCTGACCCACTAGACCAGTTGTCAACCTCGGCTCCATAATAACACATTCTACCAGCTCAACGCCATCGTCATTGCCGACCTCCAAACGCTCTAACTAGGAGGACGCATAGCAAGAAGTGCCAAGGTGTAGACACTTTGGCTTATGATCCTCCTAACCCGTCTGTCGCTCTCCCTCCATTCAAGCTTGGCATTGGAGTGACCATTGCCGCCACCTCTATCGAGATGGGTCATAAACTAGTAGTCGCCGAGGACCTACTCGTCAGACTGCCCGATGTTGTCACAGTCCAGTCCATCAATTCCCCGTAGTCTGTCTAGAAGCCAAGGAGGGTGAAGAAGGCTAAACCATAGGCCAAAGTCACAATCATCCATTCTGATGAGGAGAGGGACCTTGAAGACTCAGTATCAATCTCCAAGCTAGTCGAGGCTGAGAAGAGGCCAGCTATGACTAATTCCGCCGAGGCCCTTCCAACAAAGAAGCCAAGGTCCATTGGCCCTAGTGGCGAAAGGGACATTATTCTCGAGGATGCTTGGCTCCCCGAGATCTAGGTGGGTGACTAACTTCTGAAAGTCAGCGACAGCGCAATCAAAGATGCAGAAGTTGGGGCCGTGCTAACCACAGGCCTCCTCCTGTCCGCCGACATAGACTAGATCAGTGACTACAACCAGTATGAAAACTTTACCTTGACAATGAGACATTTAGTTCTGGTAATCCTTTTTTTCCCATACTTTTCAAATTCTATTTTCATACTTAGTGAAATGTTTACTAATTCATTTCTTTCTTTACAGGCCATCCAACATGCGCATTCTCATGCAGTCAATGCTGAGTTGGTGAAGAAAGACCTGACTAAGAAAATGCAAGAGGCTGCAAGCTTCCTCTCCCAACTCAATAAGGCCGAGGCCAGGATCAATAGCTTTATAGATATGGTCAGTGCAACCAAGGCTATCGAAAACAAGGTCGATGCTGCTGCTAAAGCCTCCAGGGCTACTACCAAAGTCGCCAAAGAAAGAGTTACCAATGTCGAGATCACACCAAAGAAGACCTTGGAATCGAAAGAGGCCGAGATCAAGACGGCCGATGAAAAGGCCTATGCAAAGAGCAGGCCAGCGTTTGAGATCTGTATAAGAAGCAAGTCAACCTGGCCTGCAACAAGGGTTACTGCCTTGGCTGGGTTACTGCACTAAAGGAGCTCTATGTCCCTGAGGACTCCCTTCTTCGTGACATCGGTCAACTTCACGTGCCCTTCCCCCATCTCCCATTCAATCTGAGGAAGAGGAATATGAAGAGAAAAATGAAGAGGGTGATACCGATGCTACTGTTGGTGCTGCTGGTGTTGTTGGGGCCAAGTCTCCAACTCTAAACGATCAGGTTCTGGACTTGATTGAGGATGATATGGATAAGGTCTCCAAGAGCACCTCCCCAAAGAAAGCCGACACTGAGGTCATTGTTGCTGAGAAGAGTCTTGATGAGACTCTTAAGGAGATCGACAAAGAGATAGCGGCCGACACTGAGGCTGGAAAGATTGTGGAGCAAGCTAAGAACACTGCTCCAGAGTTTAGCACTTAGGATTTTCTCTTTTTCAATTGTACTTTTCTTTTTACTTTTTCTTTCCTTTTAGGCAGAAGTGCCTTCTGATGTACTGAAATGGCTTCCTTTATGAATGTAAGTTTGTTTTTTTTGACTAAGTGTTGGATGCTTGTTTGCTGTTTTCATATATCTTGTGCAATCTTTCCATTCTTTAGAAAATTCTTCTAAGTATGACAACAAATCATCTCGGGTTAATACATCTCGGACATAATTATTATCAATTATCTTGAATAACTTCAACTCGTAAAATTTTTCTGACATTTTTTTTTCACAAGTGTCATATTCACTTAACTTTTATGCTTTTTGCCCCCCTAATGTGAATCTAAGTATTACTTACGTTCACATTAAGGATGCATCTTCTAAATCTTGCCTGAGTCTGACTTAGACATCCATGACCAAGGTCATCGTGTTTAGCTCATCTAAACAAAACACTTAAGGCTTAACCTTAGTGCACCGAGAGTACTATTTACCTCGGCTTTTCGTACAAACTAGCCTAGTCATGGCTGGTTTCACCTTGTTTCTCATTGAAACATCTCTTCAACTTAGTTCAATGCCATCATGACAAGTCTAAGTTAATCATGTTGTTTACTTTAGGAACATCAGCTTAAGGCTTTTTAATCTAACAATTATGAATTTCAACAACATTTTGTAAAGAACAAAATCGAACAAGTATTTCATTAATACTTTGGCTAAACGTTCATCTAGATTACATATCAAAAACTTGAAAAATTAATGATACAAGAATGTCAAATTGTTGGTATTCCATGGCCTTGGCAATTCCTTGCCATTATTGTCTTCTAGCCGGTATGCGCCATTGCCGGCAACCAAGATAAATCTGTATGGTCTTTCCCAGTTTAGGCCAAGTTTACCTTCATTGGGATCTTTTTTGTTGCTGACATCCTTCGTTAGGACAAGGTCCTAATTTGGAACTCCCTAGGGTTCACCTTCTTGTTGTATGCCCTAGCAAGTCTCTGCTGCTATACCCGCAGCCTAATTGCTACTCTCTCCCTCCTTTTTTCAATCAAGTCTAGATCTCGGGCAAGGAATGCCTCATTTGTCCCATTCTCTACTTCCCGAGTTCTGATTCCAGGAATACCAATCTCAAGAGGTATAACGGCCTCGGTGCCATAAACCATGGTAAAGAGAGATTTTCCAGTAGATCTTCTTGGCATAGTGTGATATGCCCATAGAACATTAGGCAACTCCTCCACCCACTTGCCCTTGGCAGCTTCCAATCTCTTCTTTATTCTATCTAGGATGGTCTTGTTAAAGGCCTCAGCTTGGCCATTGCTTTGAGGGAAGCTGGGAGTTGAGTAGTAGTTTTTAATCTTGTACTTCGTGTAGAAGTTCTTGATCAACTTGCAATCAAATTGGGTTCCATTGTCTGCCATAATAGCCCTTGGGATCCCGAATTTGGTAATGATATTCTTCCAAATGAAATTCTTAACATCCACATCTCGGATTTTGGTCAGAGGTTTAACCTCCACCCACTTTGTAAAGCAGTTTGTGGCTACTAGTAAGAACTTTCTTTATCCAGTTGCCTTGGGTAATTGCCCAATCAAATCCATGCCCAACTGGACAAATAGCCAAGGACTAGATATAGGGTTTAGGTCTCCAGCTAGCTGATGTATCAAGGGTGCAAACCTTTGACACTTCTCGCATTTCCTGACATAGGCTTTGGCATCCTTTTTCATGTAGGGTCACCAATACCCTTGTGATATAGCTCTATGGGCAAGGGATCTGTCCCATGCATTGCTTCCATAAACTCCTTTATGGATCTCATATAAGAAGTCTTCCACTTGGGAAGGATGCACACATCGCAGCAAGGGTCCAATGAATAACCTTTTGTATAGGTGGCCTTCTGCTGACAAGCAGAATCTGGCCGACTTAAGTCTGATCTTGTGTGCCTCTTTTTTGTCTTTTGGTAGCTAGCCATCTTTGATAAACTTGACTAGGGCATCCATCCATCTTAGGCCTGGCTCTATGTACATTGCCTCATATTTTGTTATTAAGGGTTCCACACTTGGGCCTGATAGATAGTCTACCATAATCGTTCTTAGCATGTCCGACTTTATGGCACTGGCAAAGTTAGCCAGGGCATCTGCATGGCAATTGTCTTCTCAATAGACCTGTTGTAGCCAACAACTCTAGAACTGTGCTGGCAACTTGATGATCTTTCTAACATAGTCCACAATCCTCTCATCTCGGGCTACGTATTCTCTCGTCGCTTGGTTCATGATGAGTTAGGAGTCGCAATAGACTACCATCTCCTCGGCTTCAACTATTGCTGCTAATGTCAATCTGACAATCAATGCCTCATACTCTGCTTCATTATTTGAGGCCTTGAACCCCAGTTGGATTGATTACTCTATCATCTATCCATCGAGGCAGAAGGACTCCCCAACGTAAATGTCACAAGGATTCAGTTTCTCTTTATCTTTCTTCTGTCCTACTAGCGTGGGGTTCTATGATGACAGTTGTGCTTCTTCTGGTTCTTCTGTACACCATAGGCCAAGGTTTACAAGTCTTGGCTTCAAGCTTGTACTTGGTGTGAACTCAACAACAAAGTCGGCCAAAACCTGACCTTTGATTGCTGTCCTTGGTATGTATTCTATGTTGTATTGACTTAGACTTACAACCCATTGTGTTACTCTACTTGTTAAGTTCCCTTGCTGTAGTAGAGACTTCAACGGGTGGTCTGTAAGCACTACGATCTTGTGGCCTTGAAAATAATGGTTTAGCTTCTTTGAAGCCATTACCAGAGCGAGCGTTAGTTTCTCCAGGGACAGGTACCTTGTCTTCGCGCTTGCCAGGGTCTTGCTCACATAGTATACTGCCCTTTGTTCTCTTTCTTATTCTCAAATGACCACAACATTGACAGCTTAGTCTGAGACCGCCAAATACAGGAATAATTCCTCTCATGGTACTAGATTTAACAATACTGGTGGAGTTGTCAAATACCTCTTCAAGTCTGCTAGGGCAACTTCGTATTCATCTGTCTATAAAAAGTTCGTCACCTTCTTTAGCAGTTGGAAAAATGGCTTGCACTTGTCCAAACTCTGGTTGATGAATCTGTTCCGCGCAGCTACCTTGTCTGTCAAAACTTGGACTTCTTTTGCTGTCATCAAGCTCTTCAGATCAATGATAGCCTTGATCTGATTGGGGCTTGCTTCAATTCCTCTCCTAGTCGCCATATATCTTAGGAATTTGCCAGATCCTATTCTGAAAGCGCACTTGAAGGCATATTTAGATGAAGCCGGTATGCTTTCAGGATATCAAAAACCTCTTTCAAAATGGCTAAATGATCTAAAGGCTCCTTACTCTTCACTACCATGTCGTCGATGTGGACTTCCACGGTCTTCCCAATAAGATGTTTGAACATCTTTGTCATTAACTTCTGGTATGTTCTCTCTGCATTCTTTAATCCAAAGGGCATCACTCTATAGCAATAGAGTCCCTTTGGAGTGATGAATGTCGTCTTTTCTTCGTCTGGTGTGTATATGGCTATCTGATGATAACCTCGGTATGCATCTATGAAGCTCATCCTTCCATGGCCAGATGTGGCATTCACAAGCTAGTCTACCATGGCAAAAGGAAACAGTCCTTTGGACAAGCCTTATTCAAGCTTGTGAAGTCCACATAAACCTTCCACTTGTCATTTTTCTTTTTTACTACCACTATGTTGGACAGCCACATTGGGTAGTTTACTTCTCGAATTGCCTGCGCCTTCAGCAACTTTTCTATTTCCTCTTTAATTGCTTGTACATGGACCAAGGTTGGTCGTTTGGCTCTCTGGATCACAGGTTTGGCCGACCTATCCACGTTAAGCTTGTGGCAGGTGACCTCGGTGATGATCACCGGCATCTCATATGGTGTCCAAGCGAACACCTCTTTGTTCTCTGTAAAAAGAGCTTCCAATTTTCTTTCTTCTTATAACGCTCCAAATTTCTAGCCCAAATGATAATGCAACAATCATGGCTCTCTTAAGGGAAAACCAAATATAACTTCCCATACTTGTATTACATAATAATAATAGTTCCTCATACGATATTACATTGATTCAACAACAAGTAAATAACCAAATAAGCACCCCCAAGGGTTTACAATCTTTCAAGGTTTAAGCCCGGTTACACAAAATGGTTATTCAAACCCACACATACATAGCCCTTGGCTTACAAATAGGATCACAACAAAGGAGAACTTTAGTGCTCTCAACACACATTTTCACACCCTCAATTCGGCGGATTCACCACGTCTTTTCCTGCACAAAAATTTGGTAGGGTGAGCATAAAACCCAGTAGAAAATCCTTAACAAAGTATATACATTTTATAGAAGTCTCAAGAGATGAATGCACATGACATGCCATGCCTTGCCTTTTTGAAAATAAAACACATCTTCATCTTTTGAAAACCATCATGCTCAATGATGTTATGTAACTTCAACTGTTCAAAATTTATCAATTTAATTCAAGGGGCGGTAAATACAACTCTGGTAATCCCTAGGTCAGTGTCTGCAAGTAGACTATACGAGTACTACCAATTGTCATATTTATCGATATTAACCAGAAGGCTCAACACCTATCCACGCGACTTTCTAGTCTTTCACCAAGGACACTCAGGCCAACTTAAACAATTTCATCTACACCACCTATCAAGACTTACCGCCGTATTTACCCCCAAAACAATTTCATGAAAACCCGTTTCCTAACATTCTTTTCTCAATGCAAATTTTCAAAGCTTAACATAGTCCAATGAATTGAAATGCCAATGTATGATTAAAAATGCAATGCAACATTACTTCCATATTCAATTGTTCCACACAATATACCATTGTGATCAAAATTCTCAATCCTCTTTTCAACACAATTCCACAAGATGAATATATATATATATATATATATACTTTTACATCCAATTCATTCAAGAGAATAACATAATTTCTACATTTCGAGCAATCTCAACAATTTAGTCAATTCAAGACTAAATCAACATTTTGACAATAATTTCCAAAATAAACAACATTTCTCATTTTGTTCACAAAATTTGTCATTTATATATAAATAAACAATTTTTAGAACATCCATTTATTTTGATACACAAAATAAATATGATAACATCTTTCAAGGATTTTCATCATCTTTCAAAAAGACCCAATTTCTAGGTTTTTTCACCAAAGCCATTCATCTCCAAAATATTTAGAAGAATCTCTCCAAAATCATCTTTCTTTAATCAATATGGTTCAAAACCTTCAATTTCTATTTTAAAAGGAAAAGAAAATAAATCCTCTTTCAAAATCACCCATCGTCTTATAATCAACAATCAATTTCTCAAAGCTAATCAAAGGATAATTTCGAAAATCATCTACATCTTACAAAAACATATATATAACTCAAAGGAAATCCCTATTTCAAGTGTTGAAGAGAATCTGAGATGAAACCCCAAAATTTACGATGTTGAAACTTGATCTCCACTGCACACAATGAAGCTCTCGAGGTGATAACCAATTTTGGTGAAGAACTTAGGCCTAAATCCCAATGGATTTAGAGAAATCAAAGAGAGAATATGACTTCTAGAGAGAGAAGCACTAGATCTGGAAATTTAGAGAGTTTTAGAGAGAGGGGGGTTGCAAAAAGTGATCTGAAACCCTAATTTCTAGCTACTACAGTTCGGACTCCTGTCACGGTTTTGAATCTAATCTCACAAAGTGCAATGTAAGAATGATAAATCACCAAAGAGTCCAAATCCGGCAAATCGTTTTGGAAAATTGATTTTAATCAAAAAGCACCAAACATGAACTACTTTGCCAGATTTCAAAGTCGCCACCTAAATATTTTGTTTTTGGGAAACTTAGGAAACCCTGACTCGTGCCTAAGACCACGTGTTCGTCATCACCAAAGTTACCTCGGCTCGGGAACTTGGGTACGAGAGGGGACGGTCTTGGAATGAGCACCCCCGCTCGCCCGATCAAAGGATCGGCCTCTACTAACATGATATATTATTTTTGAAAACACATGTGTTCTTATTCTGGTTATTAATCTAACTTACTAAGTGATGCGCACAATATACAAGTATAGACTAAATCACTCGATTTGGAACAAAACATCTCATGTTTGTTTTTCGAAAAATGATTTGGAAGTGCTACTCGCAAGTAGGCTAAAACACGGATTTCCCACCCTCAAGTGGGCTTACAAAAACATGATTTTGCCACTCTCAAGTGGGCTTAAAACTCACATTTCGATGAATTGTTCCAATTCAAGCAATGAAGCCTTCATCCACAGGCATTCATGCAGTTATAGCAGTTAAGCAAATAGCCTCATGGCAAGCATGCTAACATGGCAGTCACTTACACACATGCAAAGATGCTAAAGCGTAAACACTTACAGTGTACTCCGAGCCAAAAAAGAAGCTAATTAGAAATCAATGCATGATCCTAACTATGTTAAGATGCCTAATGCAACACATGCAAAAATGCAACTAAAATAGGCTCGTCTATCTAGAATGGCATATGAATGCAACACTTGATAACATGCTTTGAAACACGTATTCAAGAAAGTGTATTAAAGTACAATACAGTTTGTATAATGCGCCAAGCCTGGTGCATGCAAGACACAATAAATGATGCACGCATGCAAACATAAGTATGCTAATTGAAACGTGCACTAAAACTAACCGTCAAAAGCTGGTAAATAAAAGGGAGAAAGAAATGGGGTTGGAAGACATGCATCACACACACGCACGCTTGTTACAACATATGCCCTCTCGACGGAGGACCCGAATGAAATGAAAGCTAACTAGCTATGCTAATTAAGCTAACTATTACAAAACAAAACTAATTAACTATTCTAGTTAACTAATTATTACAAAACAAATCGATTAATTAAGCGCATTAACTAATTAAGTACGAAACCGATGAATTAGCTAACTAAGCTAAGAAAAACAGTTAGAAGGCGTCGGGGCAAGGGATGCATGCATGCTCGATCGGCTTCGCTCGGAAATCTATTGCTATGCCCATAATTGTCTCTATTTGCATTTGATCTCAAAACACTGCACAAACTTCCAGAATGCTTCTTCTCCAACATGGGGACCTCTGGTGGGCTGCCGACTAGAAAAGAAGGCTGTAGACCACTTGTAAACTAGAAAAACTGGTTGTAGACCAAAAAAGTTGGTCGACCGACCACCTTTACTGGCCTGCCGACCAGAAATTTTGCCAAACTCCAGTTTTGCTGCAACAGAGAACAAGAAGGGGCATAGCAATGTATTTGCAAGATATGTGTGCACAACCACCCTCCCTATCATTTCTCAAGCTCAAGGGAGTGCGATACTCGACTCTCGGGCCACCAACTGATCATCGTAATGCACAATGGCCGAGAAGCCAAGTTTGCACAATTCAATGTCAATGAATGCACAAATAACACATAAGGGCCTCCACCTCTATCATGCTCGATCAAGAGGGTCAGCGACCGAGAAATGAGGTGCATTTCATCACTGTAAGTATGAAATGCCCCTCGTTTCTCGTGTTTGGATTAACGTCCGATCCAAACACAATGCAATGCAACAACATTCCAAACACAATGCAATGCAACAACATGCAATGCAACAACATTCCAAACACAATGCAATGCGACAACATGCAAACAACATGCTCTTCTATCAATGCTAGAATGACATACACAAGATTCTATCATGCAAACAATGCATGCATGGCATGTTTGGAGGCCAAGAACACCAAAGCTAGTAAAGAGTATCTCACAAGAGGCATGCAATACCAAGTTTAAACAACTAAACCAGCTCTTGTCAGAGCTCCACCATGCCAAAACAAAGGCCAAAACATGCTGAAAAGGGAGTCCAAAAGCTTATACAAGCATGCATACACATTGGCTCACAAACAAGGCATGAAGACACAACTCTCAAACACATTGAAGGAGTGGAAAATGTGAGAGTGTAGCAATGACATATGCTCTGAAATCATGTGTGAAATGATACCAAATCATCCAAACAACACAAGCATAGCATCCTAAGGACCTTGAATCATTAGGCTAGTCAAAGCTATTGCACTACAACCATGCATAACAAATCCCATATGACCCAAACTACTCAAAACAGAGTTGAGGCATGCTAAATCAAGGCCAAAAACATGCTAAAACATAGTCTCAAAAGGCAAGCAAAGTGTACTCATTCATTGGCCCATAAACAAGGCATAATGCATAACCCTCATGGGCAATGAAAGAGTGATAAACATGGGAGCATAGCAAAGACATAAGCTCTGAAATTACATTCCAAATGATGCCATATCATGCATATATCACAAGTAAGGCATGCTAAAAGGCTCAAAGCTTAAGGCTAGCAAAGGCACTTGTACCATAGCCATATCAAGCAAGCCCCAAAGGGCCAAGATGACTCAAAACAATCCCATGGCAGGTTAAAACAATGCCAAAACATGCATGGAGTAGAGCTAACACATGCTAGAATGGGAGGCATAAAGCATGACGCATGCAAAGCCAATGAATGAGATTACGCTACAAGTGTAAGAAGCAAATGAGGGATGCTCTAACCAACCAAAAACAGAGTTGTATCATGGCAAAATAAGACCAAAAACACACTAAGATAGTAGCCGAAAAGCTTAGGCAAGCTTGTATACAAATTAGCTCATAAGTGAAGCATAAGGCACAACCCGCCAAAAGCATTGAAAGAGTGAAGCATGTGAGAGTATGTCTACACCACATGCACTGAAATCATGTGAGAGATGAGGCCAAAACATGCAAACACCTCAAGTAAGCCATGCTAGAGACTATGAAACTCAAAGCTAGTGAGCAAGATTGCACTGTGGCTATACAAAGCAAGGCATGCATGACCAAAAGCACTTAAAATAGAGCTTAAGCATGACAAAACATAAGTAAAAGCTTGCTGGAGTGGAGCCAAAAACATGCTAGAATGATGGTCCAAAGCATGATGCATGTTAAGGCTATAGGGAGGATTGCACTACAAGGGTATGAAGCATGCAAGAGGCAATCAAACCGACCCAAAATAGAGCTAATGCATGCTAAAATAACACCAAAAATATGCTGAGATAGAACCAAAATAGGCTAGCATGATGGGTCAAAGCATTGAGCACACAAGGCTAAATAGCTAGATTACACTACAAGTGTAGAAAGGATGCATGGGGTGACTCAACCAAGCCAAAACAGAGTTATGCCATTCTGAAATAAGGCCAAAAATAGGCTGAGAACAAGCCAACACATGCTAGAAACACATGCTCAATAATGAGGCCAACAAGGCAAGCAAACAAGACAAGAGGAGAGGAGACCACCCCCTCTCATTTTGGACCTCAAAACCACATTTCTACCACTGAAAATCCACTGGATTTTAGTGGCTAAAAGGCCAAGAGAAGGTGATCTTAAAGGCCTAAAGAGATAGCTCAAAACAAGGCAAAATAAGGCAAAAAAGGGGTAGACCACTCCCAACACCAAAGAGGCCCCAAACAAACACTTTAAGCACTTGAAAAGGAAGCTTTTTGTAGTTTAAAGTTAGGCCTAAAACATCATGCAAATGGGGCCAAATAAGCAATAAAAATAAAGCCTAAAATGGGGTATAGACTCACCCTTGAAGAACAACTTCAAAGCAGCAACTTCAGAGGCAAAAACCAAGCTTTTGAGCTTCAAACAAACCTCCAAGAACCTCAGCTCAAGAGTGAAGGTGTTTCACTAGGTGTTTAGTGCAAAAGTATGAACAAAAATCACTTTTAGGCACAAAATAACACAAATATAGAGAGAAAGGCAGAAATCAAGATAGAGATAGATATGTATAGCCCTAAGCAAAATTTCTGAACCTTGGAAAGGGAGAGAGAGCCTCTCTCTTATAGAATTCCAAGCCTCAAGCTTGTTGAACAAGCTAGAGGCTTGGTGCAATCCCTCCATAGTGTATGGAGGATGCCTACGGTGCCCAACAGCTGGCACAGTTGGCAAGAAAAATATCTGCAGAAAAAGCAGAAAGGCTGCAGACCAGTTGAAGTGGTCGACCGACCACTCCCACTAGTCGACCGACCATAAAAAGTGGTCTACAGAGAATAAAAGTGGTCGGCAAGAGATGAAGAGGGTCTGCACAGAGAATAGAAGATGGTGGCAGCTGCAGACCACCCAATTTAGCTAGCCGACCACCAAAAGTGGCTGGCAGGGAAGAAACTGGTCTACACCCCTGTTCCACCCTTCAGGTAAAGAATAACAAGGTTTGGTTCAAAAACAAACCAAAAAGGAAGCAAGACAAGAGTCCACAAGGCGAGGCACTCAGCCGGAAGCCCCGAAAACTAGTCTACGGGTACAAAAAGTGGCCTACGAGAGGGAAAGGTAGTCTACGGCTACAAAAAGTAGCCTACAGGAATCTATTTCCCTCTAGGAAAATGCAACAAGGCATGGTCCAAAAACCAAGCTAAGAGGAGAAGGTTAAGAGATCCCGAGACAAGGCGCTTGGCCGAAGGCTCCGGAAACTCAAAACGAGCACAAACATGCACAATCACCGAGTGCACAGACGATGACGTCTGAGTCTTAAGGTCGGTCAAAAATGGGGTGTCTACAATAACATGGTCCGCTCGAGCGTGAAATACACTTTCCCGTAAGCAATTTCGAATGCATTTTGCATTTTTGCTTTCGGCGAGCTGACCGGGCAGCTTGGGCCCCGTAAGTTGACCGGTTGAAAGTCGGGATTGCTACACTTCAACCTTGGCTAATCTTGAGCCGAGGAGGAAGAATCCCTCTTCGTCCTCTTCTTGTACTAGAATCTTTTTCAAAGGTTTCTGGCTCTTGTCGGCGGGTTCTTTACCAACATCGTCCAAGACCTCCTGGTCTTCGTCTTCTATCTCTATAATCTCCATTTCTCTTTTGCTTACACTTGGTCTTCTCTCACCTCCTCAATCCCAAATTTGATTGGGAACCACAATAGTTGGTGCAGAGTTGAGGGAATGGCCCTCATAGCGTGCAACCAAGGTTTTCGCAAGATGATGTTTCATGGAGAGGGGGTGTCTATCACAGTAAACTTTGTGGTTACCGTCTTGGTTCCCATCTGAACCTCCAGGTTTGTGTTGTCCAGTGGCCACATCGGGGTTCGATTAAATCTAACCATAGGGCTGTCGGATTGCTCTAAATCATCCTTATGAAGGCTAAGTTCCCTGTAACATCTGACATACATGATGTCACAAGAGCTGCCATGGTCTATCAATATGCGCCTTACTTGGCAGTCTCCAACCTTTAGAGTCACTACAAGAGCATCGTTGTATGGATGTTGTACTATATCTAGGTCTTCTTCTATGAACGATATGATCGGCCCCTGATGTCCCTCCATTCAGGGCTTTTTTTTGTTGGAATTGGTAGGCATGTTGCAGATGCCTTACCCTCTGCGTTTTTCCTCGGATCTCGTTCTCATTGACCTTCGTATGGATCATGTTAATAACTCGTGGTCTATCTGTTTGTGGTGGCGAGGGTGGTGGCGCTGCTACTGGCGCCTAGGCTAGCATTGCATGTTGCTCCCGTGTCTTTGCTTCGTCTATCAAGTCTCTCAGGTGTCCCTGCCTGACCAGATCCTCTAGGTGTTGTTTTAGGGCCCTGTACCCTTGAGCCATGTACCCATTCTCATCATGGTAGGCACAATTCTTTCCAAGGTTCCTGCCCATGTACTCCCTCGCGGTCTTCTGTGGTGCCCTAAAGTATGGCTGATTTCGGATCCTTTCCAAAACCTTATAAATGGGGATCTTGAAAACCGTGTTTATGGCCTATATAGCCTTCAATCCCGATTCCAGCTTGTCTGCGCTGGTATTTCCTCGACTACACTTCGGCGAGCTGTTTCTCTTCTCCTACTTTACTATACCTATTTTCTTTGCTTTTCTATCTTCCTCTGCCCTCGTGTACTTCTTAATCCTTACCATGAGGTCCTCCATATTCTTTGGGAGGGTCTTTGTAAGGGATTACCAAAGTGAGCAATCATCCTCTAAACCGTTCTTGAAAGACACGACTGCAAGTTCCTGGTTACAAGCCCGGATTGGGTTGTAAACCTTATAGTACCTCTTGGCGTAAGCCCTTAGGCCTTCACCATCATTTATATTCAAAGCCAATAAACAATCCACCCTTAGTGGCTGTAATTTGTTTGTATCAAACCTGGCCGCAAACATCTCATCTAGGCCTTCCCAACTTTTCACACATCCCTTTGGCAATTTGTGGAACCAATTTGACATTATTTCCCCAAATGTCGATGGCAACATCTTACACAATAACTGTTCATTCCTACTCTATAAAACCATCGCATTCAAATACAAACCAACATGGAAGTTTGGGTCAAACTTACCATTATAGATCCAGAATCTCAGTATGCCGAATCTTTTCAATGCCTCGTACGCATCCAACTCCACTGAGAATGGTGTCCTCGGTTGGATGATAGATGTGATCTCGACGTCCTGCGTCTTCCTCTATGTAGCACGTCCGCGGGGGGGACCTCGCGCTACAGTTCGGACTCCCTTTGTGTCGCGGTTCTAAATCTGAACCAAAGAGTCCGAATTCGGCAAATCGTTTGAGAAAACAGATTTTTTTGAAAAGTAGTGCCAAACATGGACTGCTTTGCCAGATTACAGAGTCGCCACCTAAATATTTTTAAAATGGGAAATTTAGGAAACCCTGACTCGGTGCCGAAGGCCACATGTCCGTCATCACCAAAGTGGTCTTGGCTCGGGAGCTTGGGTACGATCGGGGAAGGTCAGCTATGAGCACCCCCTTTCGCCCGGTCCGAAGACCGGCCTCTACTAACCGTGATATCCGTTTTTGAAAACTTTATGCGTTCTTATTCCGGTTATTAGCCTAGAATTACTATGTTTTGCGCGCAGCAAACAAGTATAGACTAGATCGCCTAATTTGGGACTAAACATTGCATATCCGTTTTGTCTCGAAAAACGTGTTAGATTTTGCTACTCGCAAGTAGGCTAAAATACGGATTTCAATGAGTTGTTCCAACTCAGGCAATCCAACCTTCACCCACAGGCATTCAAGCAGTTTATAACACATAAGCATTTAGCCGCATGGTAAGCCTATTATCATGTTAACATTCACACGCATGCGATATGCTAAAGCATAAATACTTACATCGTACTCCGTGCCAAAACAGTAAACTAGTTAGCAAACATGCGTGACCTAGTTCATGTTAAATGGCTAATGCATCACATACAGGGGTGCAATCTAAACAGGCTCGGCTAACCTAAACATGGCATATGGAATGCTACAAATAACACGTATTCAATTTGGAATTGAAAGTACGATGCAGTTTGCATGATGTGCCGAGCCCGGTGTATGTAAACAAATGCATGGATGCACGCATGCATTGCATGAGGTATGCTAAAATAGACATGCCCTAATCTACCAACATAAGCGGGTAAATAAAAGGGTTAGAAAGAAGTGGGGGTTGGAAGACATACATCCACTCACGCACACTTATTACATTTTCGCCCTCGCTCGGAGGGACCAAAATAATAATACAATCCAACAAATAAATGAATAAATAAATTATTACAAATTCTAATTATTAAAATTAAAGCAAATAATTAAATAAATGCAACGGGGTCCCAGCCCTGCCTTGGGGTATGCGAATGATGGATGTTCGATCCGACTTGCCCGGAAAACCCGTACCGTGCCACTGCTGGTTCTGTTTTCACTGCCCTGCCTCTCCGAAAATTCCCAAAGTTTCAGAATGCCTCCCGGATGATCTGAAATACCCCACCGGCTGGAAGAGTTGATCACCGGCTCCTTCCATTGACCACCGGCTGCTAATGTGTTTATCGGCCAAAATAGAGTGCCGGTCGGCACTATAGAGTGCCGGTCGGCACTAAATTCTGCGAGAGATGGCATTGGCAAGACAAGCAGTGCATGGTATTGGTTTTTTTTGGACATATTTATGCATGGCCAATGCTCCCCATCATGAAGGAGACTCAAGGAAGCATGGCTCTTGGTTCTAAGGCTATCAATTGTGCACTTTGGTGCATGATAGCCTAAGAACCAAGGTTGCATTTTCAATGTAAAAAATGCATGCAAACAAACAAATGGAACCAAAATCTTATCATCCTTAAGTCAAAGGCCTTGGTGACTTGGGAATGGAGGTATGTTTTGCCACTTGAAGTGCAAACACCCCTCACTTCCCACACTTGGCTTGACACCCCAAACCAAGTAATGAAATGGAACTCATGCAAACATACACCAAATGATGCAACATGAGGGCTAAGATGCGAGGCGTACTAAATGCAATATGACCTATCATGACAAGTGCATGATGCAAGATGCCAATGTAATGAGATACAAATACCATGTAAGTATAGGCAACCTAAGCAATGTGACCATCATATCACAACACTTAATGAACCAAACATGTAATAAGCATAAGGTAGGCATGCAATGGAGGACTAGACCACAACGGGGCAGTCCTCAAACCTCCCCGAAACAGTAGCAAAGTGGACCAAAAAGGATGACCAAAATGCTATACAAATATACAAGATAATGAGCCTAAACCTAAGGCACTAGAGGGAGTATCTTTCCAACATTACCAAGGTCACTCATGGCATGAATTAGGCCACCAAAACAGAGTATTAGCATGCTAAATGACACCCAAATCCCCTCACATGGCAGTCTCAAGATGCACCAAACAAACAAGCATTGCACAACGCCTATTCCTAAGCATAAAAAGGCACACCTTTAAGACATGAAAGAGGAAGTGAATGCAAACATGAGAACATGGATTAGGGACTGAAATGTGACCTAAAATGATGCCAAATCATGAAATCAAGGTGGACTAAACATGCTAGGGGCTAATACAAGCAAGGCTTACAAGCCAATATGCAAGACAACCTCTTCAAACACACCAAACATGGCAAAATTAGTGGCTCACAGCCCTCTAACATGGCAAAATAATGCTAGCATCTTCATGAAACTAAGCTAAAACATGCAAAAATCATGGCCTCAAAACATGGCATACTTTTAAGCATAAGAGAGCATTTCAAAGCAAGTATGAGAGACATATTAGGGATGACAAATCCGACCAAAAACAGAGTTTGAACATGCTCCAAAACACTCAAAAAAACTCTGAAATGAAGCCAAACAAGATCATGCACACATGCTATCTTCTGAGCCCAAAACAAAGGTAAGTAAAGAACAAAGGGGAGGTGTCCCTCCCTACATGAACAAAAACACCTCCCTCACCACTTTGAAAACCCACTGGTTTTCGGTGGTGAAAATCAAACGACAAGTAAACAAGGCTTCACCAAAAGGACACCAAAATGGCCAAACAAGGCCTAGAAGGGTGAGCCTTTGCTCAAACCACAAAAAGTCCTTAATGAAGGTTCAAGAACAAGTAAAAACAAGATTTTTTTATGTTAAACACAAACTCAAAAACTCAAAGCAAAGAGGGTAAAAAGTAGTTGCAAGAATGGGGAAACTAAAGTGAAAAGCTCACCCTTGAAGATCCAATGAAGAACAGGTGGTCCAGCCCTCTTCAAGTGAACAAAACCAGTCCAAAATCACTCAAAACAAACCTCCAAGTCTCCCAATCTCGGAGCTAGGTGTAATAGTGTGTGTAATGGTGCAAAAGTGAGGTAAAACACACTATTTGGGCCCTAAAACACACACACAAGAGGAGAGAGAGGGAGATATAGATATATATATGTATGTATGAGCTCTGGTTTTTTGTCTCAAAAAGTTCTAACCCTAAGCCAAGAGGAGAAGCTCCTCTCTTATAGGCAAAGAATGCTTACAAGCTAAGCAAAACCAAGCCTCATCCCTCCATACACGTGTATGGAGGAGAGCAACAACTTTACATTTGTGAAAATATCTCATAAAGCAAGCATGCGATTCGGCCGGCAAAGAGTACTAAATGTCAAAATTTAGTGCCGGTCGGCACAAAATAATGCCGGTCGGCACAATAAAGTGCCGATGGACAAATAAGCCAGCCGATGGCCTCCAGTCCCAGCCGGTGGTGTGTAGGGATGCCTCAAAAGGCATTCCCCACCCTCCCAAGGCAAAACACAAGTGTTTGGTGCAAAACCAAACACAAACGGTCGAGTTCGGAGGTCCTGAGGCGGGGCGCGCGCAGCCGAGAACTCTAGGAACTCCAAACGAACACAAACATGGATAATCACCGAGTGTTCCAACGGCGACGTCCAAGTCTTGAGGACGGTCAAAAATGGGGTGTCTACAGTTGCCCCTCTTTGACAGAACTCGGAAGTCATAACAATGACGGGAGTGAATGTCAAAGCCCAGAGACGACCCATTTTTGACAAGGCCGAAGACTTAGACAATCATGCAAAACAAGTAAGATATGCGCCTGAAGGCAGGGGCAAAATGCAACTGAAAATGCAAGAAGCCAGGCATAACTTATGATCATGCAAAGAAAGCTGTAATGAAGCGCACATGCAACAGTTATAAGCTAGCTTACGCCAATCTACACTACAATGCAGAAAGGATGTAAGAGAATTATGTAACTCTCAAAACGTCTCACGCGGAGGATACAATACCTGTGCGGCTCGTCCGGTTGCACTGGCCTCAAATGAGCCGTACATACAATATCGTGCCTGCAAAGAAAGTAAACTTAACAGGTACAATATTGTTAGCAATATGCATGTTGCACGATTGGAGGTGTGTGGCAGATGCGACGTGTATAGGTAGTTGTAATTGAACACATGTGAGTAAAGCAGAGCACGCATACAATGCAATGTGTATAAAGAAAAGGGAACTTGAACACATGTAAGTAAAGCAAAGCACGCATACAATGTAATGTGTATAGAGAAAATTGAACACATATCAGTAAAGCAAAGCACGCATACAATGCAATGTGTATAGAGAAAATTGAACACATATCAGTAAAGCAAAGCACGCATACAATGCAATGTGTATAGAGAAAATTGAACACATATCAGTAAAGCATAGCACGCATACAATGCAATGTGTATAGAGAAAATTGAACACATATCAGTAAAGCATAGCACGCATACAATGCAATGTGTATAGAGAAAATTGAACACATATCAGTAAAGCAAAGCACGCATACAATGCAATGTGTAGAGAGAAAATTGAACACATATCAGTAAAGCATAGCACGCATACAATGCAATGTGTATAGAGAAAATTGAACACATATCAGTAAAGTAAAGCACGCATACAATGCAATGTGTATAGAGAAAATTGAACACATATCAGTAAAGCAAAGCACGCATACAATGCAATGTGTATAATAAGAAGGAACTTGAAATTGAACATGGTAAAACATGATGTTGAAATGCAACGTATTGCAACACAGTATAATTGAAACAATTTCTTTTGAAATTTACGAGACGTAAAAGGATACGAGAAGGGACATCCTTCGCGCGTTCTGAGCATCGCTCACGAAAGTTGTAGTACGAGGTCAACTCGAAGCTCCGCTTATATTCTGAAGGCGCCATTTCTTGGACTGCCTTAAGCGATGAAGATACCAAATCACATGACTGAACAAAGGCGCAAAAAGGTATGATGGCGAAAGGAGGAGGTTACCAATGTCAAACTCGACACCTGCTACCTGTTATTTTCTTGCTTTACTTTCCTTTTTACTAGGAGTTTAAGCACATTGCACTGCCTTAGGCAGGTTTTATTTCTCAAAATCGTGTGTTTTTGCAAAACATATGATGGAGATGAAACAACTATCTGTTCAAAAGGTATTGCATTTGCATGTTCTATGCATCGCATCGCAAGGTTTCACACCACAATGCGACTGAAACTGAAACTTGTGTTTATGAAAACAAAGCATCGCATCGTAATAATCAGGTAGTAAACCAACTACAACTGGATAAGCAAATCAAAGACTCGACAGACTAGCCAAGTGTAAGCACAACTTGATAGACACATCAAAGACTTAAAGTGAGTGACATACAACTCGATAAGAAAATATACAACAACTCGATAAACAAATGCACGACTCGGTGGGAATCAAATCACCGGAGAGTGCTGTAAGTTGTGGAATTCCCCAAGATTTAGCATGAACAGCTTAGAAAACACATGGGGAAGACCATCGACTGGACACAAGGACCATCGGCTGGGGAGGATGGTCATCAGCACATAATTTGGTCGGTCGGCACAGAATTATGGCCGGTCGGCGCTATTTACTGCCGGTCGGCTGTAGACTGCCTGCACCAACAGAATGTTGACATGTGTCCTCCACTCAACCTTATCCGCTACAAAAGATCTTAGCCTCGTGGTCTTCTTCATTTCCACACTGATTAGCTCCAAATGGAGGAATTTCTTGCTCAAAATCTCGCAACTTGGATTAACAACTTGGATGGCTCGGAAAAGCTGAACTTCCGGGCTTTCGGTATAAACGCACTATTCACTTTGCGCCGCACCCCGCTGCATTTTCCGTTTCTCCATGCCGCGGCAAGGTTCTGGAACCCGGTAACACATGTTTTTAGCTTTGGCGGTCAAGAAGTGTGTCCCACTTTCGAAGATTTCCAAGCTCTAATGGAATCTGGGCGCAATGAGGAAATCCTGCCCCAATTTCGTTTTGGCCATGCTCAAGCCTTAGGACAAATGTGTGGGCTCTCAATACCCGATGCTCGTTCTTTGATTTGTGACGGGACACTAGATGTTCCGAGCTTGGTCTGTCGTTTTTCTGAGACTGGTGATCGTGGCGACCATCACTGGCAAGGCTTTCGGCGGCACGCCCTCTGTCTATGTATGCTATCTCATTTTCTGTTCGTCTCCGGCTCCGGAGGAGCCAGTGTCCGGTTGATTGAAGTTGCCCAAGGCTTGAAGGAGGGCAAAAGCTGCATTGCCATGGTCCTGGCTGAGAACTTCTTGGGCTTAGACGCCTTTTATCGTCGAGAGACGATCAGATTAGCAGGGAGTCCACTATTACTGCAAGTAATGTTTCCCACCCCATCTCACTTTTTATATTTGCTCACATCACTCGGCCCTCAGGCTCGGTTTTTCTCACAAAAACCCCTTTCTTACTTTTTCTCTCATCGTACTTCTCTCTATTCTTTATTCTCTCATTTTTCATCCCTTCCCAGGTGTGGTTGATGGATAAATTGAAGGTTGTGGACTCTTGCCCAGCATATTCAGCGCGCGGCTATTTCTTCAGACAACGCCTAGTTGACGCCCTTGATGAAGGTTGGTGGTTTGAGTGGATGTGCAGTTTGTCCGGATCGCATTGCTGGCGATGCCCTTGGCTCAATCTCCCAATGATGAGTTATAGTATGACCCGTCGGCCAGGATCCAATTGGTTGGCTTGACTCCTTGTGTCTTCTACTTCCCATTCAGTATCTGCGCCGGTTTGGTCATGATCGGACTTGTCATTGGAAGGATAGAGTACCATTTGCATTCCTAATCCGAGGCTCACGGTGGCGGTATGCCGCGACATGGAGACGAAGAGAGCTCGGCCCCGCTCCGCTTTCAATTGCACTTTGTCGATGAGTGCTTGGATTGGCTTAATGAAGAGGCCTGAGGAGGGGCCTACTTTGGCATCGAGAGGCTTCGACCCGGCTCGGGAGGCGAGGACATTTGACTTGACCATGCCCCAAATTTATTGCTTTATTAGTACTTTCAAGTTTTCTTTATGAATGTAATAAAAGCAACTTCGATTGTACGCAAGAGCAAGAGATCTCTATTTGACATCAATGAAATTGAAGGTTGTGGTACTGAAAATTTTCCGTTTTGGTCCAGAAACGGTCTTAGTTGTAAAAAGATTTATTTGAGCAAAGTCATCTTTATTAAAACTTCTCAAAACCATTTTCGATATGGATCTGAACTGGACACGCTGAAATTTGTCCTTTGAGATGCACAACCCAGTTCACGCAATTGGAAAATTGCCCTAGTTTAGATAGTGTCGTATTTGCATGGCAACGGAAAGTTGCCCCTAGTCTGAATAGCACTGCACCGGAGATTACGATGAATGCTTGATGGACAAAGATGACCAAGATGATCAAATAGACAAAGCTGATCGGGGAAAATGTTTATGGCTGAACTTGGGATGAAGGCCTACGTATCCCAAGGATGGGAATCAAGCCTTACGTAGTTCAGGCTTGGGTTCACTCGAGTATTTTCACTCTCCTTTTGCGCTCTAATTTTTGCCAAGGCCGCCCTTTGCGGGTTTTCAACCTTGCGAGCTCAGTTTTTATATTTTCTAATTTTTTGTGCTCTGAATTTTGCCTAGGTCGCCCTTCCGGGTTTTCGGCCTAGCGAGCCTCTCAGGGGTAATATTTCTTCAGCTTGTCCATGTTGATCGGTTGGGAGAACTCTAGGCCATCTAGGTCCATCAGAACCACAGCTCCACCTGACCAGATAGACTTGATGATATAAGGACCCGTCCAATTAGGTCTGAACTTGCCCCTTGGGTCGTGGATGGGGGCTCGATTGTCTTTGAGCACCAAATCCCCTTCCTTCAAATTTCTGGACTTAACTTTCTTGTTGAAAGCCCGGGCGATTCTTCGTTGATAACCTTGGACATGGTACAGTGCTTTCAGCCTTCTTTCATCAAAGAGCATGAGTTCCTCGAATCTGCTCTGCTGCCAATCCGCCTCAGCTATCTGACACTCAGCCAATACTCGCAATGACGGAACCTCAATCTCAATCGGTAGAACGGCTTCCATCCCATAGACCAGTGAATAAGGAGTTGCCCCGGTAGAAGTTCTAATTGAAGTTCGGTAGCCCCACAGAGCGAATGGCAACTTGTCTGGCCAATCCCGATAGGTTTCCACCATCTTCTGCAATATGTGTTTGATGTTTTTGTTGGCGGCCTCAACTGCTCCGTTGGTCTGCGGCCGATACGTGGATGACTTATGAAAAGCCACATTATACTTTTCCAACAGATCAATCACCTCTTTCTTGAAGTGAGAACCATTGTCCGAAATGATCTCATTCGGAACTCCATAGCGGCAGATAATGTTGTTTCTGATAAACTTCGCGACATGCGAAGCCTTCAACACTGCATAGGACTGGGCCTCGACCCACTTTGTAAAGTAATCTATTGCTACTAAGATATACTCATGCCCATTCGACGCCTTGAATGACTCAATCACGTCGTCGATTCCCCATCGAGCGACCATGGTGATGTCATGTTGTATAACTTTGATGGCGGAATGTTCATGCGGTTTGCGTGAATCTGGCATTTATGGCATCGCCGAACAAAACCGATACAATCTTCCTCCATGGTAGACCAGTAGTAGCCTTGTCTGAGGATCTTTCGTGCCAGCATCACCCCACTCATATGCGCACCACATTCTCCTCCATGGATGGCCTCCATCGGTAACCGACTCTTGACACACAACTTGTGCATTCCCAGATGACCTCTTTTGTACAACTTACCCCCGCAGATGATAAACTGAACAGCCATTCTCCTAATTGCCCTCTTGTCCTTGGCATTTATTCCTGGTGGATAGGCCTCCTTCTCCAAGAAGTTCCATATGTCGTGATACCAAGGGTTGTTGTCCTGTACTTCATCTATGGCAGAGATTGATTCGTAGGCGGGTGCAAATTTCTGGTCAATAATGACTGGACGCATCCGGACTCCCGACGGGATGTCTATCATAGAAGATAGAGTTGCTAGCGAATCTGCAAACCTGTTGTTCTCTCTCACTAGGTGAGTGAAACTTAGCTTTTCAAACCGAGGAATTAACAAGTCCAAGGTCTGGTAGTATATTATCATCTTTTCCTCTTTTACTTTCCAGTCCCCTTTAGCTTGAGACACAACTAGGTTCGAATCTCCAATGACATCCAATCGCCTTGCCCCTAGTTCTAGGGCAGCTTCTAAACCGGCAATACAAGCCTCATACTCTGCCTCATTGTTCGAGACCTTGAACTGAAGTTTGAATGCTAAAGGGATACGGGACTCGTCAGGCGCTATCAGCAATACCCCTATCCCATATCCGTATTGATTCGACGCTCCGTCAAAGTACATCGTCCAAGTTTCATCTTCGATGTGCAGAATAGCTTCATCTGGGAATAGGTACTCAACCGCTTCATCCCCTTCAACCGGGTGGTCGGCAAGGAACTCTGCCACCGCTCTCCCTTTTACGGACTTGCGTGTCACATATTTGAGGTCAAATTCTGAGAGCAACAGCAACCAACGAGCTAGCCTACCTGTAAGTGCTGGTTTCTCGAAAAGATATTTGATGGGATCAAGTCGTGAAACCAACATTCTGAGTGAGCTAACGGTAGTGCGACTTCCTAGTAGCCCATACCAAGGCGGACATGCCTTCTCCGGTGAGTGTAGCGGGTCTCGTAATCCAGCATCTTCTTGCTTTCGAGATAGTAGATGGCCCTTTCCACTTTATCTTCGATTCTTGTGTGAGCATCTGACCCATCGTAGTCTCGATCCTCGACAGATACAATATCAGCGGCTTCCCCGGCTTTGGTGGTGACAACAGGCGGATTCTGTAGATACTCTTTGATCTGTTCAATGCTTGACAGCATCGGCCGTTCCATTGGATTTTCTTTCCTTTCTTCAAGAGACCAAAAAGTGGTTCACAAGTCAAGGTTAATTTTGAGATAAACCGCCTTATGAATTGCACTTTACCTAGAAAGCCTCGCACCTCCTTTTCAGTCATTGGTGGTGGCATTTCTAAGATGGCCTTGATTTTGGAAGGGTCGACTTGATGCCCTTTGTGTAATGTCGAAATCCCAACATTTTTCATTGTAACACCAAGCGTACATTTCGAGGATTCAACCGGTAGAAATTCACGATCCTTTGGAAAAACTTTTGCAAGGCGGTGTAGTGGCCCTCCCTTTCTTTGGATTTGACAATCATGTCGTCCACGTACACCTCGACCTCTTTATGGATCATGTCATGTAACATTGTAGTTGCAGCCCGTTGATATGTAGCCCCGGCGTTCTTTAGCCCAAATGGCATCACTCTGTAGCAATATGTACTTACGGGGTGGTAAGCGATCTTCTCCCGATCTTGGTGCCATTACTATCGATTATAGCACGAAGCCATCCATGAATGAGAGCAAGGCATGCCTTGTGAAATCTACCAACTTCGTCGATGTGCGGCAAGGGAAAGTCATCCTTGATGGCTCTGTTTAAATCCTGAAGTCCACACATACGGATTACGCCATCCTTCTTGACCTTTGGAACAATGTTGGCCAGCCAAGTCGGGTATTCGAGATACCGGAGGAAGCAGCGTCAATCGCTTGGTGACCTCTTCCTTGATCTTGATGGCCCAATCAGGCGGATCCTCTGAGTTTACGTTTGTGGTCGAGCCTCGGGGTCAAGAGGATCCGGTCTTTGTACAATCTCAGGATCGATTCCAGGCATGTCTTCGTAGGACCACGCGAAAACATCTTTGAAATCTTTTAATAAGCGACGAAGCGCTCGCGTTCTTCCGAAGACAACGTGGACCCAATCTGGACGGTAGCGGGTCCTTCTCAATACCAATGTTCACGGTAGTGATTTCATCCATTAAGGGTTTAACAAACCTCTCTTGCTCTTGTTCAATTAATCGTTGCAAAACCGGAGGAATTTCGTCCTCGTCGTTTTCATCAAAAATTTGAAAGTCCTGATTTAAGCAATAAACCAAAGGCACGTAAAAGTACTAAAACCAGTTACCTCATTCTCATTAGATACTTCCAAACCGTCCCATTCTTCTGTTACAACAGACCCAAAAGAGAAAAAAGACGACACAGGCAGCTGTGGCATCGGGTTATCACTCCCGAGAATCTGGGACTCGGACTCAGACAAGTGGAACTGATTCCGACTCACAAGACTTCGGTGGAATCGATTAGGCTCACTACTGACCGGTCTTTGCTTGACAAAAATCCTCCTCGTCTTGCCGGATGAGGGAGGTGCGATGGATGCATCCAAAATAGCATTTGGTTGGCCTGGCCGTTTCATCTCTAATCATGGACAGAGAGTCATCCCCAAGCACAACTGGTTGATCAAAGGATCTGAAAGTGGACATGCCAGTGCTACCCCCATTTCAAACTCTGTGTCCGCAGACTCCAATTCTTTGCTATATTCAGCCTCAACTGTCGGGTCATGCGCTCTTGACAACATCATCCCCAGATAACTGCAAGTCGAAGAAAATTTCAAATCCCGGCATGCGTTTCTTTTCTTTATTCAGCCATGGCTCCGGAAAACCACAGAATGGGAAGTCTTCCCCTCCGGATAACGTCCGTTCAAATTACCGGATGGGCCGGTGCATCAATTCAAAAGGTTTCCCCATCTGTTTTGCTTTGGCTCTTCCTGCCATCTCTTTTCTTCTTACCCAATCTTCCTTGGTGGGCAGGTAACCCAAGCCGAAGGTGTGAGGGTTGTGTGGCACTTGACCCAGCGTTGCGATGCCCTTACGGCGCTTTCCCTAATCCCATCCGGGGATGTATTGGAGTTTGTTCATGAGGTACCTTTGCAGGCACTAACATATATCCCTTCATTAGCGGCCATGATATTACGCACAACACGGGCCTCGGCCAAGTAAAAACGATATGAACCGTCCTCCGAGCCATGCTCTATCTCGAGCAGTGGATACCTCCGGTGGTGGATGAATTGATGAATTCCCGAAAACGATGGCTACTCCCTTCCCGTAGGGGTATTTCACCAATTGATGCAAAGTAGATGATCTTGCCTTCACGATGCGACCACGGCCGCCCCAACAACAAATTGAAAGTTGCGGTACTTCCAAGACATGAAAATCTATCTCCTGTCGGCCCAACTTTGGTGCGGATTTTAACGGTTCCCATCACCTCTCGGCTTGTATTGTCATATGCCACGATGACTGGACGGTTGGTATAAAGTCTGCGACTTCGGACCAATCGCGTAAAATTTGTCCTCGCCGGGAGCGTTGATGGCGGACCTGTATCAACAAGGACTACCGGTATCCATTTATTTCTGCACTCCACGGAGATGTAGAGTGGCTTGTTGTGATTCGTGCCCTCGGCGGTAATTCCTTATCGATAGCGTCAACATCGGGTAGCTTCTCCGGAAAGACTAGCCCCACTAGGCATTACGGTGTTGTTTCTATTGAAAGCTTTGCCTTATCCATGGTGATAAAACGACCTCCCTATGCACTCGAGAAGCCATAAGCGATCCCCAAATAGAGATATCTGCTTGTATCTTTTTAATTTGTTTAGTCTGGCTTCCTCTTATTGCTTTTCATACCTTCTCGGCCTCTCTGTCCTTCCGAGGCCTCAGGTTGATCCAAGTGTGGGGGTTTGAAATACCGCCCACTCCGTGTCATATGGTCAATTTCTCCAAGGTACCAGGTGTTATCGGGTTGGTTATTCCCCCAGTCTTCGTCTGTATGGGCAAGACAAAGATCCTCATCTTCCCACCACATCCCATCAGCAACTGACAAACATCTGTCGGGCTCTGGCGTGGCTGTTCTCGTACTCACGGCACTTTCCATTCTCATACTCGTAGCATTATCCGTCTCTGTGCACCACGGTTTGATCCCCTTGGGCCTTTGCCTTCTTGACTCTCTCAGATCCCTCAAACATTTCCTGTTCTGACTGTGCCAATACATCCGGCTGCTCAACAATTCCTGTGGTCAAGATGCTCCACTCTCGAGCGAAATTCTTCGTGCCGGCGCTCTCCGGCAATGCACTCTGTTTTTCAACCTTTCTGGCTGTTACTGAGGTTCTCGCCCCTGCTGGGCTCCCTTCTGGCTGAAATTCTTCTATCACATCTGGGTGATCGTCCAACCACCCAATGGCCTCTGCTGTTTCCCCATAATCGAACCAGTTGACTGCTGGGTCCTCTGGGTCTTGGTTATAGCAAAACCGGAGATTGGCAAAGTCCTCTCCCATGGCTGTTACACTATCCATTTCTTGTTCCAGACTATCTCCTTGGATTACACATAGTTCTCCTCTGGCTGGAAGCTTCACCACTGGCACATCCTGGCCCACCGGTAAAATGTAGTCACTCGGACTATACGTTTTCTCAGTACAATTTCCAAATCTCGCAGATTTTGGCTCAACAACTCATTCTTGCTTTGGGTCCCCCTGTTCCCTGTTCTTGGCAATCATCACGACTGGCTTGGGTTGGGTCATGGAGATGTCCATCATGCATAAGTCATTGCGCTCGGGGATGGACACCTCCGGTTTAGGCAAGTTGGTGGGTGTGATATAGACACTAGGGTCATAAGACATGCCCCCGGTATGGATGAAATTAAGTCTTTTAGGTGGTGGAGCTTGGTTATGTGCAGGGAGGGGATTTGTAGTAACATTGGGCTTCTCGGGAGGCAAAATCACCCCGTTATCGATAAGGTCTTGAATTTCATGGCGTAACCGATAGCACTGGTCGGTGTCGTGACCGTGCTGTTGATGAAATGCACAATATTTGGTCGGGTTATGGGTAGGAGGGAGTTTTTCTGGTAGAGGTCGGCTCGGGGGCCTCAGGTGCCCTTTCTTGATCAATACCCCTAGAGCTTTGGATGGGGGCATATAGAGTGGAAGCGAAAGTTCTGGAATTTTGGGTGGGGTATTTGGTTGTTGGTGGGTTGCTCCCGGCCGCCCGGGAGATTGGCAAAGCTGCCGCATTTCTTTGTGGGGGGTTAGTGGTAACCATGCTTACTTCGGAGGCTCTCATAGCGGATGTGCCACTCGAACTGCATTAGTGTTGCGGTTGAAGGTCCTTGGGTTGCTCGATCACTATCAATCGACCTTGTTTCAAGGCATCTTCAATCTGCACCCCATCTCATGTAGGTCGAAAAAGGTGGGAAATGGGACTACTATCATCTTTTGCATCAATTTGTTTGTAGATTGCGCACAATCATCGAATCTGGTCTTTGTCCGTGGGCAAGGTCATCATTGAAGCCTTGGCCCTCCATCAGTTCTGAACTCTGAAAAACTCTCCTTAGGATCTTGTCTGGTTGTCTCGAGATCACGAGTAGTGATCTCAATCTGTGTGTTGTATGAATACTGCGCGATGAAGGCCTCAGCCATTTCGTCCCAATTTCTCTTCACGTCGTCGTCTAGCTTAGCATACCATGCAGACGCCACACCTGACAGGGTTCGACCAAACAGAGACAACTTCTGGAGCCTACTGAGGCCCATTGGCCTTAGAACATCCGAAAATAGTCTTAAGTGTACCATGGGGTCCCCAGACCCATCGAATCGATCAATATGAGGCATTTTGAACCTGTCGGGCAGCGTCACAGCTGCGTCAGTGTAACCATCTTCAATATCGGGGATAGTCTTGACCCCTTGGGATCTCTTGAATAACTTTTCAAGCTTGCTTAATTTGAGTGCGGTGGGATCAGTCTCGAACTCAAAGGGAGAGTCCGGTAGATTGGTGGGTGTTTTTGATAGTTGAGGTTGAATTTGGGGTAGGGTTGGAGGTGGGGGTGGTCCTGTGGGTAGCTCTGTCGGCTGAACATTGGTGTCTCCCGACGTTAGGAACTCTGGTGGGGAGGAACTTGATCTGGCAGATGCTCCGGTTTCTTTGTTCTAGCCCGCAATTGTTTACTGTTCTCTCTAGCTGTGGCTTTGTTACTGGCAAAATCTGCTGACGGACGGCATCTCTTTGCATTGCTTTCATACTCTCTTGAAGGTGGCGCACCATCTCCTCCAAAGCGCCATACTATCACATTACGGTTGGATTATTGGTATAAATTCCTCTCTGTTGGTAACACAAAACCTCGATCTCTCTTGAGCCAGTGGGGTAGACAAAGCCCTCTGGATCGTTGTTGTCTTGATGTCCTCTGCCTCCTTGACTTCCGTTTAATGCTTAGGGGTAGTGAGTAGTACTTCGGTTGTCCGTCTATCGGATCCTCGGATCGAAGAGTCGATGACCTCGACCCGGTGCTTGGGGATATCTATCGGATCGGTAATTGTGCTCAACTACCTAATAGAAAGATAAATAAAGTGTATAAATAAACAGACAATCGGACGGTATTGGCGTAAAGTAAATAAACACACAACACGGTCGGGTATTTAAAACAAGCGATCGGATGCGAATACCTTTGTTTCTCAACCGCGATCGCGATCATGAACCATTGCCCCTAGGGTGAATCGATATCCAGACAAGCGATTCCCAAAACAAATCTTGATGCCCTCGGGCCTGATACTTAAACTTGCAAACTGATCTGTATGTTTCCTGTAGAGTTACACCCTAAAGCACATAGCAGATAAATGAGAACCAAAAACACCCCTATATTGGGGTAGGGTTTCCCTGTCCTATTTTGTCAGGAGCTAGGGTTTCACTACGCCTTGACGGTTTCAAACAACCTATACGGGTAAGCAACTTTGTCCTAGTTTGGAATAGTCACTATGGATTCGACTATGCACTAGGTCGAATGGTCCAAGGTGCCGGTAAAACCGGGGTTTGTGTTCCCATCTTGGCGAGCCATAACCGGTCGACCTTATGGACATGCCTTGACAAGACAAGCCTCGGCAAACCGCTCGAGAATAGCGGATGGCCAACACGGTGTCCTAGGCGCACCAATGCACATGCAATGCAAAGAAACACATAAGTGTAGTCAAAAGCAGGATATCACGAGTTCGAGTCAAGCTCTCTAAACTCCCCATGAGTCGCGAAGTATTACGTCATGAGGGACCTCGCCTTCTGATTCGGACTCCTTTGTGTCGGTTCATCTGAACCAAAGAGTCCAAATCGGCAAATCGTTTGAGAAAAGCAGATTTTTTGAAAAGTAGTGCCAAACATGGATCTTTGCGGATTCTGAGTCGCCACCTAAATATTTTTAAAATGGGAAATTTAGGAAACCACGACTCGGTGCCGAAACATGTCCGTAATCATCACCAAAGTGGTCTTGGCTCGGGAGCTTGGGTACGATCGGGGAAGGTCAGCTATGAGCACCCCCTTTCGCCCGGTCCGAAGACCGGCCTCTACTAACCGTGATATCCGTTTTTGAAAACTTTATGCGTTCTTATTCCGGTTATTAGCCTAGAATTACTATGTTATGCGCGCAGCAAACAAGTATAGACTAGATCGCCTAATTTGGGACTAAACATTGCATATCCGTTTTGTCTCGAAAAACGTGTTAGATTTTGCTACTCGCAAGTAGGCTAAAATACGGATTTCAACGAGTTGTTCCAACTCAGGCAATCCAACCTTCACCCACAGGCATTCAAGCAGTTTATAACACATAAGCATTTAGCCGCATGGTAAGCCCATTATCATGTTAACATTCACACGCATGCGATATGCTAAAGCATAAATACTTACATCGTACTCCGTGCCAAAACAGTAAACTAGTTAGCAAACATGCGTGACCTAGTTCATGTTAAATGGCTAATGCATCACATACAGGGGTGCAATCTAAACAGGCTCGGCTAACCTAAACATGGCATATGGAATGCTACAAATAACACGTATTCAATTTGGAATTGAAAGTACGATGCAGTTTGCATGATGTGCCGAGCCCGGTGCATGTAAACAAATGCATGGATGCACGCATGCATTGCATGAGGTATGCTAAAATAGACATGCCCTAATCTGCCAACATAAGCGGGTAAATAAAAGGGTTAGAAAGAAGTGGGGGTTGGAAGACATACATCCACTCACGCACACTTATTACATTTTCGCCCTCGCTCGGAGGGACCAAAATAATACAATCCAACAAATAAATGAATAAATAAATTATTACAAATTCTAATTATTAAAATTAAAGCAAATAATTAAATAAATGCAACGGGGTCCCAGCCCTGCCTTGGGGTATGCGAATGATGGATGTTCGATCCGACTTGCAGGAAAACCCGTCTCGTGCCACTTCTTTGGTTCTGTTTTTCAACGCCTGCCTCTCCGAAAATTCCCAAAGTTTCAGAATGCCTCCCGGATGATCTGAAATACCCCACCAGCTGGAAGAGTTGATCACCGGCTCCTTCCATTGACCACCGGCTGCTAATGTGTTTATCGGCCAAAATAGAGTGCCGGTCGGCACTATAGAGTGCCGGCCGGCAGAAATTTCCTGCAGAGGACAGTTGACAGCAGCAGCAAACAGCAGTGCAGGGTATTGGTTTTTTTTTTTGGACGTATTTATGCATGGCCAATGCTCCCCATCATGAAGGAGACTCAAGGAAGCATGGCTCTTGGTTCTAAGGCTATCAATTGTGCACTTTGGTGCATGATAGCCTAAGAACCAAGATTGCATTTTCAATGTAAAAATGCATGCAAACAAACAAATGGAACCAAAACTTTATCATCCTTAAGTCAAAGGCCTTGGTGACTTGGGAATGGAGGTATGTTTTGCCACTTGAAGTGCAAACACCCCTCACTTCCCACACTTGGCTTGACACCCCAAACCAAGTAATGAAATGGAACTCATGCAAACATACACCAAATGATGCAACATGAGGGCTAAGATGCGAGGCGTACTAAATGCAATATGACTTATCATGACAAGTGCATGATGCAAGATGCCAATGTAATAAGATACAAATACCATGTAAGTATAGACAACCTAAGCAATGTGACCATCATATCACAACACTTAATGAACCAAACATGTAATAAGCATAAGGTAGGCATGCAATGGAGGACTAGACCACAACGGGGCAGTCCTCAAACCTCCCCGAAACAGTAGCAAAGTGGACCAAAAAGGATGACCAAAATGCTATACAAATATACAAGATAATGAGCCTAAACCTAAGGCACTAGAGGGAGTATCTTTCCAACATTACCAAGGTCACTCATGGCATGAATTAGGCCACCAAAACAGAGTATTAGCATGCTAAATGACACCCAAATCCCCTCACATGGCAGCCCCAAGATGCACCAAACAAACAAGCATTGCACAATGCCTATTCCTAAGCATAAAAAGGCACACCTTTAAGACATGAAAGAGGAAGTGAATGCAAACATGAGAACATGGATTAGGGACTGAAATGTGACCTAAAATGATGCCAAATCATGAGATCAAGGTGGACTAAACATGCTAGGGGCTAATACAAGCAAGGCTTACAAGCCAATATGCAAGATAACCACTTCAAGCACACCAAACATGGCAAAATCAGTGGCTCACAGCCCTCTAACATGGCAAAATAATGCTAGCATCTTCATGAAACTAAGCTAAAACATGCAAAAATCATGGCCTCAAAACATGGCATACTTTTAAGCATAAGAGAGCATTTCAAAGCAAGTATGAGAGACATATTAGGGATGACAAATCCGACCAAAAACAGAGTTTGAACATGCTCCAAAACACTCAAAAAAACTCTGAAATGAAGCCAAACAAGATCATGCACACATGCTATCTTCTGAGCCCAAAACAAAGGTAAGTAAAGAACAAAGGGGAGGGGGGTGTCCCTCCCCTACATGAGACTTGAAAACACCTCCCTCACCACTGAAAACCCACTGGTTTTCAGTGGTGAGAAGTCAAACGACAAGTAAACAAGGCTTCACCAAAAGGACACTAAAATGGCCAAACAAGGCCTAGAAGGGTGAGCCTTTGCTCAAACCACAATAAGTCCTTAATGAAGGTTCAAGAACAAGTAAAAACAAGATTTTTTTATGTTAAACACAAACTCAAAAACTCAAAGCAAAGAGGGTAAAAAGTAGTTGCAAGAATGGGGAAACTAAAGTGAAAAGCTCACCCTTGAAGATCCAATGAAGAACAGGTGGTCCAGCCCTCTTCAAGTGAACAAAACCAGTCCAAAATCACTCAAAACAAACCTCCAAGTCTCCCAATCTCGGAGCTAGGTGTAATAGTGTGTGTAATGGTGCAAAAGTGAGGTAAAACACACTATTTGGGCCCTAAAACACACACACAAGAGGAGAGAGAGGGAGATATAGATATATATGTATGTATGAGCTCTGGTTTTTTGTCTCAAAAAGTTCTAACCCTAAGCCAAGAGGAGAAGCTCCTCTCTTATAGGCAAAGAATGCTTACAAGCTAAGCAAAACCAAGCCTCATCCCTCCATACACGTGTATGGAGGAGAGCAACCAGCTTTACAGCTGTGAGAAAATATCTCATAAAGCAACTGTACAGTGCTCGGCCGGCAAAGAGTACTAAATGTCAAAATTTAGTGCCGGTCGGCACAAAATAATGCCGGTCGGCACAATAAAGTGCCGATGGACAAATAAGCCAGCCGATGGCCTCCAGTCCCAGCCGGTGGTGTGTAGGGATGCCTCAAAAGGCATTCCCCACCCTCCCAAGGCAAAACACAAGTGTTTGGTGCAAAACCAAACACAAACGGTCGAGTTCGGAGGTCCTGAGGCGGGGCGCGCGCAGCCGAGAACTCCGGGAACTCCAAACGAACACAAACATGGATAATCACCGAGTGTTCCAACGGCGACGTCCAAGTCTTGAGGACGGTCAAAAATGGGGTGTCTACACTCTAGAAGTAATCTCTTAAATCTTCCTTCAACCATCCAGGAGCTCGGCTATCTATCGACTTCAGCCTCTTTGGCACGCTGCTTCCTATGTTGGGATACATCCTTTTGGACTTCACCATATCTACTACGTTGTCAAAGCAGAGGCCCTGCCCATTGACCTGCCAAGATCCTTGATCTGGGTTCCCTTGGTCCTCGAGGTTCTTTGGGACTCTTCCCGTGCGCGATTCTATTCGCCCGACATTCTGGGATTGCCGATGTGAATTTCCAAGTCTCTTATCATGTTGGGGGACTGTTGCCAGTCCTTCCTTCTGGGCGTTGGCATTTCCTGCTAGAGTCGGCGTTTTCGGTAAAGGCAACGCCATCTGTATCACCTTACTCTGCATCATGAAGTTCACCACGGTCTGCAGGTTCGTCAACTTGTTCGCCAAGTCCTTTAGCTTGTCATCTCTTCTCAAGCATCTTTCTTTCCATACCTGATAGTCGCTTTCGTTGTAATATTTTTCCGGGTTGCTTTTTCTCGAGTAATTACAACCCCTTATAACATTGTTGGCCTTAGGATTTATTTCCTGCACTTTTTCATTATCGTTTCCTCCTCCAGCGTTGGGATCTACATACTCCTCTTCCTTATTGTGCATGTCGTCCCGGACTCTCACCTTTTGTATGGCATTGGCCATCTATTCTATACTAAGTTCCCACAGACGGCGCCAAATTGTGAATGTTGATTTTTGACCTTACAACCAAACAGGGAACTTAGATGGAGAGCAAGCAGCAGAATAGATTAAACCAAGCACCTGCTAACAAGAAGACAAGAATACCACGATGGCTCGTCTACCCATGGGCACTCCGACGATCAAGTCAATCAACTTATCTCTCAAAGATATCAAACAAGTATCTGGTTCACAGGTAAAAGCATATTTTAGACCCACGGGGGTGCCTTACTTTTATAGCCAATAGTGCTTTTGTATCCTAAAAGTCTCGCTTCCTAGGACTCAAGCACAATGTTTATCTCGAACTCTTAGTTAGATATGGATGAGCTTCTCAAAAGCCTTATCCTTATCCGAACTAAGCGCATTACTTATCTAGGACACTTGTTTTCTATCCAAATATATCGGATTCTGGTATTATCTCACCGGATCTTGGCAATACTGCAATCATCTCGCCAATCTGACTCGTCTATGTAGCAACTCGACCAACATTTCGGCAGCACCTCGGCCACGTGGTTCAACCACGAAAATACATCCCCACAATATATATATATATATATATATATGTATATACTGGATATCAAAAGTGACACTAATGATATACATATTATGTGGAGCATTCGTGATCATGTTTATGTATAGGTTGCTATTGTTTAGAATCTTTGGGATCTCTACTAGACTATATATTCATCTTACGTTGTTGATAATTTTTCAAGTGCAGAGATGGAAATTTTTTGGAGTTGAGAAACTCTCTTATTTTTTGCCACAAAGCCATCTTATATGTAGGCGGAATGTCGTTGTATTAAGGGCTAAACCTTTTCCTTATTGTAATTTATAAACATAAGGGCATGTTTGTGCGATTGTAATCATTTTTGGCACCATGTGTATAAACCAGAGAGAATTTCCTTGTTTGAATTAGTTATTGTTTATCGCTTCCGCATTTTTTATTCATAATGAAATGGAGTTGATAATGGATATGGTAATGGTTTCGGGTAATAAAATCTGGAACGTTACAATACATATGACTTGTGCTATGCACGGGATAAAATTTTACATAATTAGTTATGGTTATGTCAAATATATTTTTAAGTTGTTGGCATAAAACATATGTAATTATAAAATATAAAAAAATAATAAAAAAAAGATTGACATATAATAATTTAGGTATAATAAAATTCAAAATTAATCACATATCCTCGAAATTCACTAAATAAAAGAAATCTATTATTATAACTCAATTCTTATGGCTTTTTTATCAGCATTCATACATTAGCAACATGAAATAGTAATAACATTAGTACTATAATAGATTAAAAACACATATATTATACATTTATAAAGTATTACAAAGTAAAAAAATCTATACTTCCGTATTATATCAATTAATTTTGTTATTGTAGTTATTAAAATTTAAAGTCATTTAATCACCTTTCAATCGGTCAAGAAATTAAAATGCTCATGATCAATCAAAGTTTGGATTTGATTTGGGTAAATACGTTGGTAAGTCCGACAAACGTGGTGTAGATGATAGGTGTCGAGCCTTCTAATTAATACTGGTAAAAATGACAAATTGGTAGTGCTTGTATAATCTACTTGCAGACACCAGTCTAGGGATTACTTGAGTCATATTTACCATCTTGGAATTTTATTGAAATTGTTGGATTAATGTGTTTTCAAATTGGCATTGTGCATAAGATTTTCAAAAGATAAGAAAAATATTTTGAACATAACATAGTATATGCATTCATCTCATAAGACTGTATAAAATGGATTTGATGAATTGTTTAATTATTTGATTCAATTAATAATGAGATAATTGAATGAATTAAAAAGGATGTCATGTTGCTATTGAAACATGTTTATTTATTTAAGTTAACTTGTTGTGGTTAATTAAATAAATTAGATTTAAGAGATTATGTAATAAAATCATATGATTTTGACATGATATGATTTCACGTATGTGTATGAGTATTTTGGTACCTGCATATCTTCTAATGTTTTAATATAAGATTGTTTGGTGAGCTAGTGGTTGCTCACCCCCTACCTGTATATGTATGTAGGGAATGTTTTTCGGATTTGAAGATCAAATAATGGGTTTTACCATTTCATAAGTATAATGTAGTGATGGATTGTACTACTTCATTTGTTTGTTTGTTTGGCTAAGTGTTATTTTGTTTGTCAAGAGTAGTGTCCTCTCTTTCATTGTAAGCCTCAGGGCATTTCTTTAATTTGTATATAAATGTCATTGTTGTATAACGAGAGGGAATATGTATATTTAATTATTCATCATTTCATCCAATGATGAAATGTTATTTGTAAATTGACTTAATTAATGAATATTGGTAATATTATCCGAGTAATAAAATGCAGGGCGTGACACCTTCAGTCACCATAATATATTTTACGTATGTTTTGACTTACCATAATTTATTTTATACAAGTTATGTTTTATAAATTATATTAATATTTCAATTACGTGGGTTATTTTCTGAACTCTATTTGTTTAAAATGAAACTCATGGATATGTTTGTTTATATTTTAAAGAATATTTGACTATAACCTTATAAACAATTATGTTTTGTAAGTACCACTAGGGGAGTCCCACGCCTTGCGAGACTTAAATAACCATTGGCTTCTGTTTGGTCAATTTGTGGCCCTCTGTTGTCATGAATCCATTGACTTCTGTTCTGTGTGGAGCAAAGTGTTGTGCGGAGATAAGTGCTATACTATTGTGAGAGCCACCTCTATAATCCGTACGAGCCACATCTTGAATTTGTATCTCTGTTCTGACTATCATTCATGTGACCTATGTTCTGTTCTTTTCAGTACCGTGGTAATGGTTATTTATTTACATAATCTCAGTTTTGCTTCTTAAATGATTATTTGTTCTGACTAAGTTATTTTAAATATTTTAGTTACATAACTATCATGGTTATTTTGTGTCCCTTATACTCTTGGTATAATATTTCTTACTCTGCCATGTGTTTATAGCTGTTTACCAATTTTCAGGAAACAATGCAATTCAGAAATAGCTTTTGAAAAGTCTTAGACACGGGGATTGCGGAATAGACCCACACAGCACTTTTATGATATTTTTCTATGTAAATATCGGCCTTTTTGGTCAATAAATTTTGTTATAAAAATAGAAGCTCCAATGATTATTTTGGTACTCTCACTTAAATATTATTTCCGCTCGCATTTATTAATTTGTTTAAGAATTGGCCAGAGGTAACCTCGGTTACTGGCCATCACGATGCTCAACCCTTGAGTACGGGGAGCGGGTCGTGACAAATGGTATTAGCAATGGTTTATAAAAAAAATAAATAAATCATCATTGGAGCATGGGACACACGCACATTTAAGAAAGTAGGATAGCGGGTAATTAGTACCTAAATATTATATTTTGTTAGTCGATTTAATTATGTTATAATTTTATATGATTTTATATATATATAATTTTTTTTTATGCATAATTTGTAAGGGATATTAGATATAATTTATATTTCTTATAGCAAAAGAAGGAAAAGAAATAGGGGGTGTCAGGCTCAAGCACCCACCAAAATTATAATATAATTAAATATATATAATTTCCAGTTCAGTATTAAAAAAAAAAATTCATTTCAACTTTTTAAAAGTGAGTTCAAATTTTAAAAATATTAATTTTGAAACTATTTTCCATCAGTGGGAAGTTCACGAATAAATGAAATGGGAGTTCATCTCAAATTCCTTCAACTCCTACATATGATTCTGTCATTTTACTTCCAGTTGCTTGTTTGATTGTATTCTCATTTTATTTTATTTTTTTATTTTTTCAGAAATAAAACTAATGAAAAGTTTTTAAAGTCACCGATTGTTTCCTATTTTGGCCCAAAATTTTTTTTGACAACTAGACAATGAGTTATTTTTGGTAAAGTTTTTTTTTTAAGGTAATATTTTTTATCAGATTAATCATCTAATATATATTTATCAGAGTGCGCAGCGGATAGTTTACATATATGACAAATTTGAAGGACGAAATTTTTAAAATGAATGAAGATCCCTTAAATTTTATACTGGTATTATGGTTGTATGTGATGATATATTATTAAATAAATAATAATAAATACAGAATCTAATTTGGCATTGGACTATAAAATATGGGATTAATTAAGGATTATTATTTGGGGCCAAATTAACAGAAATATGAAATTATAATACTAGTTGGGCCATATTAAAGTTAAAGATAGTAAGTAAATAAATATAAAAGTAAGAGTAAATAAATAATAATATTGATAACAATATAATAATAATAATAATAATGAGTGTGGTAGTAAAATAAATAATTAATTTTATATTGGTATACGATAGAGTGTAATTTAATTAGGGATTAATTTATTTATATAGTTATGTTAGAAATTGGGCCAAAGTGTAATTATCTTAAATATTTATTAAAGATAAGTATAAATCCATGTAATTTATTATCAAATCTGGGGAGGATTCGCGCTTGGCCACGTGTTGGCCAGCTAATGATCTTACCTCCCTATAAATAGAGAGGAGGTGATCAACTGAAAGAAAAGGAAAAAAAAGAGAGGAAGGAGAAGGGAAAGAAACGAATAATGGAAGCTGAAAGGGTCTTTGATAGTGGAAAGAAAGAGTGAGGTATTAAAGTTAAGCTGAATTATATTATACCTTGAGTCACCATAATATATTTTAAGTATGTTTTGACTTACCATAATTTATTTTATACAAATTATGTTTTATAAATTATATTTTCAATTACGTGGGTTATTTTCTGAACTCTATTTGTTTAAAATGAAACTCATGGATATGTTTGTTTATATTTTAAAGAATATTTGACTATAACCTTATAAACAATTATGTTTTGTAAGTACCACCACGGGAGTCCCACACCTTGGGAGACTTAAATAACCATTGGCTTCTGTTTGGTCACTTTGTGACCCTCTGTTATCATGGATCCATTGACCTCTGTTCTGTGCGGAGATAAGTGCTACACTATTGTGGGAGCCATCTCTATAATTCGTATGAGCCACCTCTTGAATCTGTATCTCTGTTCTGACTATCATTCATGTGATCTTTGTTCTGTTCTGTTCTGTTTGGTACCGTGGTTATAGTTATTTATTTACATAATTTCAGTTTTGTTACTTAAATAATTATTTGTTCTGACTAAGTTATTTTAAATATTTTAGTTACATAACTATCCATGGTTATTTTGTGTCCCTTATACTCTTGGTATAATATTTCTCACTCTGCCATGTGCTTATAGCTGTTTACCAATTTTCAGGAAACAATGCAATTCAGAAATAGCTTTTGAAAAGTCTTAGACACGGGACTGTGGAATAGACTCATACAGCACTTTTATGATATTTTTCTATGTAAATATCGACCTTTTTGATCAATAAATTTTGTTATAAAAATAGAAGCTCTAATGATTATTTTGGTACTTTCACTTAAATATTATTTCCGCTCGCGTTTGTTAATTTGTTTAAGAATTGACCGGAGGTAACCTCAGTTACTAGCCATCATGATGCTCAACCCTTGAGTACGGGGAGCGGGTCGTAACAGAAAATGTAAGAATAAGCGATTTATAATCAATACTCTCAATCAGTCTTGAATAGTGAGATTTATTGAACTAGTATTGTCCTTCACTACCATCTTGACATTGTACCTAATCAAAAAAGAAAATACTTTTTAAATATGAATTATTGTACATAACTTTTATTTATCAAAATGAGAATGCCTCGTTATAATTTCAATATTATCATGTTTGTGGTAACGACAAACAACGTGGCCATAATGATATTTAACTTTCTGATAACAAGTTTTACACAAAATCAATCCATAGGTTGTCAATATCAATTTTTTTCAATATATCCAAGTATTCAAAAATATTGGACCTACAAAATATTTGGAAAAACTTAGGTTGCGTTTGGTAGAGTTTTATAAATATGATTTGAGAGTATGAGTTGTACTTTGAGTTTGTGAGTTGTGAAATTATGATTTGAGTATAGAAAATTTGTTTGGTTATGGTTTTTGAATAGAGTGTTGAAGTGTGTTTTGAATTGTATGTGGAATTGAGTTTTGAGAGTTTGATGTGACATGTGAAATAAAAAAATTTGTTTGGTGATGAATTTTCAAAATAGTTTTCAGAACTTAATTCAACCTTTAATTGATAATCAAACACACAACTCATATGTCGATATCCGTATTTTTTATCAACAGTCATAACCAAACTATTTTTAAAATACTCAAATTAAAAAATGATTTTTTTTAATTAATTGTTTTTAAGTAATTTTTTTGAATAAATTTTTTTGTCAAATAATTTTTTTTTTAAAATACTTATATGTCAATTAGTTTGTGTCAATTAATTTTTCTGTGAATTCATTTTTTAGGCCTGTGCAATACATTTTGTACAATACGTTTTAAATTTTTTTCAAAAATTTTGTTCAAGTCAACAACTTTGGAGAATATATATTGATAACAATTAACATAAATCAGTGTGTTTAATATTTTTAAATACAAATCAAAACATAAACGTTACTAAACATTTTAATTACTTTTTCATTTATTACGTTTTATTAATGTAATAAAAAAACTCGTTTGTTTTTGTGCATGCATTATTGTACTTTGAATGTCACCCATCCGTGAAGTGAAGGTCATATAATTAGGGGGAGTGATATTTGTGTATGAAATGACCAATTCACCCCTCTTGATTTGAATGACAGGTTGTTATGTAAGAACAAAATGAAAAGGATAATATTGTAATTTCACGTATCCAATGCACCTACTCCCTCTTATCCTGGGTGTCTGTTCATCATTGTTGAATAAAGGAAAAGAAAGACGATGCCAAAAACCTACACACATGGTCAGTATACGGATGCAATTAAAAATAAGGGAAAAAAAAAGTACGAAATCAAAAGTAAATAAGAAAAAAAAAAAAAAAAACCTTCTAGACCTTTTGAACCTCAGCCTCTATATAAGGTCTGAGTCTACACCATCTTCACCATCTCATTCCAACACACCATCTTCACCATCTCATTCCAACACCTTCAGCAGCTCCATCACACTATAATATTAACTACATTTAGTCTACATATCCGTGTGAAGGAAGAGAGAAGAGGTTAGTTTGAACCATAGTTCATATTCTTGATAGCTTGAGAGCTGAGTTGCAGGGAGGCGAATTGCAGGTGAAGAACAGTCACCAAGAACAACCTGCAGGTCATCCCGTCGGTCAACCGGCCGGTCATCCCGCCGGTCATCCGGTTCAACCACCACTTCTTCAGCACACCAAATGTTCTTTCTATGACATTGCGTAACGACGAATGTCGATAGTTAAACAATTCCTTGGGTCCTGAATAATGATGGCCATGAAACTCTTGCAAGTGATAGCGTTGGGAACGAAATGGGGCAAGAAATCCAGACATGTTCGTGAACCAGCATCCACTAAATAATACTTCCCTATATGTAAATAATGAATGCACTGTTCTGTCAAACAGATGTACAAAAAAATAATTTCAAAAAGTGTACCGTATGTTATTTCATGACACTCACCATTGGGTGGGTGTGGGAACTGTAGATCAGCTCTTGTAATAGAGTCAACTAAAATAGCGTTGTCGTGTGCGCTACCTTCCCATCCAGAATTAATAAATGTGAACAACATGTCGAAGTTGCAAGCTGCAAGTACATTTTGCGATACCATAGATTTGCGACCGCAGAATGTATTTTGTCTTGAAGCAGGGACCCATGCATCCACCAATGTGCCATCAATAGCACCGACACAATCCTAATTGAAAGATATTTGTTTGACATTAAAAGCGAAACAAACTTGGATATTACTTATGCAAACGGATCCAAAAAAATATGATCCCTTATTGCTATGTAGAACTTATAGGACAATCATTAAATTCATACCTTGAACTCGGGAAAAAACCTTCTGTCATTTAAAATTTTTGTCGGCATCTCATCTTGGTTATGTGATTTGATAACCGTTTATGCAAGCTTGCGCAATGCCCGCATAAAAAATTTTATGTGTCGACAAATTGTTTCTGTGGAGTGTTGAAATCTATCTGCCAGTAGTCGATGGTGATCATTTTGTGCAAAAGTGAATAAAAAAATCCAAGCAATTCCTCCACACTGATATGCATATGTTCAGTATCAATAAAGCCATTTTGGAGTAAGGTGTTTTTCAATAAAATGAATGTTTGTGCATCCATTCGCATAATGTCCATCATTGTTTCTGGATGGCCATTTAATAAGCTGAAGATATGATCATCACCTTTGAATAGATAAGTTTGCTGCGGTCGGCGACTAATTGACGCGTTGATATGGTCATGCATGAAAGCAATCATCAAGAAATCCATAAAATCTTCAATAACCTCATCCTCCTCTGATGAGATCTCCATTGCATTGTTTTCTGTGTCGGATGACATATGGTTTCGTCTACATCACAGTAAAAGCATAATTATAAAATAATGTTTGACAATATCGTAACGCTTACCATTATTGGTGAAACTGAATTAAAAAGTGGCTACATCAATAGTTGGCCATAGTCATTCACCAGCATCCATTAAAATGTATACAAGAAGAAAATTTATTTAATACATACGCATCTTGTAGTAACACAACATATTTTTAATAAAATAGAAACTACTTAAAAGTTCAATAAAATAACATACGAAGATGGAAAAGAAAGTGCATGTCATGGAATGAAAAAAAAATGATAAAAAAACAAATCAGGAATCATGAAATCATCTTGCAGAATGACAAGGAGATTCGCTAACACAATCAAAACACAACTTCTCACTTCACTGCAAAGTAAGGATCATAGCTAGGTGCATATGGGTAGGAGTATGCATAAAAAACCTTTGTCGTTCCTTGTCTTTAAACAGTGTCAGTGCCTTAACATACTGCACCGGTTGTATGTCCCCAAGCTCTAGCAATGCATCTTGACATGCATCAAGGGAATACTCATCACCACCTGCACTTACAGCCTCTGTCTCATTTTGTCGTGCACGTGAATGTTCTGTTTTTACCTGTACGTAGGATGTGAAAGCTGCGCACACATCATCGAACCCACTTGACCGTGACTTCTTGGAATGACCACTGTCAATCTGGCTGCTTGTAGGCCCTCTCTTGTGATTTTTGCCCTTCCCTAGATCCATGTACTCATCGCCGAATAAGTCAACAGGAATGGCTTCAGCAGCATTACTGCCACCAACTTCAGGGTTCCAAAATTTATTTAGCATTTCATCTTCTTCATCTGAGTCAAGGGCTCCTTGTGTGGATGCATGAGACAAGGCCCTTGTGGCACAATAATTTTCAACAATGTCCGCCATTTCTTGGAAATACTTAAATCCTTTTGTCCTAAACTTCTTTACATTTCTGGTAGCCTACAACAATTGAGAATATAGAATTAAGCATACTGTATGTGTCATGAAATGTTAAAAAAAAAAAAAATTTAAATGATACAGGTTAATGAAAAATCTTATCCCAAAATTCATTGGGTGCAACAATAGTGCCTATAATGGGATCCCATCCCAGACCAGTCTGTGTCTGGAGTTGCTTAAACGTCTGATAATCAGCTTTCAATCATTGATATTTTTGTCGCACCTGTTTTGCTGTATACCGAAATCTATACAGATTGTGCAATTGATTGGCAAAATGGATGCCTAATTGTCCGCACAGTAGTACGGCCCGTTGTTTGATTTTTTTTTAACCTCTTCTCACAACATGTTTATTAATTTCATTTCAATTATGGGAGTCCACATTTTTGTATCTTGATTGTATTGGAATTGTTTCCATCTATCTATAAACATACAATTTATATTTAAACTACTCTAAGGTGGATATAAAAGAATAACAAAGCAAACAACTCTGGAGTGGATAGAAAAAAATAACAGAGCAAAAACCAATTAATATTATTTATGTAGGAACCAAAAGTAATATTTATTTCAACTAGGTAAATAATGTTGGAAAAAGCAGATGTTTTGAAGGGCAACACACACAAAAAAAAAAAAAAAAAAAAAAAAAAAACTACATAAGATTAATGTTTACTTTAACTTGTTAAATAATGTTACGAGAAGAAGATGATTTGAAGGGCAATAGAGAGAAAATAAAAATACATAACAATGTTTGTTTCAACTGTACAACTGTAGCAAGAGCAGATGATTTACAAAATAAAAATCACGTAATATTGTCTATATTTATATACTAAAAATATAGCCACAAATAAGCAGTCGAAGAAGGCCACAAGAAGAAATAAGCAGAACAAATAAGTAGGAGGAGAAATAAGCAGCAAAGGGAGGTCGACCAACCGGATGACCTAGGGGACAACCGGCCGGATAACCTGGGGCACGACCAGCTCAGCTACAAAGGAGAGAAAAGGTGCAAAGAGTTCAGACAAATTAGAAACTATCTCAAACTATCTCTATACTGGTTTGGACTTCTCAGAAATCATTTCAGAACTCATTTTCTCAGAAATCATTTGCACATCACAGATCATTGAAGGATATATTTACCAGATTAGTGGGAGTCGAATAATTATCACTGGTGATAGAGTGCGTACAGTGACTGAATGTGCGTTGTCTGATTTGACAATAGGTTTGATAAATTTGACCTGAGACAAAACACAATTGGGAATCAAATTAGGGATGATTTTTTCAAATTAGTGACCTATAAGAAAATATGTGAAATAAATTTGTGAGTTATTTGACCTCGCACTCATCGTTGTTTGGTTGCCCATAAAAGGAATCTTCCACAACACACAAATTATAAGTGACTTGATTTGTGGGAGATGGTTTGAGTAGGGAGTGGGTTCACTAGATTCATGATTTATAAAATCGTTTGAGTTCTCTGTATACTGCCCGTGACGAATCTTCATTCCTGATATTTGATACAGAGTGATATTTGATACAGAGAAAGAAAGATGCATCAGTTCACGTGAACCTTTTTAGAGACGATAGACGATGGACATAGAAGCTTTTTAGAAGGAAAAGGAAGAAGGCTAATGTTGAAAGTGGAGAAATGAATCACAACGCTGCCAAAACGGGTTTTCAAATTGTAGTTTGAATTGTATGGTGGAATTCTATTTTAAAAGTGGTATCCAAACGTCAAGCGAGAGTGATAGGGTAGAAATGTAATTTCAAAACACAACCAAACAGAGCCTTAAACTCTCTCTGTATATAGATATCACTTAACTTTCATTGTTTGAGAGGATAAGAATTCTGACATTTGGCATAGATGTAAAATCACGAATTGAAATTCTTCTAACATTTGATATTATCAATGACTGTGAAATTGATGATCCACTTTTCTGATTCCAAAATACCAACTTTTGTGATATAAGATTCATAGTAATTCTAGATATACATGTCAATATATATAATTGTGAAAATTATATTGTCATATGTAATTGGTTAATAACAGGCAATTATAACTTACCACCATCGAATATGTTTTGTTTGTATGTGCATGTAGTGAGACATGTGCCTAGAAGTTGAGAAAAAGGAAATTTATCAATATCAAGATCTATACATGTATATAGATATTATAAAAGTTAATAAAAAGTAATCTTACTACGAAAATATTTAATCATTAATCCAGTGATAAGCAAAATATTATCATTCTCTAGAGTCTGATATAGTTGCATGCCATCAGTTGTTGCAAATCCATCCCAAAGAGTTAGCCTTACTAATGTCAAACTGATTTTACAATTAGTATTTTTAAAATAAAAAAAAAAAAAAGAAGTTGACATTTGGAAATAAATATAATTCATAGAGTTTTTCAATTTTGATCAAGATGTAGAAATATGTTATAATACTATACATGTTATCAAGCAATAGAATCTCTATTAAAATTATCACAATTTGTAATATCTTGGTATTAATAACACTAACAACCAAACCAATTATATCCGCATATTTTAACTTCAATATAATTTTTTTTAATTTATTATTTATTTTAGCATTGATATGCTTATATATTTGATAGTTTAAATGAATTTTTTTTGTAGCCTAAGTAATCATATAATCTATATATATATATATAGGAAATTTCTATGGTACACACTCCTCAAAAGGTGTGTATTATATGCACCATATTATATATTTTTGTGGTAAATGTTATGTGTTTTTCTAGGTAAAGTGACGACAATTTGTGATTCAAAAATGAATTTATGTATTTTCTGTTAATGTTACAATTTTTTTATCCAAACATTTTCTAATCCAAAAATTTATAACATCACCACAAAAACATGTAACTTCATTTCTAAATTATAAATTACCGTAACTCTACCAAGAAAAATATGTAGCATTTACCATGAAAATGCATAACATGGGTGCTTGTAGTACACACATTTTAAGAGTTGTATACCATAGCATTACTCATATATATAAATAACTATCATTTGATACATGTTATTCGATAATAAAAGTAACGAAACAATTAATTAAACATCTTGATTAAGAAATTGGATAATGCCTAATAATTTCATAATGAAATGGTATATTATCATCATGATCATGTATGTGTATAATTTTTTGTCTCATTAGTAAAGTACATCTTATAATAATATGATATCAACTTAAATTTCCTATCAGCCAATGTAATGTGAACTCCCCTAAAATAATATTTTCTTCTTCAATAAGATGCTCTCTGAAGTAATCAACTTCCTCAAAGTATACAGTTCCTTCAATAGTGAAATTATAGAGTCCAAATAGACTGAGCCTAAAGGGAGGTGAATAGACTATCCTATTAAAAATTCAATTATAAAGTCCAATTTTAGTTGACTAAACAGATTAACACATGAATAAATAATCAACATATGAACACATGATATAACGTGACAAACCCAAAAATGTGAAAATCATGGCCCCAACACTCAATGAAATCCACTAAGATCCAAGAATACAACAACGTAATCAAAAGGACTTACAACCTTCACCTAGGTTTACCTAACACGATGACTTGTAATAATTCTATGAGCGCAACTTGACCTAGTCATCCTTCTTGATCTTCACGACACCATGAAGCTTCAACTTCGATCTCCATTCTTCAAAACCAATTCATAATAGGTTTTTGTATTCCTTTTAGAACCAATGTAAGATACATTTTTATATTCTTGTAAAACTCTTTTTGTAAAAATAAAAAAACAAAAAATAACTTTTTCAATGCAATTGAAACATATATGCAAACCTTATCTGATGCGTTAATGGAGCGAAACTTGATTCCTTGTATAATAGGATAACTGAGTATACCAAAATACCCTCACACTTCTAAAATATTCTAACACTTCAAAACAACTAAATTTGTTTCCAAAAATAGCCAACCAAATATATTCTATAACAATCTCCACTTTTGGTATTTTTATGACAAAACATCAACTCGATAAACAAATTAAAAATACAAGTGATACAATGTAAATCATATGCTACCCACAAACATAGAACTTATCGCGATCCATTGCAATGTAATAAACACAACCAACTTTATGTGTAGCGTCCCGGATCTTAAACTTGATTTTAACCCATTTAGATAGATGCCTGATACACTTTCGGATCCTTGATTTGATGAATTGTGTTTTGATTGTGTGAAGAAGGTATTAATTCCTATCTAACTTTTGTTGCTTTTAATATTTGTGTTTCAGGCGTAAGGATGAAAAGCGGGAACCTAGAAACACTTTTGAACAAGTGAGCTTGTTTAGAATTTGACCGCAATCGAGAAGCAGTAGAGGACCAAGATTTTAGGCAAGGCACCGCTCAAGTGGTCAGCCACCGCTAAAGCGGCTTTGAGATCTGCACGAGCGACAGAGTGAGAGTACCTTTCTTCTTGAGCTTTACACGTGCAGCGAGGCACCACACAAGTGACCAAGGCTAAAAAGCTACGACATTGCTGCCTCTCATCCTAGCATGTTTTAACCCCTATTTATTTTCTATAGAAAACTCTATCTCTTTTTTCATTTACTACATCTCTCTCTCTCTCTCTCTCTCTCTCTCTCTCTCTACCATAACTACATACTTTCAACCTTTGATTTAGAGACATTAGAGTCAGAATCGATCCCTGTCCGAGGTATTAACATCATAGAGTTTAACAAGGGCTTTGATATCATCTAAGCCAAAAGTCGATTCAAATGATTTCTAGAATTCATATTCTCCTCTTGTCTTCAAAAGGTTGGGTTTTTCTTTCATTTATTTAACATGTGTTTATGGGTGTGTGTTTGTGTGTGTGCATAATTTTTTATAGAGAAATTTTGGATTGTTGGTAGAGATTTTGGAAATGTATGATAGAAGGTTAGGGTTTTTGAATTAGTTGAGTTTTTTTTTTTTTCTAGAAAATTGGTTTAAAGGTTAAAAAAATGATGTGGGATTCGCAAAAATGGAATGTGATAAGATAAACTGCGCAGCCGAGGGCAAACAAAAAAACAAAACACCACAACCAAAATCAACACAACAGAGCCAATACGTGTAGCGTCCTGAAATAATTATAATAATCCAACTCCAAACAACTAATACAATGTGACATAATTAAAATGATAAGCTCTCATTAATCAGAACTAATATACAAAAAGGGATAAGGAATGAAAGCTAAACAAATGTTCATATGCCCTAAAGGTTTACATCTTTCCAAGTCAAGGCTTGGGTACATAAAAAAATGAGTCATAGGCTTAACACAAATAAAGCCCTAGGCTTGTACAAAAGTTAAATACAAGATAACAAAACTGAGCCTTCAGTTCCACAATCCACCCAAGCTAAGTCCTTGGTGAAGGCATATTGTCAGCACTTGAAAATGATTTTCCTAAGTACAGTAAACCAAAGCCCAATAGAGAAATCTAACACAATATATAAATTTTAACAAAGATATAAGCATGGCATGCACACAATGCCCATGATCAATCATTTACAACTCTTTTACAAAACTACATTATGTCAAACTTTATATTTCAATCCGTTTTATCTCAATTCATGAATCATTTCCATTTCACTCAGACAACCAAACTGAGGATGCAACTCAGTGGGTCCCTAACCAACATGGCCATTATACAAACACTTCCATTTTGCCATTTTACGAATATTTCATCCACGGAAATCAACACCCATATATATGCGCGGTTTCCGAGACTTTCATCATGGACGCACAGGCCAACTTAATTTAATGAAGTCCATCATCTTTCTTCTCCCAAACATGGAGTACATCCTTTTTCTTCTTCCAAACATCATACATTTACAATGTATTAAATATATAGTCATATTCAATAACAATGAACAAGAGATTAGTTTCAATTCATCTAATTTTTATGCAATTTCTACAACAATCGTAGCTATCCTCAACCAATAGCCAAAAACAAATATTTCTAAATAGATATACAATCTCCAAGACAGATAAATTATCCAAATTTCCATAAGTGAGAGGTAATACATATCCAACTCCATCATTTATATAAACATCCATCCAATCTTATATTCCCAATGCCAATTTCATTTATTTATACAAAATAACTATTTGAGATATTTTAGGGCAAAACTCCTTTTTCTTCCAAAATCCACCTTGGGTATCAAAATCAATAAATTTATCACAACATAACCTCGCATCTACTCCCATAACTATTTTTAATACATACATTTAAAAACCCCTCTTTTGATTTTAAACCAAAACCCTAGGTTGGTTCAAAATCATTCCAAATTCCAATATTCTTCACACATCAACAAATAACTAAGTTAAAACTCATAGAAGAGTGTAGAAAGTCCATACCTCAAGTTTAGAAGATGAGCAAAGCAAGGAAGAAACTTCAAAGACACCAAAACCAAGTTTTGTTTAGACCAAAGTGAAGCTCTTGCCTATTTTCCAAAGACACTAGGGTAGAAAAACTAATGGATCTAGGTAAAAATGTAGAGAGAGAGAGAGAGAGAGGAAAAGTTTTAGAGAGAGAGAGTGAGTTTTAGAGAGAGAGGCTCTAGATCTAGGGTTTTGAGAGAAAAAGATGTAAAAAAGTGATATAGAAAGGTGCTGTTGCGAACTGATATACGCACAATCCGCTCAAGCGCAAGAAGTGCCGTTTGAGCATTAAACACAATAAGTTGTTCCGGTCGAGCGCATAACGCACACTTCCAGTAGTTTTGCAGACAACAAACTAACGCTCGAGCACAAGAAAGGTCGCTTGAGCGCAGAAAACACCGTTCGAACGTAGAATACACTCTCCCAGTAGTTTTACAGACTTGTAAAAGTATTGAGAGTTCACAAAGTCCGCTCGAGCGCAAGAAGTGTTGCTCGAGCGAAGGAGTAAAATTCTGGGCAACAAAAGTGTGAAAACCAAGCAACCAACCTGTTCCAAATGACACCATTACAATCCAATAGTCAAACTCAAGAAAGTATAAGGGGAAAAGGACATGAACAACACTATGAAACCACGAAACCTGAGTTAAAGATACAAAAAGGTCAAGTTAATATCATAATCGCTATAGTACGGTTCTCTGGGATAGCCAGTTCGGCTATCTATAAGCATTCCAAATTGTTCGGATAGTCGGTCCGACCATCTAGGCATGCGTGTATGATGTTTTGTGTTTTCTTTACGATTCCTAAGCTTTTTAAATTTCAAAATGTGGTTCTTGAGCTCGAGGCTTCAAAATATTTTGAAAATTATTTTATTTAGTAAATAAATAATCCCAATTTGAAATGAAATGTGCCCAATCCAAGTCTAGTTTTTTGATTTTGTAAAATGACCATTTTGCTATCGCTTGTCAAAAATCGATGAGCAATCGTAAAATGTCTACCAAATCTTCATTTTAAATCGGATTCAATAGAATCTTATATTGTGGAAAGTCTCTTTGAAAATAATACAAATTAAAATCAACCAATTTTTGAAACTCAAAAGTTTTTCACATAAAATGTCACATAGCAGATAAAATCATATTCTAAATTTGCGAGAGATGGGAGGAGAATGAAAGGAATGAACCCTAGGGTATCCAATATATCTCAAATAGATCTAAAAAGGTTGGTTAGGTTGTTTGGCTAAAGTCCATCTAAACGCATCTAGTTATGGGTAAAAGTTGACAAATCAGGGGTTCCAAACCATTTTTTATATTCATTATCCAGCGGAGTTTCCAAAACGGGACCAAGTATTATAGCTAACCAAAATGGAGTGTCTACAAGTCGGTCTACTGGTTGAGGTGCTCCTTACTAGATGTAAAACTTGGGTTTGAGTCTTATTACTACGACTGCAACTTCCTTTCCCTTATTTTCTTAATTTTCTTCACACAAATAAATCAATACTTAAATTGCAAGACATTAACTTAGGAGCTCCTTAAATTAGAATTCCAATATCATGGAAAGTTTTATCCTTAGTCACTATTATTTACACTTTGTATCAATTTGATTCATGTAATTTTAATTCCATTAATTTGGGAAATCGAGCTATAAGTCCAGGCTCAAAGTTTTTGGATGGCAATATTCTGGGAAATTCCATTTCCACATACCTAGTTAGCTCAGGACACATACTTAATGAAATATTAATTTAATGACAATTATATCCTAAATAAAATTGACCATAATAGACATCCAGCAACCTTCATAATATTATATGAAAAAATTCTCTGTACACATCTTTTAAGGGAAAAAAAAATCTCAATATATACCTTTTGAGTTTTTAAAAAAAAAAAAAAATCCTAGTTTTTCCATTGTTGTCACATTATTTGTTACACACTCTATACTCCTCTATTACTTGCAGAACATTAATTTAGCTTTTCATTTTGAGGTTGAGCAACAAGTAAGTGGAGTTTTCATCAATTTCTTTGGCTTCAATAGGACTGCTGGTGTGTGGAGAATAAGGTCTCACTTGTTTTGGGTTATAGGGAAGGGATTGGGATTCATAGTGAGGTGGGGCCCATTAATATCATGTTTATTTTGAGAGATGGAGAGGGGATTCGTAATCCCCTCCGGACTACAAATCCCCTTGGGGAGGGGATTAGGATAGGCTCGTGAGTCTTGATATTAGAAATTAGTTCACCAGAATTTTTTTTTTTTTTAACATGTTGGGCTTTTTTTTTTTTTTTTTTTTTTGTGAACATTAATGTTTAAGTTTTTGTATTTTTTGTCAAGTAAAAATCATTGTTTTATTTTTTTTTGGAAATTTTTTATTTTTTTTATTTTTTACATGTTGGGCATTTTTTTTAAACATTAATGTTTAGTGTTTTTGTATTTTTTTTTTTATATAAAAATAATTTAACAATCCTTATACCAACAACTATTATCAAAACAAGCACAATTTTACTTAATACCCTCACTATTAATCCCTCACTATAAATCTCCTCCATTCTACCTCTAAAAACAAAGAGGGCCTAAAAGCTTTGGAGGATTCGGGTGGATGGTTAGAGAGAACCACAGTTGAGGGGCTCATCTCCATGGATGGAAATTCATCTTCCTCAATTGGAAGAAAGCAAAAGCTATTGGCTTGTTGGAAGAAAGCAAAACTGGATGGAAATTCATCTCCCTCAATTGGATTTGGGTGGTTTTTTTTTTTTTTTTTTGGCTGTTTCTGTTCTTGCTCGTGCAAATCAGCAATTGGAAGAAAGTAAAAGTGTGTGGAAATGAGGATAAAGTGGTGTGTGCATAATAGTTATGAGTGACGAGTATAATTGTAACTTTAAGTGTGTGAATTGAGAAAATTAATTAATAATCAAATTAATAGATGTGTGTATTGAGAAAAGACGTGCACTGAGCTAATTAAGTGTATGGAAATAGAATTTTCCCAATATTCTTTAACTCTATTATTTTTAGGGTCAAAAGGACAAAATAATTTGAAAGACCATATTACCCCCACCTATCTATCCATTTGTCCACATATCTACTACGTCATATGTCCACCTATATGTCCATGTGTCATCTATCCGTCGACTTATCTGTTTGTGTGTCATTTTCCTATTTTTTCATATGTCATTTATCTATCCACTTGATTTTTCTATTTGTTCATAACACCATCACCACCAGTCGGTGTTTGTTAGTCACCTCTGACAACTTTTTCAGTGACTTTTGTGGTCATTTTTTTGGCTCAAACAGGAGTCTGACGACAGTTTGGCAGTCAGTTGTCAGTGGTCCGATGATAGTGGGATAAAAATAGAAAAAAAAAAATCTTCAAAAAATTAACATGTCCTTACTAAATAATTATATTAATTATGTCCTTATCTTCAAAAAAGATCAATATGTGGATCTAATGTCATACCCCCATAGAAATGGGCTTATCACTAATAAACCATATTACTTTTTCCCTCTAATTTTTCACTTGGGGGGACTTACGTGTAGGTCCAAATAAATGGATTTATTGTCCAATAGGTCCTATGATAATTAATGACATTTTTCATTAACACTATTAAAAAAAACGTTACTAATTGTTAATTTTCAGCGACAGTTTAAAAATTGTTACAAAAGATATCACTAATTATAAGTTTTAGCAATTGTTTAAAAAAATAGTCACAAAAAAAGCCACTAATTTACAACTTTAAGCGACAATTTGAAAAATTCCTCATAGAAAACATCACTAATTGTAAGTGTTAGGACCCTTTGTTGTCAAATTTCGTGGATCAAAACCAAGGTTGTAACATGTTATAGCTTTCCAGGTTTTCCAATTTTGGTATCCCCGCTCGAGCGGGGAAAGTGACGCTCGAGCGGGGATTACAACGTCATAGTATCTCTGCTTCGCCTGAAAAAGTACTGGATGGTGTGATTCAACGCTCGAGCGTGGAAACTTCTGCTCGAGCGTGAAGCCTATATGAATCACACATTTTTGAAGCCTCCGCTCGAGCAGGCATTCCCATGCTCGAGCGGACCACGCGAACACAGATTCTATAAATTCGCATGTTGGGTCTGTTTTAGGATTACTTCTCCTAGATCTTGTTTAAGGTTTTCTAAGGTTTTGTTTGAGGTTTTCTTCTGGAGATTTTTGAGAGTTTTCCTTGATGTTTTGAGAGAGTTCTTCACTCATGATCTAAGATTCTTACATCAAGGAGTTTGTTACTTCATAATTCAACAGAGTTCTCTTTGGTGAATTCCGAAGATTAAAACGTAGAGTTTCAAAAGGCGTTTGATTCTGTACATAGTCGTTAATTCGACAAGTGAAGTTGTGGATTCAACTTCAAGTGGATCAGGTCCGAGACGAAGGCTTGGTGAAAGAGTTATAGAAGATTCGAAGGCAAATTGACTGAGTTGGGTAATTTGTGTATTATCTTTGTAATCTTTCTTTCTTCGGTAGTGGATTGATTAGTGGCGTTTCGCCCGTGGTTTTTTATTACAATTGAAGGTTCTTTAATTGTGATTTTTTCCACGTAAAAATCGTTTGTGTCGATTTATTGTTTATTCTGAAAAACAAACAATCTAAATCACTTTCGTAAGTGCTTGTTGATTTAGATTGTGTGTTTTGGATTATTGGGATTTGGAATATTTTAATCTTGATCTAATCACGAATCACTTAGGATTTTCAATTGGTATCAGAGCGGGTCACTCTTTGTTTTATCAAAACTATAGGAGTGTGATTTTGTGTGACTAGTATTATGGATTCTATTCGTGAAGGTAACTCGATTCATAGACCTCCTTTACTCGACGGTACAAACTATTCTTATTGGAAAGCTCGTATGAGAGCGATTTTAAAATCCATCAATGAGAAAGTTTGGCACTGCGTGATCTATGGGTGGAGTGAACCTATTGTCACCATTGAAAGTGTAGATATTCCTAAACCCCTTGATAAATGGGACACAACTGATTACCAAAACTCGAGTTGGAACAGTAAGGCTTTCAATTCCCTGTTTTGCTCCGTCACACCTGAAGAATTTCGTCGTATCTGCACGTGTGAGGTAGCAAAAGAGGCTTGGGACATTCTTGAAACGATTCACAAAGGTACTACCTCTGTCAAAAGGTCAAAACTTCAACGTCTCACCTCCGCCTTTGAAACCCTTTTTATGCGGGATGATGAGACGTTTGATCTATGCAAAACTTAGTGATATCGTTAATTCCTATTTCACACTCGATGAAAAAATCCTAGAAGCTAAAGTGGTTGGAAAAATTTTGAGGTCTTTACCCGAGAGGTTCCAATCAAAAGTGACAGCCATTGAGGAGGCTCAGAATGTTGATACCCTCAAGCTTGATCAATTGGTTGGAAACTTGCAGACTTATGAAGCCCACCAGATTTTAAAGAAAAAACAAAAAGATAGTGTAGCTTTCACTAGTGCTCATGAGACTGCAAAAACTCCGGAGACTGAATTTGTTTTAGAGTCTGAGATGACGGCAATGCTTACAAAATAGTTTAAAAAAATTTTGAAGAAAAAGAAGCCTAATTTCAGAGACCCTATTTCAAAAGACAAGAGTAATGAAAAACCCAAAATTTTTCCACCAAAATTTGCTCAAAAAATTGAAAAGAAGATTGTAAAGGGGCAAGGGGTCAAGTGCTATGAATGTCAAGGGTTTGGTCATATTGCCCTTGAATGCCCTTCGAAAAAGAATCGAAAGAAAGCTTACACTGTGACTTGGGATGATGAAAGCGGGTCGGAGCAAGAACCCGAAGAACCTAAATTCGGTGAAGACGGGGATAGTGCTTTCATGGCATTTTGGACCACTTTTTCTCAACCTCTTCCAAAGCCATCAGAATTAGCTCGTGGTCAGAACCTGCATCATGCTCCCACCTTTGATGGGACTAACTACCTATATTGGAAAATCAGAATGAGGGCTTTTCTGAGAGCGTTTGAACCAGAAAGTTGGCAAGCCACTGAAGAAGATACAGAAAGTGCAGACAAGCCAGGTTATCAAAGAGCCCTGATTACTATTCGTGGAGTAATTTCTAATGAAGAACAGCAACGAGTTGTTCACTGCACAAAGGCTAAAGATGCATGGGAAATTCTGAGCCAATTCCATGAAAGATAAGTTTCACCTTCATCACCATCCAGCAACTTCTCTGCCTTGGTTGCCAGATTGGATGAGGTCAAGGAGAATAAAGAGCAAAAAGAAGATGATGAAACATCTGAAGACAATGATGAGATCAATGGCGATGAACTACAACAAGCTTACGAAAAGCTGTACGAGGAATCTCTAAATTTGTCCAAAATTAACGACAAACTCTCTCTCAAGCTCAAAACATGTGAGAGTGAGAATGTCAGGCTAAAAGGAGAACTTGTAGCCGCAAAATAGAATGTCATCAAGATCTCAAGTGACAGGCAAGACTTATGTGGAAAACTTCTATCCTGTGAAACTGAAAGGAATGAACTTCTGAAAGTGTATTCCACATATGAAGAAAAGCTTGAAAGCCTTGAGATGTCACAAGCTGCATTAGAAGAGATAGTCTGTCAGAAAGATGAAGAACTTCGTACTACTAGAGCAACAATCTAAATGTGGAACAAAGGTCCCAAATCTCTAGAAGACATCCTCGGGTCTCAACAAATGGGTTGTGACAAAAGTGGGCTAGGCTATGGTGCAACAGCTCACAAGGGACAGGCCTCTACCTCACATAACCTGAAGACTCAAGCAAATGGAAAGTTGAAGGTAGACCAGGATGATTCCTCTCTTCATCCACCGAAAGTGGGTAAGATCAACAAAAAGGAAGTAAAACCTGTTTTTATTTGTCATCATTGTGGTAGGTATAGCCACATTCGTCCTTGTTGCTATGAACTGTTTGGTAAGGTGTCTCGAAATGATAGAAATTCGAATACATTTTGGGTTAAAAGACAACCTTACATGTCTAGGCGGAATACCAAGATTCATGAGGGTGTTCACAACGCCAAGACATTGACCAAGACCAAAAGGATTTGGGTGAGGAAAGATGATTTGACATGTTTAGTTGTTCACACTGCCTTAAGAGCACGTGACTCACACATGTGGTATCTTGATAGTGGCTGCTCTCGTCACATGTCCGGTAACAAATCTTACTTCACCTCTCTTGAAAAATATGAAGGAGGAATTGTTACCTTTGGAGATGGCGGCACTTCTAGAGTCATTGGTAAGGGCTCTATAAGTGTTGCTGGTCTTCCCAAACTGGATAATGCTCTACTTGTTGATGGTCTTAAAGCAAATATTTTAAGCATTAGTCAAATGTGTGATTCCCATCATGAAGTATTGTTTCCAAAAAATAAATGTGAAATTTTGGATAAAAAGGGAAATACTATCTTACATGGGGTTCGCACATCTGATAACTGCTGTGGGATTGTTACTACTAATGATCTCACTTGTCACTCTGCCATCATAAGTAACATTGATCTATGGCATCAAAGATTAGGTCACATGAATTTCAAAGACCTAACTAAGATAGCCAACAAAGAGCTTGTGAGAGGAGTACCTAAACTGGGTAAGAACTTGAGCCATGTGTGTGGACCATGTCAACTTGGAAAGCAAACCCGTGCCCCTCATAAAAAGGTGAACAACTTTACAACCAAACATCCTCTTGAATTGGTTCACATGGATTTAATGGGTCCTACTCGCACTGAAAGCATTGGAGGTAAAAGATATATTTTTTTAACTGTTGATGATTTTACTCGATTTTCATGGGTAAATTTTTTAAGGGAAAAATCTGATACGTTTGATGCTTTCCAAGCTTTAGTCTTTAAAATCCAAAATGAACAAGGTGTTTCCATTGGCCGTATCATAAGAATCCGAACTGATCATGGTCGTGAATTTGAAAATAGTTCGTTTTCGGATTTTTGTGATATGCATGGAATTAAGCATGAATTTTCTGCACCTATTACTCTACAACAAAATGGAGTGGTTGAGAGGAAGAACAGAGTTGTTCAAGAAATGGCTAGGGTCATGCTCCTTAGTAAGAAACTTCCTCCAAAGTTTTGGGCTGAAGCCCTAAATACTGCGGTTTATGTCATAAATCGCGTGTATTTAAGGCCTGACACTTTACAAACTCCATATGAATTGTGGAAGGAATTGAAACCTAATGTAAAATACTTTAAAACTTTTGGGAGTAAGTGTTACATCTTCAAAGATAGGGAGCCCTTGGGCAAATTTGACTCCCGAAGTGATAAAGGTATTTTTCTAGGGTATTCAACCAACAGTAGGGCTTTTCGAGTCTATAACCTGCTAACTTCATCTTTAATGAAATCTATCAATGTCGTTATAGATGACACAGGTGCACCTACTCCAGCAACAAATGAGGATAACAATGGTGAGGCTCCAATCTTGGATACTGAATCACAAAATCAAGGAGAAGCTGAGGTCCAATCACAAGAAATTGTTACAGCACCATCCTCACAGGTAAGTTCAAGTCCAAAGAGTGCTCAAAGGGACATCACTCCTGTTGCTTCTGTCACCGCAAGTCCTAAGCTTAAACCATCAGCAAGGGTGAAACTGAATCATCCAGCTCAACAGGTGATTGGAAGTGTTTTGGATCATATGAAAACCCGAAGACAGATTCGGGATGACGTATCACATATGTGTTATGTTTCATTAATTAAACCTAAGGATTTTAAAGAGGCCTTGCTAGATGATAGTTGGGTCAATGCTATGCATGAAGAATTAGGTCAATTTGAACGGAACAAAGTTTGGACTCTAGTTCCCAGACCTAGAGACATGAATGTGATAGGTACCAAGTGAACCTTCAATTGTTAGGAATAAAGCTAGGTTGGCTGCTCAAGGTTACACACAAGTAGAGGGTGTTGACTATGATGAGGCGTTTGCCCCAGTTGCACGTCTCGAATCTATTCGTATTTTGCTTGGTGTTGCATGTTATCTTGGCTTTAAATTGTTTCAAATGGATGTGAAAAGTGCCTTTCTAAATGGGTACTTGAAAGAAGAGGCATATGTTGAACACCCAAAAGGGTTTGAGGACCCTAAATGTCCTAATCATGTCTACAAGTTAGACAAGGCTCTGTATGAGTTGAAACAAGCCCCTCAGGCTTGGTATGATAGACTTACTACCTTTCTTCTTGATAATGATTTTCAAAGGGGTAGTGTCGATAAGACCTTATTTATGAAACATACTAAGTCTCATATTCTTGTTGCTCAGATTTATGTTGATGATATTGTGTTTGGATCTACTGCTGAACATCTTGTGAAATATTTTTCGGATTGCATGACACATGAGTTTGAGATGAGCATGATGGGGGAGTTGTCGTATTTTTTGGGTCTTCAAATTAAACAGTCTCCTTCGGGTATGTTTGTTTCTCAATCTAAGTATGCCAAAAATCTTGTGTCCAAGTTTGGTCTTGAGTCTGCCAAACATGCACGGACTCCCATGAGCACCAGTCTTCATTTCTCCAAAGATTCCTCTGGTATTGATGTTGATCCTACCCTTTATAAGAGTATGATAAGGAGTCTTTTGTATCTGACAGCCAGTCGTCCTGATATTTCGTTTAGTATCGGTGTTTGTGCCCGTTACCAAGCCAATCCTAAAGAGTCTCACCTTCTTGCGGTCAAACGCATCATCAAATATGTTAATGGGACCTTGGGGTATAGGGTTTGGTTTTCCACTGATACTACAGCTGAAATTATTGATTTTTCTGATGCCGACTGGACAGGGTGTGCTGATGATAGGAAAAGTACATCCGGGGGGTGTTTTTACCTTGGAAATAATCTGGTTTCCTGGCATAGTAAAAAGAAAAATGCCATCTCTCTTTCAACTGCTGAGGCTGAGTACATTGCTGCAGGGAGTTGTTGTGCACAAATGTTGTGGATGAAGCAAATGCTTCATGATTATGGGATAGAACAAAACACTCTCACTCTTTTTTGTGATAACACAAGTGCCATAAACATTTCAAAAAATCCTGTCCAACACTCTCGCACCAAATATATTGACATTCGTCATCATTTTATTCGAGAGTTAGTGGAAGAGGGTCTTGTTGTTCTTGAACATATACCCACTGAGCATCAAAAAGCTGATATTTTTACAAAACCCCTTGGTCTTCTTCAGTTTGAGTTCCTTAGAAAGACCTTGGGTGTCATGCTTGATCACTAGAGTGTTACTTATTCCTTAAGTAGGTGTAAGTGTTTTGCCTTATTTGTGCTCGGATGCCACAATCTCATTATCATTGATATCTGTTTTTCTTGCATCCAACTTTTTTATGTACACTACTCATGCTGCTTACAAGATCTCATTGTTCATTGTTCATAGCTCATTTTGAATGCCCATGCTCATTAACCTCATGATCTCATTCTGTACACATCCTTGAGATAAATTGTTGCAGGGGTTTCCGCACAAGTGATCAAAGTTCTCTATGGACCACTAACAGTGTTTCTTATACTTTTATAGTGGAATTGACCAATACTAGCAAATCATGGGTGATGTTCAGTCTCTTAACCATCTACCATCTGTGTTCACTTCCACGGTTTCTCCTTCAGTTCCTTGAAGTCCGGGCATTAGGAAAAGGCTACCGCAGAGGCACCAACCAGGCCATCACTAAATTTCATTCTTCTCTGGTTCGGTTTCCATACTCTTGAGCGTGAATGCCACCAGTGAGGGCCCACAATAAAGAAAAGTATGAAAAAATATAAAAGAAAAGGGGACTAATTGACCGAGGGGGAGCCTCCGCATTTACTCAACAAATACCCTGTGATTCATAGTGGTTTGACTTTTCTCTGGATTGTTAAGTTACTCTTGATGGAGGTCCAGCCATCAGATCACTACGAGAATTAACTCTAGCTCAGTGGACTCTCATGGACTGCACACACACACATCTTATTTTGTGAGATTTCATGTTGGATTTTGAGTTGTACATTCTCATATAGCTTATGATCACTGATTATAGGTTATCTGCATTGCTCATGATTTCCAGTGTCATTGTTTCTTTAAAAATTGCAAGTTTACAGAATTTATGAATTGCGGATTATTTCATCTTAGTATCCATTTTGGCTAAATGTGATCATCTACTTGTGTTTCAGGGCTCACTTCATGTTTTTGAGTATCTTGTTTTTGTTTTAAAAAAAAAAAAATGTTTTTGCCTCCGCTCGAGCGGAAATTCCCCCGCTCGAGCGTGGTTTTGAGCCTTGCAGTAGTTTGCTCTTTGTTTTTATAGTTCTGGGAGGGATGATTTTACGCTCGATCTTCATTTTTTGAGCTCAAGCGCGACTTCGCGTGTTTTGTCTCACACTCGAGCGTTAAAACCTACGCTCGAGCGGACTGGTTTTGTATTTCTTTCCCTCCTTCGACCCTTTGACTCATTTGTGCCTCTCAAACTCCTTCTCTACTAGGGTTTTGGCGATTCCTAGCCTCCCCTTCCTTGATCTGTGCATTGGGTTCCTTCCTCCTTCTCCTCCATCTCAGGTATGTCTCTCCTCTCATTCTCCATTGTTTTTATGTCGGATTTCTATCTCTTTGATCTATTCGACTTTGGATTTTCTTGAGTGGTTTGTACATTGTGTCGATTGGTCTCTTGTTTTTTTTTTTTCTTTTTCTTTTCTCTAATCAGGTTTAGTCTTTGCTGTTTTGTCCATTGTGTAGTTGTTTGAATTTCTAGGGTTCTAGATTTGGGGTTTGACTAATGTTTGATGGTTATTTTACATTTGGGGCTTTTGCTAATTTCTGTTGTTCTGGTTGTCATTAGGAATTTGTAAAGGACATTTATTGCTCTCTTTTTCTTTTTTTTTTACATTGATACATTGAGTCATTACCCATGTTGCATTCCTGTGTTGTTTGATAGCAGTTTGATGGCATAAAATTCTAACTTCCTTTATCTGCTGATATTAATCATGATGTCTGCCTTGGACCATGCTTCATGTCTGCACTCTATGGCTCTCTTGAGCTTACATTTTTTTTTATGCATCGCACCGTTATTTCCTTGCCTCATGTTCTTATATCAAACAATATGATACTAATGTTTTGGGGTTTCTCTATTGTTTGTTGTTTGGTCTTGGGTTGGGGGTTGTTAGTCTTGGTTCTTTTCTCTTGGTTTAGTAATGTCCACCTTCAAAAGACGTAAGTTTACCGCCTCTTGCCCTCTATATAACACTGACCGCTTCCCATCAGCTGGAAAAGCCAAGTTATTCCGCGAGTCCTACCCACCCCGCTCCATCCATCTTGAATCCGTTCAACCCTCCACCTTTGAGTCCATTCCTATCCGGTCTTTCTTTAATTCATTGGGTGGGGATCAGGTTCTTTTGTTTTCTGGGTCACAAAATCTTACTTGGGTACGGGAATTTTATTGCAATATGGATGGTCTTGACAACATTGGACCCTCTTTTAAGACATGGGTTAGATCCAAGGAAATCACTGTTACCAATGATCTTATCCACGAGATTTTAAGAGTTAGTGAGAGATCTCCTATCTTTTACCCTTTTCCAGTGCGCCCCACGTGTGATTTTGATGAGATTGCTCAGACTCTTTGTGGTTTTCCTCGTTCTTGGCCTTCTGGTTCTTTGATAAAACAGAATGAACTTCTCCCACAATTTCGGTTACTCAACTTAATTGTGTGTGCCAATATCATAGTTACCACCCACAGCTCTGAGATTAACCAGGATCAAGGCTTTATTCTTCAATGTATCGCCCAAAACCGTCCCATTGATCTTGCCACCCTTATCATTCAAAAGATGGTTGCTGCTTTTGAGCGCAACAATCTTGGCTTACCCTATGGCTGTCTCATCAACCGTATTTTAGTCAAATTTGAGGTTCCTCCTTATGATGAGGATGAATTTGCTTCTCCTACACGCCTATTTACCAAGAAGACTGTCTCCCAGAGTCAGTCTCACATTAGGGGGGTTCCTTCTAGTTCTGGTAGGTCTGGTGTAGGTCCTAGTGCTGCTGCCATGGCGGAGGAGGCCGAGTATGATGCTGCTGCTGGCGAAGATCTTGGTGAGGGGGAGCCGTACCCTCCAGTTCATACCATTCGTGGCCAGCTTCAGTCTCTTGAGCGCTCTGTTGGTTCCCGGTTTGATCATCTTGAGGCACGGATGGATATATTTGAGGCCCAACTCACTGATCTTGAGACCACTACCGATTCCCATTTCAATGCTTTGAAGGCCTCTTCCCAGCGAATTGAGGATTCTGTTGCACAGTCTTCATCCCAGCTGGCTCAGATCTTGACCTTGCTTCAGATGCAGTCTTCGCCTTCGGTTCCTTGATCTTTGCTCTTAGCTCTTTTGTTTTATGCCTTCTTCTTTTGTTATCTCCCGGCCAAAAAGGGAAAGTGATTTTTGTACATGGTACAGTTGTTTTGATTTTGATTTTGGTACATAATGCGAAATTGGATCCTGACGCCCTACCGTGACCATCGGCCCCCAAAAGCAGCGTCGTTTTGGGGTTTTTTTTTTTTTTTTTCTTCTTCGGTTCGTTCTCTCTTCTCGTGCATGTGAAGCAGAACGAGAGGAGGAGGGAGGGGGCTTCGCCGTCGCCTCGTCGCACCTCCTCACCTCGCACCTCCTCGCATGACTTGCCGTCGCATCTCCGAGCTCGCCGTCTCCGTCTCAGGCCGTCCGCCCATGGTCGCGACTCGAGCTCGCCGTCGCCCCGCCTCCTCCTCCCCGGTGGTTATGGCCCCCTCCGGTCAGCCCTCCTCCCTCCTCCTCCCTCCTCCTCCCTCCTCCTTCCCTCCTTCCTCTCTCTTTTTTTTTTTTGAAATTTTCCCCAAAGCAGTCGTTTTGGGGTTGATCAAACATTTGCCCAAAAGGGCGGCCGAGGATCCTTACTCCATGGTACAGTTGTTTTACTTCTATCCTTCTTTGGTACAGTTGGATTGTCATATGTTTTGGATGGATAATATATTTTGATAATGTTTTGTTTATGATGGACTTATCTTTTTTTATTTAATCCAGTTCCACATATTTTTGGTTGGCTTGTGTGTGGTTGTTTTCTTTCAGGATAATTGTTCAAGCACATGGATTTGAGATTTGGTTGTGAATGTTGGTTCATAGTTGGTGGTGTTGATTTTGTAATTTTGGTTGGAAAATCGTTTTAGAATAGTTTGGAAACTTGTTTTAGTATTTTTGTGATTTTGTTAGGAAAACTGTTTTAGAATGGTTTTGTCCGAGATTTGACAAAGGGGGAGATTGTTAGGACCCTTTGTTGTCAAATTTCGTGGATCAAAACCAAGGTTGTAACATGTTATAGCTTTCCAGATTTTCCAATTTTGGTCTCCCCGCTCGGCGAGAAAGTGGCCTTCGGCGGGATTACAAATCCTGATATCTCGCTTCACTGAAAAATCTTGAATAGTGTGATTCGACGCTCGAGCGTGGAAACTTCTGCTCGAGCGTGAAGCCTATATGAATCACACATTTTTGAAGCCTCTGCTCGAGCGGGCATTCCCACGCTCGAGCGGACCACGAGAACACAGATTCTGTAAATTCGCATGTTGGGTCTGTTTTAGGATTACTTCTCCTAGATCTTGTTTAAGGTTTTCTAAGGTTTTGTTTGAGGTTTTCTTTTGGAGATTTTTGAGAGTTTTCCTTGATGTTTTGAGAGAGTTCTTCACTCATGATCTAAGATTCTTGCATCAAGGAGTTTGTTACTTCATAATTCAAGAGAGTTCTCTTCGGTGGATTCCGAAGATTAAAACATAGAGTTTCAAAAGGTGTTTGATTCTGTACGTAGTCGTTAATTCAACAAGTGAAGTTGTGGATTCAATTTCAAGTGGATCAGTTCTGAGACGAAGGCTTGGTGAAAGAGTTACAGAAGATTCGAAGGCAAATTGACTGAGTTGGGTAATTTGTGTATTATCTTTGTAATCTTTCTTTCTTCAGTAGTGGATTGATTAGTGGAGTTTCGCCCATGGTTTTTTATTACAATTGAAGGTTCTTCAATTGTGATTTTTTTCACGTAAAAATCGTTTGTGCCGATTTATTGTTTATTTTGAAAAACAAACAATCTAAATCACTTTCGTAAGTGCTTGTTGATTTAGATTGTGTGTTTTGGATTATTGAGATTTGGAATATTTTAATCTTAATCTAATCACAAATCACTTAGGATTTTCAATAAGTTTTGGCGACAGTTTATAAAAAGCATGACAAAAAAAGTCACTAATTATCAATTTTTAGCGACGTGTAAAAAATCGTCACAAAAAATTATTTTTAGTGACGATTTTACTAGAATTTATTTTCAATAGGACTTGATGAAAATTAAGTCCGACTATTAAGACCTATTAGTAGTTTACCCTTTTCACTTTGTATCAATTTAGTCCAATTAATAAAATTTGTTAAGAAATTGAAATAAAAATCATATATAAAATGCCCTATTCAAAATGGAATGGACCGTAAATGGGATGTTAACTCCTCAATCACTTGAGAATAGTGAATGGACTATTTTTGTTTCTTGATTTTAGTCTAATTTTTAACTAAGTGTTATCAATTGGATGAAACTGACACAATATATAAAAAAAAAAATTCAAAAATAAAATTGATGTAGTTAAAATTATAAGAAATAAGTTGATACAAAAAGAAAATTACAAGGATTATATGTGACATTGGCTCGATCTAAAGGTTAAGTACTTTTATCACTACACCAACTATGTTATCCAATAAATTATTAAGAAATAGATCCCAACAATTTATCAAACTAACGCATCCGAACATGCAATAGATGAAGCATAGTTATGCCGTTTGTATTTGGAGTTTTGAAGTTTAGTTCTTTAGTAATTAATTCTTTTCATTCTAAGGAGAGAGACCAAAGTGTCCAATAAAGCAACAAATACTATGGTCAAGCCAATGCCGTTTTCATGTCGCATGCGATCCTATCTTCTCCAAGTCCATTGTCACTTGGTATATTTAGGACGGCAATAATATTTTTTATTTTTTATTTTTTTGTTCTTTTGTTTTTGGGTGTTATTTAAAGCTCATCAGGTTGTGAAGAAGCATCAATGGATTTGTTGTACTTCTTATACCTCTCTTGTCATCTTCTCCAGCATAAACAAATGCTTTGTTATAGGTAGATTACACAACCATTTTACACAACTAATTAATTATAACTTTCCCTCATTTGAATTGATTTTGTAACTACCCTCATGTGATGAAGTTAACTTTACTTTAATTAGTTGTGTTTTCATTTTTTTTTTTTTTTTTTTTTTTGGAGATTACCAAAATCCTATTTGTAAATTGTTTTTAAAAATTGTTTTGGTGTTTAAAAACAGCTTACTCTTTGGAAAACACAATATTGTTTTCAAATTTTTGACAATTATTTTTGCACAAAAATGAAAACCGTAAGTAAATGAGTTGTTTAGAATTTTTCATTGTTAACATAAGTTTTAAAATTTGTTTGTTGTCATTTTTGTTTTTGTTCTTATTTTTGAGTTACACATTATTGTGTTCTAGGACCATTTAAATTAAATAAATAAATAAAAATAAATAAAAAATCCACCTTTTAGTAAAACTTCAAAAAAATATTTTCAAATTTTTTTAAAATTATTTTTATACAAAAATAAAAATCAATATTTTTTTTTAATATTTATAAAGACGAAGAAAACGAAATGGATAGTTGTTTTATGCATCGGAGAGAGAGAGAGAGAGAGAGAGAGAGATATGTTGTTTTTTAATATTTATAAAAACGAAGAAAACGAAATGAATAGTTGTTTTATGCATTGGAGAGAGAGAGAGAGAGAGAGAGAGTTGAATGGCAATTTCTTACCACATATGGTACTAACTATAGTCCAAGAAAATTGAATCGGGAATATGGGCGAAAATTGAAACTTTATGCTGGAACTCTATTATTGGATGAAAATTGAAACTTTTCATAATCAAGAAAAGGAAGACTTCTTGGGCTTAGCGCAATTAGTTAGGGATCTCAAGTTACTACAAACATAATATTTGGTATAGGTTTAATTCTCTTCTATTGTATAAATCTTGACTTAAGTGAAATTTATAATAAATAATAGACTATTTGGTGATCTTAACTCGGGCACGATCTTGAACCTATGGGAGGATGTAAGAATTTTTCTGTAACAAAAAAAAAAAAAAAGAGAGAGAGAGAGAGAGAGAGAGAGAGAGAGAACTGTGCATAAAAAATGCTAGAGATCACGACTCGAGCGCTGTCTTGAACCTGCGGACGGATATAAAGATTTTCTTGTAGGAAAATAAATAAATAAATAAATAAATAGAACTGTGCGTCAGAAATGCTAGAGATTAGTTCAAAAAAGAAATGCTAGAGATTAAAAGTTTAACGTTTCATTAGAAAAGTAAGTTGGGACTAATTTCTCATTAAAAGATAAAATAGGTTTAAAAATTAATAAAACAAATATCATATTCAAATCATAATTATTTTACTTTTTTCTCTTATAAAAGTACAAAAAAAAAAAATCAAAAGTTCTTTCCAAATAAAACTTTTTTAGCCGGATTAAAATAACTAAATCTCAATATAATGCTTATTAGTCAAAATACCTAATGTGACTCACTTTTTTCAATTCCAATGCACTAGGCATATAATTAGGCATTTTGGCTCAGTTCACATTCACTAGCTACATGTAGCTAGCCTTTAAAGCTAGGCAAAATGTATTTAATCATTAAGATTATTTCCCTCCATCTTTGTTGTTGATGTGGCATTCTATAAAATTAATGGAGTAGTATTTGGATGAATAGCTAAAATAAATAGCACGGTTAGAGTAGAAACATGAAACAGTTGATAGGTAAAATAAAATGTATATTTTATTGTAATATTTAGATAGGCCCGTTGGAGATGGTCTAAGAAGTCAGGTTAAAATAGTTCTTCCTAAATAGAGGCTAAATTTTTAAAATCATTTACAATGATATGGTAATAGAGATAGTCCTTATATGGATGAGTGTGTGATAAGTTAAAATTTGACACCAATTATATGATATCGTTATGAGTCATCAAATTATGAGAATTATTTTAGGAATCTCAAACAAAAATTGACAAGCTCTTTATAGAAAAAATAGAGTTAGGTATATATTTGAATTTTAGTTTGTTGTGAATCATATTCGGAATAAATTTTCTCAACATATTTTAGTTTACTTACCTCGTTTGGAGATTTGTCTTTTCAGCCTAAAAGTTAAAAAATCACTAAAAAAATTTCAAAAAAACAACTTATACAAAAAAAAAAATCAAAAATTTCATTTTCTCTCTACCTTTTGCACATTTTTTCGTAAAAAATCAAAAAGTCATCTCAAATATACTATTTTTTTATACATAATATTTTAGCAAAAAAGTTACTAAAAAAGTCTGTTCCCAAAAGATACATATTTTTGTTAAGTGTTTCGGTGTACAAGATATATACCATATGTGCTTGCGTAAATTCTCACAAAACTATATAAATTATCTCATAAAATCGCGTAAGTTCTCACAAATATACTTAAGTTGTGATTTCTCAAATTTTTATGAGTTAACTTACGTATATTTGTAAAAATTTATGTAACTTTATAAAATAACTTATATATATTTTTAAAAATTTACACAAATACATATGATAAGCACTTGCACGAATTGCCCTATATATATATTTTTTGTTTTCTACTATTTACCGGTCACCCAACACAGAAAAAGTTTTATCATGACAAAAACGTATCTTCCCAACCTTGTGGTCAAGCTGATGCTGTCTATATAAGTGAAGGTACATAGGAAAACCCAAATTGTTCAGTCAGGTTGTATATGAACAAGTAGCTCATATTCTTCTTCTTCTTCTTCTTCTTCTTCTTCTTCTTCTTCTTCTTCTTCATACATCTGAATTACTGAGCTGTGAAAAGACCTTGAAATAATGGAAGTTCTGAACAAGTTCATAACAATTAAGAGGCACATAGAAGGTGCACCACAAGAGTCTGACTTTGAGCTCAAGACTGAATCAATTTCTCTCTCAGTTCAGGCTGGCTCCAATGATGTTATTGTCAAAACCTTCTATTTATCAATCGATCCTTACCAACTAAACAGGATGAAGAGTTACAGCTCCTCACAGAAAGCTCACAGTTTTGCAGTTGGCATTATTCCTGGTGAGGTGAGTCACACTAAACATACAAACCTTTTTGTTCTTGTATATAATGGGTAATTATTGGGACTATCGATCCCTAGGATTCAAATTTGTGTGCTAACCTTATGGAGTACTTGGTTTATTGGAATGAGACTGTAATGGAATAATAAATTTATATTGAGAATAAAATCATCACTCTCTCACTAATTTAATTGAATGGTCATTTCATTTCATTGGGAGGTTAAAAAAAAAAACATTCCATTTTAGAGTTGCATCATATACTAATTTCTAGGATTAGAGATTTACTTCTTTCCTTTTTTTTGGCACTTATGCCTGCAATTTGCTTAATATATTGGTTATGGGTGTGAACAGGCCATTGATGCTTTTGGTTTGGGGAGAGTTGTGGCTTCAGGACACCCTGGCTTTGAGAAGGATGATTTGGTTGCTGGAGTTATCACTTGGGGACAGTACAGTGTAATAAAAGGAGCTGTCATGTTAAATAAGTTGGACACCATGGGCTTTCCACTCTCCTATCATGTTGGAATTTTTGGTAACTTTTGTACTCAAACTCCTCACTAAAGCCACTTATAGGTACAAAAATTTTATAACACTAATATCATTTAGTTATCTCAAATTATTAATGGGAAACTACAGTGGCTTAACCAAAATAATTACCAAAACGTGCGTGCAAGTTTTTCTTGTACTATTTTAACATTATATTACTTATTTTGGGTAATACTAAAATACACATCCCTCAAAAAATATGTATTATGTATAAGTTATGACATTTTGTAGTGTTGATAATATAAAGTATTATAATCAAATCACTTTTTGTCATAACTTAATAAATCATAATTAAAATTGCAATCACAATAGGTTATAACTGAACCATAACCAATACCACAATATATCATAACCTAGGTTCATAACCAAACACCAAGAAGGTATAATCACAATTAATCAAAACTAATGCAATGTTTGAGAATAGGCTATTTTAATTGAGAGACTGATGTGAATGGATATTTTGACTCATCGACTATTTCAGCCCCAACTTAACTTGTCAAAGGGGGCCTAAGTCATAACCAACATCACAATAAGGGGTGTTTTGGGAAGATGGTTATAATCTGATTTTTGGTGAAAAGCTGATTATAAGCAGATTATAATCAGCTTTTCTGTGAGAGAAGAGGAGATAAAAAATCTGAAAATCAGATTTTTTATCTCTTCCCAAAAGAGGCCTAACTAACCATAACATAACCAAGTCATAGATGAGGCATAACTAAATCATAACTAGACAAGTCACAACTAATAACATAATAAGTCATAATAAGTAAATGTTACAAAAGTCTTAAATGATACATATGATACACACATTTTTCAAGGTATGTATTATAAAATTGGGAGAATTACAATTTAGGATGTAAGACCAAAAAAATTTAACAAAACATTAGAAGTGCAACCCATTTTGTGAAAGGGTTCAACTCAAATATTATGAGGGTTCAACTCAAATATTATGAGGGTGCAACTCTTAGTTACACCCTTCCGTATTTATGTTAATTGTTTTTTCAGTTCCACTATATAATAATTCGCCCCCATAAAATTTGCCTCCATATTTCTTATACTTACTGATTTGTAATTGCCTATGACGATTATCAATTAGTGCTTACGTGATAGGCATGACATCTAGCCATGGTCACCAAAACTGTCATTTCCTGTGGTGCCAGGGCTGGCCAGCAAGCATCTAGCAATATGTACCTAGTTAATTACTTATTTCATATAGTTCCAAAGAGTTCCAAAGAGTTATCTAGCAATATGTACCCAGCAAGCATCCATTTGATAAATTTTAATTTTATGATTTTTTTTTAATTCTTTTATGTAGATTTATATATCAAATAAGTCATATTAAAAATAAATAAATAAATTGTGAGTTGTTGGCAGCAACTTCTGTTGAATGAATATAGTGTGCATTAATATATATATATATATAGGGGCGTTTTGGCGAGCTGATAAAAAGTCAATTTTTTGACTTTTTTAGGTTACATCACCTCTTTAATTTTTTATACAAAAAAACTAAAAAAGTCATAGAAAATTCAAAAAGTTAGCTTTTTACTAACTTTTCAAAACACAACATATATAGAATATATATATATATGTGTGTGTGTGTGTGTGTGTGTGTGTGTGTGGGGAAGTATTTTGAGAATGACGCCACGTGGCCAAGGTACCTTTGAGATGTCGGCCGAGGTGCTACATGGGCGGGTCATGTTTGTCGATGTGATTATGGCGTTGTTGAGGTTTGGTAAGATAATGCCGAAATCCAGGATATTTGGATAAGGGATAAGAGTCCTATAAGAGATGACACTTAGTCTGGATAAGAATAAGGCTCTTGAGGAGTTTATCCCTATGTAGCTAAGAGTCTGAAATGAGAATTGTACTTGAGTCCTATGAAGTGAGACTTCTAAGGGACTAGGGCATTGCTAACTATAAAAGTGAGGCACCCTTGTGGGTCTAAAGTATACTTTATTTTGTGAGTTTAGTACTTGTTTGATATCTTTGAGGAATTGTTTGGCTGACTTGATCGTCGGAGTGCCCCCGGGTGGACGAGCCACCGAGGTATTCTCATCTTCTTGTTGGCAGGTGGTTGGCTTAATTTATTTTGTCGCATGCTCTCCATCTAAGTTCCCTATTTGGTTGTGTGGTTGGAAATCAACACCCATAATTTGACGCCGTCTGTGGGAACTTAGTATAGAATAGATGGCCAACAATGGACAAGAAGTGAGAATCAGAGATGACATTTACAGCAATCGGAAGGAACACATGGATCCTAATACTAGAAAAGGGAACAATAATGAAAGAGCACATGAAGTCGACCCCGAGGCAAACAATGTCGCTAGAGGCCGAAACAGGAACAAGAAGGGTAGTCGAAATAAGTACTACCACGAAGGCGATCTCCAGGTATGGAAGGATAGGTGCCTAAGAAGAGATGAGGAACTGAAGGACATGGCGAACAAAGTGATAGACTTGCAGAGAGTGATCAACTTCATGATGCAAAACGACATGATACAACTAGTGTTTCCCTTGCAAGGCACACCGACACCAACAGCTAAAGTCAGTGTGCAAAAGGATAGACAGAAGGCAATACCATTATCCCATAGCATGCTAAGGGGTAGAGAAATTCACGTCGGTAATCACGAGATGCCAGGCGAACAGAGTCAGTGCGAAAGGAGTCCCAAAGGACACCGCTAACTAAGGGCACCTACGTCAAGGGATCTCGGCAGATCCACAGGTAGGGCCTTTGTTTTGATGATGCAATGGACATGGAGAAGTTTAAGAGAACGCACCCTAACACCAGAAGCAGCGCGCTGAAAAGGCTGAAATCAACTGACAGTCGAGCTCTCTAATGAACAAATGAGGACTTGAGAAATTACCTCCGAAGGAAGAGACACGATGTCGAGATCACATCCAACACCCAATCAAAAATGCCATTCTCGGTGGAGTTGGATGCGTTCGAAGCACCGAAAATGCTGAGGTTTCAGACCTATGATGGTAAGTCTGACCCGAACTTTCATGTTGGTTTATACCTAAATTCAATGGCTTTGTGGAATGGAAACGAATAGCTATTATGTAAGGTATTCCCATTGTCATTTGGGAAAATAGCATTAGATTGGTTCCACAAACTCTCGAAAGGATGTGTAAAGAGTTGGGAAGGCCTGGCTAAGATGTTTGTGTCCAGGTTTGTTATAAACAAATTGCAGCCACTGAAGGTAGACTCCCTACTGACTTTAAAGATCAGCGATGGCGAAGGTCTTAGGGCCTACGCTAAGAGATACTATGAGGTTTACAATTGGATTTTGGCTTGTAACTAGGAACTCGCAGTCGTATCTTTTAAGAACAGCTTGGATGATGATTGTCCACTTTGGCAATCGCTTGCGAAGACACTCTCGAAGAAATGGAAGAATTAATGGTGTAGATCAAAAAATACGCCAAGGCAGAGGAAGATAGGAAGGCGAAGAAGATGAATGTATCAAAATAAAAAAAGAGAAACGACTTGTCGAAGCGAAATCAAGGATACACCAGCACTGACAGGCCAAAGATAGGATTGAGATCCATGCAGGCAGTGAGTACAGTCTTCAGGATCCCCATATACAAGATCTTGGAAAGAATAAAGAATTAGCCATACTACAGGGCACCACAAAAAGTCCTAGGGAAATACATGGAACTGTGTCTACCATGAGGAAAATGGACACATAACCCAGGGATGCCGAGCTCTAAAGTCACACTTGGAGGATTTGGTCAAACAGGGACACCTGAGAGACCTGATCGACAAGACAAAAACAAGAAAGAGGCAGGCAAAGCTAGCCTAGGCACCGACAACACCACCGCAGGCAAAGGGACCACCGGTAATCAACGTAATTCACTCGAAGGTCAACGAGAATGAAGTTCGAAGAGAGACTCGGAGGGTAAGGCATCTGTACCATGTCTACTAGATCCAGCAGAAGAAGCCCAGAACAGATGGATGTCAAGGGCCGATGATAGCCTTCACTAAAGAGGACCTAGATATAGTACAGCATCCACATAATGATGCTCTGGTGGTGACATTGAAAGGTGGAGACTGCCAAGTGAGGTGCATCATAATTGATCAAGACAGCTCTTATGACATCATGTATGTCAGATGTTACAAGAAGCTCGGCCTCTATATGGATTATCTAGAGCAATATGACAACACCATGAGCATTGTCACCGAACTCCAAGTTAGTATATCACAGAGTAAATCTTTGGTATCCGAGTCGAGAGCGCGGGAGTTTGCAAAACGTTTCATGATAGCAGACGTGTCCATAGATCTTTTACCGATTTCTATGCATGCTCTTCTATTGTGTCAAACTCCCTCAGAGCTGTAAGATAGAAGGCAAGCCACTGTCGATGAACTACTAGAAGTGAAACTGAATACAAATCAAGAACCCAGGCCAACCTATGCCTTTTCCTCACTACTCCTCTTACTACAGGACGCTTACCTAGCCAACGCTTAGATCCGGCTCTACCCAAACTTTTTTGGTTCACCCCAACATTCTCCACTTGTCCGACTGCTGCTATCTATTCGATTTCTAAAAAGGATTACTAATCCTTAACTTTTAAAGGAATCCTTCATCAGTGGTTGTGAATGACTGATTTTTTCAATCTTTTTGACCTTGTTTCACTTCTAGTAGCTTGCTTACTCTAAAAGTTCCTTCTCGTATTCCCTTCAGACCTATTAAAAGCACATCCTCTAAAGCTTCCAATTCGAGCCAAACTTTCAATGTTTTCTCAATAGGAGAGAAAAAAATTAAAGAATCTTCTTTTTCTATAACTTAACTGAAGTTTCTTCATAATGCTCATTCGAGTCAAAATAGATGTATACGGAACAACCATAAAACGATGTCGTCATTTATGCGAATGGAAATCCACTCAACTCAATTCATTAACAAAACAAGATCAGCAGCTATTCCTCCAATACGAAAATAATTATGCATCATTCGCATACCGGTGGCAACTTCGAATAGGTCATATATCAATTCTCTTTCTCAAAAAATATACCCAGCATATCAAATTCCATTCCGATCAACAACTTAGAGGTATGGCTGAGTGGCTTAAGGTATTGGTTTGCTAAATTGACATACAAGAAGATTGTATCATGGGTTCAAATCCTTTGTATAGACGTTGCAAACGCTAAGATGGAATAGACCCGCTAATATGCCCAACGTCCCTGCTACAATATGATGAAAGGCTATTCCTCCAAAATCCGAGATGTAGATATAAAAAACTTTATCTGGAAAAACATCATCACCAGATTTGGGATCTCGATAGCCATTGTGGTAGACAATGGTACCTAGTTTGACAGTAAGACGATCAAAAACTTTTGTGCAAAGTATAAGATCAAAAATTACTATTCCACTCCAAGCTTCACCCAGAGCAATGGTCAAGCCGAGGCGGCCAACAAGACCATCTTAGATGGAATCAAGAAAAGACTGGAAGTTACTAAGGGCAAGTGGGTAGAGGAATTGCCCAATGTTTTATGGGCATATCGTACGATGCCGAGAAGATCTACTGGAGAATCTCCTTTTGCCATGGCTTATGGCATCGAAGCAGTCATTCCACTTGAGATCGACATCCCTAGAATCAAAATCCAAGGAGTGGAGAATGGAACAAACGAGACATCCTTGCCCGAGATCTGGACCTAATTGAAAAAATAAGAGAAAGAGCATCAATTCAACTAGGGGAATACCAGTAGCAACTTGATAGGGCATACAACAAGAAGATCAACCTTAGAGAGTTTCATCTTGGAGACCTAGTACTAAGAAAGGTCGTCGGCAATAAGAAAGACCCTAGGGAGGGCAAGCTTGGCCCAAACTGGAAAGAACCATATCACATCATCTCGGTCACCGGCAATAGCGCTTACTAGCTTGAAGACACTGATGGCAAAGAGTTGTCAGGACGATGGAATACCAGCAAATTGAAAATTTTCTACCATTGACTTTTGTTTTTGAAATTCCCTCTCTATGTAAACAATTTCTATCCGAAGTATTAATAAAATACTAGAATCGATTTTGTTTTTTACAAATGTTGTTAAAATTTATGATTGTGAGATCGGACTGATAAAGTCTTTAAGGCGATGATTCCATGGTAAACAAGGTGATTAACTTAGACTTGTCATATTGGTAGAGTTAAACTAAGTATAAGGTGATGTTTCAATGTGAAAAAATGTGAAACTAGCCACGTTTTGGCGGGTTTGTGTGAAAATGTGAGGTAGCTAGTACTCTCGGTACACTAAGGTCATGACCTCAGTCATGAATGTCTAAGTTAGACTAAAGCAAGAATCAGGTGATGTTCCCATAGTAAACAAGGCGATTAACTTAGACTTTCCATATTAATAGAGTTGAACAAAGTATAAGACGATGTTTCAATGTAAAACAAGACAAAACTAGTTAAGTGCTTAGTTTGGGCAAGCCAAATGCGATGACCTTGGTCATGGATGTCTAAGACACATTACAAAAATTTAAGGTTTTAGTGACCAAAATTTAGGGGCAAAATTATTTTTTAGGGACCAAATAATTTTGTTGCGAAAAATGTTCTCATTATATTTTTAGCAACAAAAATTGGACATTAGTGATGAATTATTATCCTTTTGAGACCAAATTTTTTTTCTAAAAAAATAAACCATTTTGAGACCAAATTATTTTGTCCCTAAAAGCCTATTTATTAGTGACATTTTCAAAATTTTGTCGCTAAATGCCTTATTTTTGACTTTTCGGGAAGACCTTTTTAGTGACTATCCTCATGACGATAGAAATTGGTCCCTAAATGTCTTTTGCAACAAAATTTTCACTTTTAGAGACCAAATTAAACATTTGGTCTCTAAAACTCTTATATGTTGTAGTGACAGACTTAGGCAAGAATCAGGTGATGCATCCTTAATGGGAACATAAGGGACACTTAGATTCACATTAGGGGGCAGGAAACATGAATGAGTATAACACTTATGAAAATTTATTTAAAAATATTACAAGTTAAAGTTATCTGAGACAAATGTTAGACATACTATCCGAGATATGTTAATCCGAGATAATTGATCAGTTCTAATCCGAGATAACATACCCGAGGTATTCTGATCCGAGTTAAGGAACTAAGTTATCAGACTTGGAAAGTGTAAGTATGGAAACATACAAGATAGAGAAGATAGCAAATAATACACAAAGTAGTTATGAAAGGCAAACATCCAACACTTATAAGAAAAAAAGAAAGAAAAAAAAAAAAGAAAAAGAAGACATGTATTGAAGGAAGAAGTTGTTCGGTTTCAAAACGAGACACATCGACCCGACATAGCAGAAATTGTTCAGAAGAAAAGTACAATCAAAGGAAAGAAAAAATGTCCTAAGTACTGGGATTTATCACATTGTTTTCAGGCTATTCCACTTCGGCAATTAGCGTTGCTTCGGTTTCAGCAGACAGTTGAGTAGACTTATCGGTTGCAATCTCAACATCAATGTCCAGATGAGTTTGGTCCAAGCTCTTCTCGGCAGCAAAGACCTCGACGTCAAAAGTATCCTTTTTGGGAGGCACTTTTAGAAACTCATCTCCATCATCTTCAGTCAGATCCAAGACCTGATCATTTAGAGTTGGGCAGCAACCTCGGCCTCACCCTCTTTTTCAGTCTCGTCTTCAGACCGGTTGGGAGAGGAAGGAAAGAAAAAGTTGAGTCGGCTGATATCACAGAGATGCAAGTCCTTGGGGATGGACAGCTCTTTAAGAGCCGTCATCTAGCCAAGGTAATAGCCTTTGTTGTCAGCCAGATTGACTTGTTGCTTGTACTAGTCCCGAACATTGGCCTACACCTCCACATATGCCTTCTCATAGGCCTCTTTAAGCTCGGCCTCCTTGGTGGCAAGAGCCTCCTACAGCCTGGTCTCGGCTTCTGCTGCCTTAACCTCTGCAGCCTTGGCCTTGGCCTTTGCCACCTTAACAACAGCCTTAGTAGCCTCGACTTTGGCCTCTGCCATGTTTTGGATGGCCTTGGTTGCATTGGCCTTATCCATTAGGCCCTTGATCTTTGTCTTGGCCTTGTTGAGTGAAGAAAGGAAGCCTGGAGTTTTCTGGGTCTTTTTTATTAGATCCTTCTTCAGCAACTCGGCCTTAACCGCATGTTAATGCACATGTTAGACGGCCTACAAGAAAAGAAGCAAGTTAGAAATTTTTTGATAAGTGTAAAAAACTGAAATGGAAAACAGTAAAGGAAACAGAAGAGTTAAGAAACTTACCAAGATCAACTGCCGCATCATCATGGCAAAGTTTTCATATTGGTTGAAGTCGGTGATTTGATTTATGTTGGCCGGGAGGAGAACGGCCGTGGACAGAGCGACGTTGACTTTGAGGTTCTCAATAGCACTGTCGCCGGCTTTGAGAGGTCGATCTTCGACAAGAACCTTTGGAGCCCAGGTCTCCTCAGGATAGAAACTACTCCTACCCTCTGGACTTTCAGATCTCGATTTCTTCGATGAAGGCGCATCATATGACTCAGCCTCGGCTGGCTTCTTCTCGACGTCGTCTAGTTTGGATATTAGAAGAGAATCGTCTGGATCATTTTCAGAATCAGAGAGGATTTGGGTGAGTGTGGCCTTGGCCTTAGCCTTCTTCACCTTCTTTTGCTTCGGCTTAGGCTGGACAAATGGCATAGATTGCAAGGACACAACGTTGGGCAGACTGGCCAATAAGTCCTCGGCTTTCGTCCCATCTTTTCGGCAATTATGATGATGGTTACCCCTGGGCTAAGTTTGAAAGCAGGAAGGGCTAGCAGAGGATTAGACGCATCAGACGTCGGTGCAACTACGTGTTCTACCAGCAGGAACGTTAGGAGGTTAGCGACGACATTGACGTTGCAAGGGGGAATAAGTTGGGCTGGAGCAAAGGTGGAAGGTTGCCCTACAAGATCATATATGGATGCTTGGTCTGGCCTTGGTGAAGTGACTGATGGTTGAGTTGAAGAGGATGGTGGTGTTCTGTTCCTTGGAACGTCAGGAAGAGGAAAGCGATAAGTGGGCACGTAGTTCAAGAGGATTGGGGCCTTGCAATCTTCAATGGACAAGTTCAAGAGCTGTTTGAGATCTCGACTCGGGACGTAAGACTTTTGGAAAGATTTGCTCGGCTGAGGAAGAGCTGCAAAAATGAAAGAAAATATTAGAACCAGAAAGACATATATGCATAAATGTTAAGAATATGGGACTTTGAGGTAATAAGTGTAGCCATTGGAGGACTTGAGACCACACGTAGTGTAGTAGTATTGGATGTCGCAGAGAGTGATCTTAGCGTTTTCTCGATGAGACAGCTCGACTATGTTGTTGATAACCCTAAACGTATTAATGGCTAATTGCATGGGGTTAAGTTTGTAGAAGTACAAAACTTCTCAGAAAAGGATGTCAAGGAGGAACCTAACCCTACCCTCGATTATGGGCACTATAGGGAAGGACATATAGGTCTCTCTGGGCATCATGAAGTCCTCTTTACCAGCTAGCCTAAGGTGGACGTCGGTCGAAATATTAAACTCTTGGCAGAAGTATTCTAATTTACTAGGTGAATCTACCCTTCACTTAAACATTCCCATGACCTCAGTTTAATGGATTATGGTAATGGTTTATGTTAGGGAAGGTTCTTAGTACCTCAACGAGATCCTAGTAAGCACTGGGGCGAGGATTCTAGAGATCTAGGAAGGGTTTTGAGTAAAAATTTGTTTCAATTTTCCTAAGTGACTGGTTTCTAACAAATCCCAATCCTAAATCTATGATTGCACAAGAACCATTGAAATGAACAAGAATCTGGAAGTAAGCAGGAAAAATAGAGAAAACGAGATTCAAAAAATAGAGAAAACGAGATTCAAAATCGAAACAATGTAAAGAAAGGCACAGTTATGGTTAGTGCAATGGCGTGTATTCAAGAAGATGTTCAAAGTATGAACAAGTGATTTGAAGACACAGAAACACAATTAGAGGCATTAACAAATTTGTAAACACCGATTCTTAACATCTAAGTAATTGAGTGCAGAGCAGTGTGCAAGAAGTATGAACAAAACTAGAGTACAAACACAAAGAACAAAGGATACAGATTTGAAGGCAATACAATTGCAAATGCAGTGTGTAAAGTAATGTACAACAATCAGGAAAAAGATACAGTCGAGAACAGTAAAAGAAAAGGAAAAAATGGAAGGGATTCAGAGACTTACAAAATAAAACTAAAGGAATAGAAGCCGGTAAAAAGTTCGTCGAGGTCAAACGACTATGTTGAATGGAGCACGACTGTTGAAAGCTCGCTGGAGATGATGATGGAGCAGTTGCAGAAAGCTTCGTAGTTTGGAGATGGTGTTTTGGGAGTTTTAGAGAGAAAGAATTTGGGGCAAGAGAGAGTTGAAAAAGAAAAGTGAAAAGACAGAGGAAAGAGGAAAGAGTTTTGTTAAAATGATAAAAGGCGGTAAAAATTGATGTAACCACCTAGGGCAAAGTGGGTGGTGACACGTGGATGACACGGTTGGGGTAACGAAGCATAACAACTCATATGCAGAGGATGCTCTTGAAATTCTTGAACTAGTGGGGTAATGACCTCAGCTAGTAAAGCGATCTCGGTTGAGATATTGAAAGAACTTGGCTCTTGATTCTTGATGAAGTGGGCATCTGAGTCCTGGTTACTTAAAACCGATGAGTCATGATTTCGGTCAGAGAGGTACATTTATATGGCCAACATAGTTAGAAATCAAACGATATAGGTTCCATCATTTCAGGTTGCTGAGGTAATAGAACCTAAGGGGCAGTTGTGGGGAAGTATTTTGAAAATTATGACACATGGCCAAGGTGCCTTCGAGATATCGGCCAAGGTGCCACATGGGTGGGTCATGCTTGCGGAGGTGATTACGGCGTTGTCAAGGTTCAACGTGGTAATGCCGGAATCAAAAATATTTGGATAGGGGACAAGAGTCCTAGATAAGAGAGGACACTTAGTCTGGATAAGGATAAAGCTCTCGAGGAGTTTATCCCTATCCAGCTAAGAGTCCGAGATGAGCATTGTGCTTAAGTCTTATGAAGTGAGACTTCTAGGGGACTAGGGCATTGCTGGCTGTAAAAGTAAGGCATCCTTGTGGGTCTAAGGTATGCTTTATTATGTGAGTTTAGTACTTGTTTGATATCTTTGAGAGATTGTTTGACCGACTTGATCATCGGAGTACCCCCGGTGGACAAGCCACCGAGGTATTCTCATCTTCTTGTTGACAGATGGTTGGCTTAATCTATTCTGTCACGTGCTCTCCAGCTAAGTTTTCTGTTTAGTTGTGTGGTCGAAAATCAACCCCCACAATATATATATAGAGAGAGAGAGAGAGGGGGGTTTAGTTGATAGGAGTGAATCACATATCACTGGCCATAGAGAGCAATCGGTTCTTGCTGAGGCCCGGCTCATGTGATGTCAACTGTTTTGCCAAAGTCCAGTGCAATAATTTAATTAGAGCAACGTTAGAAATATAGAAAACTAAACATAGGCTTTCTGTGTTTGTGAGACATTTGTGAATTTGTGAGATATTTATGTTTATTATGTGTTTGATTCTTTATGTACTTAGACTTTCTTATTTTATTGAGCACCTGATTAAGCTCCAAAGATCAATGATGTAAATGCACAAACATGGTTCATATTAGGATTAACTACACTTAATGGTACATAAGAGTATGTGCTTTGTTATTGTTTCTAATTTTGTAATCTTCTCAATTTGGTTCCCAAATTAAAAACTGAGTTTAAATAATTCTCACACTCACACCATCCAAACTCATTAATGAGAAACCTAAAGCGTTTTAAAATTTTATTTCAAATTTCAACAAAGTTCAAATACAACCTTGGACTTTAAAATACGCATTCTTTTTTTTTAAAAAAAAAATTATAAATATTCATGCTTTATTATTACATTTTGATTGACAACTTGTTAATTTTATCATATTGTTTTTGTAAAGTTCCAAAATAGCCAATCTCTTTCCTTTGAGTAGCATTGATATAACTTATATTTTGATTTTTGTAATTTATGATATACTTAAAAAATGTTTTGGTGTGTTGTAGGAACTAGTGGGCTTACTGCGTATGGAGGGTTTTTCCAAGTATGTAAGCCGAAGAAGGGAGAGAAAGTGTTTGTCTCTGCAGCTTCTGGTTCTGTCGGAAATTTGGTTGGTCAGTATGCAAAGTTGTTTGGATGCTATGTTGTTGGCTGTGCTGGAACCAAACAAAAGGTTTGCCTTTCTACCATATTGTTTCCGCCAATTTTATTTTTATTTTATTTTTTTAGTGAATTATGTCAATATTTTGCTTCTTATGTTATTTTTGTCTTTATAATTTTAATTAACTTGATTTTCACTCTTAATTTTAGATTTTATATTAATTTGGTCAAATTAATAATGCCGATTAGGATTTTCTGAACAAAAATAGTTATTGAATTGGTTGAGATTAAATTATTGAATTGAACAAGTTTACAATTTTACCTGTAAAAACATAACGTCTACCATTTATGTGCGCCTTTTTTTTATTATCAAAAAACATTAATAATTGCAATCAATTGGACTAGATTGAAATAAATTCATAAATTCAAGGTCAAAATCAAATCAATTTAAATTACAAAGATCAGAATGACACAAGGGCCAAAATATAAATATTACCAGTATATAGGGGTGTAAATTTGGCCCGGCCCGGCCCAGCCCATGTCTGGCCTTGAGGGCTCCTGCCAAAATTCGGTTCGGGCCGGGCCACGGGCCAAAAAATTAGGCCCAAGCCTAAGCCGGGGGATATTCGGGCCGATTGGCCGAGCCGGTGGGCCTGGACCTGGGCCTGGCCTCGGGCTTGGGTAGACCTGATCTTTTTTTTTTTGTTTTTTTTTTATTTTTTCTATCAAAAGTTTATTATTTTCACTAAAAAAGACACTAGGCCTCGGGCGAGCCGGCCTTGAGTAGGCCTTAAGTGGGCCTTAAGTGGGCCGATGGGTCAGGCTTCAAAATGATAGCCCAGGCTCTGGGGCTCGGACTAGGCTTGGGCCCGGGCCCAAACTGGCCTAAACTGGCCAGGCCCACACAGGGTCACGAGTAGGTTTTGGGCCGCCCACAAGCCGCGGGCTATTTTTACATTCCAACCAGTGTAATTGGCCAAATGTTTTTTTTAATTTTTGGTTCTTTGAAAATGATGGTATGGGTATGAATGGTTATTTTTCTCTATCCAACTCCTTCGGTATAAGCCGCTCCATTTCTTTTCGATCTTTTTCACTCCGATAAGGAAGGGGGTCCAGGGGGCGAAACTGTTAAGGAACCGGGCCTGCCCTGGCCCCTCTCAAAATATATAAAATTTTACTTATAATCCTATATAATCTTGAGTATTTACATTATAATTAGTATATTATTTTTAAATTCTAAATAAATTTGATTTGATCCTAATCTAAATAATTTTTTTTTTTTTTTGTCTTTTGAAAACTCCTCCATTTTTTTTACTTATCCCAATATTTTTCAAGTGCTCTTTATAATTGAATATAACCAAAAAGTAATGTAATTGAATATAACCAAAAAGTAATGTTAAAGATTAAGAATTCAGATACAGTATAGTACCAAGAAAAAATAATATATGATCTAATTTTAATTCTTGCGTGGTGGAGATTCAAACATTATTTTTCTTGGTATTGCTCTATATCTGAATTATTCAATTTATATCATCATTTTTATTCACTTTCTTCATATTTTTATGCTTTTTATTAAAACATCATTTTCATTCACCTCTCACATTTTAAGTGAGAGCAATGACTTTATAATAAACACTCGTTTTATATCATTGTAGTCAAATATTTTGTTAATATCAATTATAATTAACATTTTTTTAAAATAATAGGATAAAATTCAATTTATCCTCTTATGATTTGATGCTAAAGCACTTTGCTCCCCTATTGTTCAAAAATAATCAAAAAGGTCCCATGTAATTTTAACCGTTTTGCAATTAACCTCCCAGCATGGGTTGATTTTGAAAGCGGGCTAGGAAAAAAATGATAAAGTCAAAGTTCAATTACATAATAGGCAAATTTACCCTTTATACCTTTTCTTCCCATTTCAAAACCCCAATCTTAATACACCAATCACCCCATCATCACCACCACCACCTCTTCAATGCCCAGATCTAATGGTTGAATAAATTTAATTTGGAATTATGTGATTTAATTTGAAATTAATTTGGAACAAACTTTCTGATCGTTGTTAGATTCAAGTGTATACATCTATACATACTTGTAATTGCAAATGTTGATTGCATCTGGTGAGTTGTAGCAAAGGTGAGAGTTCACACCAAAGAAAAGCAAGAGAAGATAGTAAGCGGTGTAAATGTCATTTTCTATTTACTATTAATGGAGTTAGAGTTGCATTTTAGTTCAAAATTATATAGAGCTTCTTTGACTATTTTTTAACCATAAGGGAGTAAAGTACTCTAGCGTCAAATCACAAACGGGTAAATTGGATTTTGTCCAAAATAGTATTCTGGTATTTCTTAATAGGACATGAATACAATAATTTAACACCATAAATATTATAAGTTTTAAATCTAAGAAAAAATAATCAAAGCAAAAGTACTAAAACGCGATAAAATCAAACATCAATTAAGCTTTTAAAATTGTACTATTATAAATATATATATATATATATATATCAAAAAAATCTGAAAGAGAAGACATATTTTGGCCTTCCTCAATTAAAAATCCTGGTTCCGCCCTCCGAGTGGGACAGGGATGAGTTTTGCTTTATCTGTCACATTTTAACTTGCCCCTACCTCATATATATTAACTAAATGGGACTTATGTATAGGTCCTAATAAATAAATTTATTGTCCAATAGTTTCTATGATAATTAATGACATTTTTCATCAAACATTATTAAAAAAAGGTTACTAATTATTAATTTTCAACAACAGTTTGAAAATTTTATCATAAAAAATGTTACGAATTATAAATTTGAGCGACAATTTAAAAAAATCATCACAAAAAGTCACTAATTTTCAATGACAATTTGAAAAAATTGTCACAGAAAAAATCACTAATTACAAATTTTAGTGACAATTTTTAAAAATCGTGATTCATTAAGTGTCACTTTTTAGTGACGTATGTAAAAAATCGTCATAAAAAATTATTTTTACCGACGATTTTATTAGCACTTATTTTCAATAGGACTTGATAGGAATTAAGTTCAACTGCTAAAACTTATTGATAGTTTGGGTTTCTCTTATGTTGGCCATCTCAACTTGAGTGAACTTTTAGGTTTAATAGGTCTATTTTAAGACCGATTTTAATAATTCAAAACGTTCATTTTTTGAGACTCATTGAGTAGAACATTCTTGTAAAAAATCAAGATGATCAGATATTGATAGCTATATGTTTGAATCAAATTTATATTAGAAAAAATGAATAGCTATTCATGAAATTATATTTGTCGTCTATTTTTTTTTTTAAACAAATATAATTCAAACATATAGTTACTGATATCCAATCATCTTATTTTTTGCATAAATATTCTCCTCAATAAGTTTTAAAAAGTAAACGATTCGAATTATCGAAATCGATTTTAAAATTAAGTCCAAATACTCTCTCAAGTTAAAATGACAACTTGAGAGAAGTTAAACCCTTGCTAAATATATTTATGTGTATATATATTATTTAATTTTTTCCAATATAATAAAATTTAAACCTAAACTATTACACTTAGTATTCATTTTTAGTCATTTATTTCTCATATTATATTTTATTAATTATAAATCACTATCCATAATATATTGTAGGGGAAAGCACTAATAAATTCTAAATTTGGGAATGTTAAACCATTTAGTCCTGAATGTTTTTTGTTGGACTAATAGGTCCTATTTCACTAAAAGCTTACTATAGGCCTTTTTATGTCAAACATTATTCATCAAATATCAAACATTAACAACGTCAGAATTATTTATCAAACATCAAACATTACCAACGTTAGGATTATTCGTATAATTTCGATGAAAACATTATCAACGTTAGAATTATATGTCCAATATCAAACATTATCAAACGTCATCAAACATCAAACATTATTCGTCAAACATCAAAACATATTATCAACGTTCGAATTATACATCCAACATCAAACATTATCAAACGTCAAGATTATTCATCAAACATCAACCATTAAACATTAGGATTATTCTTCATACATCAAACATTATTCATCAAATATCAAATACAACCATTAAACATTAGTATTAATCATCAAACATCAAACACAGATTCTCAACCATTAAACGTTAGGATTATTCATCAAATATCAAACATTATTCATCAAACATCAAACATCAAATTTATGAATAACATCATCGAAACAACATCAAACATCATCATCAAAACAATATCAAACATCACAAATCTCATGCTCTCGTGTTTCACATCAGATTTTTCAGTAACCAAGTACCCAATAAAAATCCTATTCTATATAATACATTTCGCGTTTCCAGAAGCATTGTTCATGAAAGATATAATACTGAACATTCGACTACATTCATAGATAAACTTAGATTTTAACCAGAAAAACACGTCATAGAATCAATTAATCGAATGAATTTAAGGGTTTCGAAAACAGAGAACATAATTTACGATGATTCGTGTTTACCCGATCGGAAAACACCGCCGGAGATCGACGCCGAGACTATTTAATCCCTAGTCCTTGAAAATCGCAATATTGGGTTTTCTATAAAATATCCAAAGAAGAAGAAGGCAAAGTCATGCAAGGGATGTCTGTATTACTCATCGTCTTTCAAATCCAATTCTCGCAACCCTCTTCAGTAATGGCATCACTCGTTCCTCCCCAAGGTCTCTCTCTCTTCGCTTTCACGTATCTATCTGATGTTCGTTTTTATTCAATTTCTTTGCACCTTCAATCGATTCAATTCTCCTAATTTGTGCTATTTTTATGCGAATCGCTCATTTATTTGTCAAAGATCGCCACTTTGTAGAGGACATGGGTTGGTTCATCTGCTCAATCTTGAATCTTGAATCTGTAGTTTAAATGAATCTGATTTTTGGTGCTTATGTTTAAATTAATCTGATGTGTAATTTTTCACGATGTTTGTTATAATATTGTTTTTAATGATGTTGTGATGTTTTAAGATGTTGTTTTGATGATGTTGATGTTTTTATGATGTTGATTTTTTATGATGTTTTTTAGTGATGTTGGTGATGTTTTTTAGGACTAAATGGTTTAATAAAAAACATTCAGGACTAACTAGAGCAACATTTATCAAAATAGAATTTATGAGTAATTTCTATATGTATTATTTATAATTTTTATTTCTTAAGTAATAAAATTAACCCACACTACTCTTGCCCCACCCCTACTACCAACCCAATTTGCTCTGCCCTAGTATGATACAGGGCTAGAGCAGGAGACTTCAAACTCACCCCAAACCTGCCCGGTGGACATCCCTAGGTGTGGATGGTTGTGATGGTGTGAGTAGAATGGTCGTGATGGTGATGGTGATCATGATGACAATAGTGTCGGGTGATGGTTGTGTGATATATATCTCATTAGATTCGGCAAAATATTTTTCACAAATTTACCTCATTTTTTGTTGATCATATAAAATATTTTTAGATGACTTTTATTTTTTGTTAAATCAAATGTTAAGAAAATGCAAAAAGTATTTTTGACATAAACGAACGGAGTCTTATTGTCATTAAATTGAGTTATGAATAATTTCAATTCCTAGAATTACGAGTGTGTGACAATTTGGATTACAGGTGAAATTGCTTAAAGAGAAGCTTGGTTTTGATGATGCATTCAACTACAAAGAAGAAACAGATCTCAAGTCAACTCTCAAAAGGTTTGATACTCTATATGTTTTTTTTTACTATTACTTTTTTTTTTTTTTTTTGGTAATTACACCTCGTCTATTTTATATTGGGGGCGAGATTAGTGAAGTTGTCCGGTTTATTTTGAGAGATAAAGAAGATTGGATTCATAGTGAGTAAGGACCACAAAAAAATTATGTTTGTTTGTGAAGTGGAGATTGGGATTTTCATATTAGCATTGGTCTTGGAGGAAGGAATTAGCAAAAGCCTCCAAGAGTTGATTTCAAAATTAGTGAGGGGTTTAGTTTGGAAAAAGACTATTTTGCCCATGTTGTGTGTTGTATATTTGTGTGTGATTTTTTTTTTGGGGGGCTACTACGTTGTTATATATATAATATTAAAATAATATAGTACAAAAAAATATTTATAAAATATAATTTTTAATATTAAAATATATCAAAAACACCAAAGGGTATTTATGATATTTCATATAGTCAATCTCCTCATTAAAATATATCACAAATAAATATAATTTTTCTTAATTTTCTTACTAATGATCTCGTCAATAATAATCTCCACACTAACAATTACACTCAACTTAACTCCGAAAACAAAAGGGTAATCCTAATCCACGTATGTATGATAAAGGAAAAAAACGTTTTTGGCACAAATTTCAATCACTAGAAGTGCTATTAACGGTTGTGATGGCGAGCATTAACAAGTGCTATTTCTTTCCAGCATTATGGCACAAATTTCAATCACTAGAATCAACAATTCCACCAAAAATATATATACATATATATATATATATATATATAATTAATATAATAAAATAAAATAAGGTGAAATTATGCTTACTTATAGTCTCTCTCATATCATATTATGTTGTTAGCAAGAGCCTTGTGGAAGGAGTAAGTTATTCTTATGAAATTTTTTCCAAACAAATTGTCTATATTTTTGGGTTTATAGGGACATATGACATTAGGTTCAATAATTAAATTTTTTTCGATGATAAGAATATGTCGGAAAAGTTGTCTTCTGTACTGATGGCGGTGGCTAGTGGTAGTAAGGTGGACAAATTAATGAATGGATAGGTGACACATGTATATATTGTTGGAAAAATATATGAAATCTCTAAATGATTAACAAACTGAAATAGCAGAATAAATAATACAGAAAGAATGGAATCGAGGCGCAAAAGTCAATTCACTGTCCTTAAGAAATGATTTCGCCCCACTTGGTGCAAATAGCTGCTGGCGGTCATTTTCCCGGATACGACGGCAAGTCTTGATGGCATGCACTCACCAAGCAAGACTTGAACTCGTCTAAAAAATAGCCCAGAGAAACCAAGAAACTGTGTGGGAAAAACAGAGAAGAAAAGAGAACTTTTTCTATATATTAAAATACTAGGAATATATATATATAATTCCAAGTTTGAAAGTAAGGTAAGAATAAATCAATGATTTGATCAAACAAATTCCTTGAATTGTGAATCAGTCAAAATCCCTTGAATTATGAAACGACTAGTTAATTGCTTAATTATAGTTAATTACAAAAGGAAATGAATCTTACAAAAAATCAATGAGAGGGAAAAAAAACATATATATATATATATATATATATTGTATTAGCTCACACGCACACCCAGCCTAAGTCCAAGTCCAACATGCATGCGTGTATATATATATATGAACTTCACACATATCGCCCAAAGCTTACATAGTCTCCCCCACATCCTGGCCCTTACCCAATAACAAAAGTCTACATATAAAAGGTGTAAGAAAACTAATAAGAAATCAATGTAGGACAAGGAACAAGAAGGAAATTTTGAAGCACTTCCGCCATATATATATGTGTGTGTGTGTGTGTGTGTGTGTGTGACATTTGAATAGATAGATGCACAAATTAATGACATTTGGACAAACAGATAGGTAGGATTTGGACAATGTATCATTTTAGACAAATAGATATCATTTTAACTCCAAAAGACTAAAACTTGGACATATTGGTCTAAAAGTTTAAAAATGAACATGTGGCCAAAGTGCCCCATAAACGATAATAGCTTCTCTCCATAAAAAGTTCAAGCTATCATATACTACATTTATTTATTTTACAGGTACTTCCCTGATGGCATTGACATATATTTTGACAATGTGGGAGGTGATTTGCTTGAAGCTGCAGTTTTCAACATGAACACATTTGGTAGAGTTGCAGTTTGTGGGGTAATCTCCGAGTACATAGACGCTGCAAAACGAGCTGCACCGGACATGCTTGATGTTATTTATAAGAGAATCACTATCCAAGGCTTCTTAGCCGCCGATCAGATGAATGTTTATGCAGATTTCCTCTCAACAACTGCTGATCACCTTCGCAATGGGAAAATGGAGGTGCTCGAGGACATTTCACATGGCATGGAAAGCATTCCAACCGCTTTTATGGCACTTTTTAGCGGTGATAACATTGGAAAAAAGATTGTTCAAATTGCAGCAGATGTTTAGAACTCGTTTTGCTTATTAGATGTTTTCCTTCCCATTGATTTGAAGAACATTTTGATACAAATTTCTTAAAGTTCTATAGAATTTTGAGATGTTTTTCTTCACACTTATCTTACAAATTGATATCCAAACAATGGACAAATTTGAAGTGATATTATCTTCGCATATTTAACCATTGTTTTTCCTAGATCTTACCTTTGTAATTACTTAAAGGCACATTTAGATTGAGAGATTTGAAAGAAAACGAAAGAAATGAATAGAAAGAGAACTTTTATTACTTGTTAGAATGATTAAGGGAAAAAAGTGTTTCAATTGTTTAAATAAATAGCAACATAGGAATAATTTGCCTTTACAAGTATGTCTAGGGGAAAGTAGCGGTGTTCTTGAAGGCATGGCCAAGTCTTCTTTTCTAAAGGAGGCAAATGAGGGATATGTTCCTTCAAATAAGAATGGGACCATGGGAAAGTTAGGGATCACACCTTCGCATAGGAAGGAAAATAGAAAGAAGCGTAAAGAAAAATTTGCAATTAATAAATTTCAAATAGGATTTGGCTTCTCTTTAGTTGAACTTTCAACTAAACCAAATAGTCAAGGTTTCTTATCAGTAAGAATCATTAAACGGAGGTTTCTTACAGGTAAGAGTTTATGAAAATATGACCTAATTAAATTTTTTCAAATATTCTTACCAGTAAGGGTATTCCGTTTAATGGCTCTTACCGGTAAGAAACCATCATTTAATGATTCTTACTGATAAAAAATCTCAACTATCTAGTCTAGTTGAAAGTTCAGTTGGAGAGAAGCCATTCCCTTTCAAATAATATTATGTGGGCATGTTTAACCATAACTCCTGAAGCCACGCTTAGCCCTATTGGTAGGGACAAGGGCATCCTTTCCTAAGACACAATTCTTGGGTTCGAGCTTTATTTCCTATGTACTAATGTTTTTGCAAGAGCAAAAAAATAATAATAATAACATAGCTTCTCTTAAGCATGTGTAATCACACACACACCCCATTTGGATTGAGATGATATGAGAAAATAAAAAAAAAAAACTGAGGGAAAAAAAAAGTCTTAGTACTTATTTTGATTATTGAAGGTGTAAAAAAATGTATGAAATGACCCAAGGAAGAGAAATTTTCTCAAAACTCATGTTCAATTTCTAATCAAAATTGATGAAATCAGTGAGACACTTTATAATATCTATGTTATTCATCTAAATAAAAAATTGAAAAGACACTTCATCCAGTTTTCTTAACTGTAGCATTCACTAATATGTATATGCCATAAAGCATGGACACTTCTATGAAGGCAGCATATGGGTGTCCGATACGTGTCGGACACCATACCTAATGTGTCCCTCTTTTTCTTCTTTTTTTTTTTTTTTTGAAATTTTGTAGCCAGACAAATTGGGACACTTTTGGACACGTTATGGACACATTGGAGAGAGAGAGAGAGAGAGAGAGGGTGAAGCCGAAGCAAGAAACTGGAAAAAAGGAGAGGTTGAAGCACTTGTCCAACATCATTCGAGTCTAACAACAACTTCGTGCAGCCTAGATTACTTGAAAATCAAAGTCAACTTTGTAGATTGGTGCAAAATCTAGGCAAAATTGAACAAACAAATCAAACCTAGATTTGATTCAAGCACACGAATCATCTGCGAACTCGAATCAATCCAAGATTCATAACCTAGATTGCAAGAAGATCTTGAAAGTCAAGATTGAGGTTGAAATTGTAAGTCGATGAGTTCCAACCAGTCACGAACCCTAAATCACGACTCATTCTCTCTTGCTTTCTCTGTGTGTTCAACTCTCTCTCTCTCTCTCTATTCATTTTTTCTTTTCTTTCTATCTCTCTCTCTCTCTCTCGGATGATAAACCTTTTTTATAGTACTTTTTTTTTCGTAACAAAAACTTTCTTTTCCCCTCTTTTCTTTTCTTTTTTTTTTTCTATTTTTTTCTTTTGGATATTCTTGTTTGCTAAACATTAAGGGTTTGTTTGGTTTGTTTTTGGGAGAGTTGTTTTTGAAAAAAAATTTGGGAAGAGAGTTTAGAAAATTTTTTGGTTTGTTTGGTTGTATATTTTGGGAGAGTTGTTTTTTTGGGAGTTTGGGATGATTTGATATTTTGGGAGAATTTGAGTAGATGTGTGTGAGAGAAAAGTGATTGAGAATGAGAGAGGAGAGAGAAAAAGTGATTGATTGATGTGTAAGAGAGAGAAAGTGATTTTGGAAATTTCTTGAGAAAAACTCAAACCAAACAATTTTTTAGAAATTTTTTTCTAAAACTCATCTCCCAAATGCAAACCAAACATACCCTAACATATATAGAATAAATTATTTTTATTTGTAGAAAAAAATTAATTTGTGAATGATATTTGATATTAAAGTAAATATATATATATATATATATATTGAGCGTGTCTCCAGCATGTCGTGTTCCTTATTTTTTTAAAAATTTGCATATCTACACATTTGTATCATGTCTGTATCGTGTCTTGTGTCTGTATCCGTACTTCATGATGTATATGTTTGCCTCTATCTTCTCTTATACAAAAATATGTGAAAGAAAATACACACATGTTAATTTTATAATCAGAGAAAAATATTTATACATTTCTATCGAATGTATATATAAACTATTGGCAATTCTTAAGTGTGCAAGTACATACCATATGCACTTGCATAAGTTCTGACAAATATATGTAAATTATCTTACAAAATCGCGTAAGTTTTTACAAACGTACGTAAGTTAATCCATAAAAATTTGAGAAATCACAACTTACGTATATTTGTAAGAACTTACACAATTTTGTAAGATAACTTATGTATATTTTTGAAAACTTATGCAAGTATATATGATATGCACCTTAGACACCCAAACACTTATATGTTGAATGAGAATTAATTCTTGAATAGACATTTTAGTCATAAAAAATAAATAAATAAATAAATAAAAATGACTTGTATAACTCAAATGTCATCTTTTTATCTTCATTTTGTTTTGCTTCACAAAAAACAAAGTGTTTTTCGGCAATGTATTGGCCTAAGTCTAAGATGGAGTTTTCTACTACTCCGTTTGTGCTTCTGTAACAACCTTCGTCTTGATTACCGATTAACCACTGAATTACGTACTGAATACTGCTAAACCGAACTGATAATGACTGATAATTGAATTAACCGAAGTACTGAATGGACTGATTGAAATCGAAACTGAAATTGAATAAGTTTATTTGTTATATTGCATTTCTATCTGTTTGATTGACTGATTATCTGTTTGAGTGTATGTGTTTAAACTGCTAATTGAAGGCCTTATCGGCGGCCGAATTAGAAACCGTTTAGTGTTTTGTAGTCAGGAGAATATTTGTGATTTAATGGTATATTTATCTGAAAACTGATTAGGAATGATTAAATTAGATTAAATTAAGTCAATTAAAGAGGTTGCCGTAATTACGACTTTGCCATGTGAGTGGCCCCTTTGTTTATTGATTTCCTAGAGCCTTATTACACTTGACATATCAATTGATCAGCTCCCATCTTGCTTTCCAACCGACCAAACTTAGAGAGAGTGAAGGAGAGAGAGAATTTAGCTCAATTGTTGAATTTGCTTAGAGATTGCCTAGAATTGAAGTATAATTGGCATAATCTAGCTCTCACACCTTGAAATTGACACTCTAGGTAAGGAAATCATCTTCTTCTTGTTGTCTTGAGCTAAATCTTGCATGCTTCATGCATCATTGTAGAGCTAAGCCATGTTTTAAGTTCAAGTATTGAATTGAAGCTTAACATTTGCATGCATGTGTTCTTTGTTGAGTTTAAAGTGGAATTCATAGCTAATTGTTGCATGCATGTACAAGTTCTAGTTAAGGTTCATGAAACCATCATGTTTTCAAAGTATTGAGCTCATTAGAGCATCACATGGGAGTTTTAAATTGGTTTGAATGCATGCATGTCATGTTTGAATGTTGTTCATGCATGTTCATGTAAATTGGGTTTGAAATTGAGTTAATTGAAACACCCTTGGGCCTTGATTTCTTAAATTGAGCTTCAAATCATGTTGTTATATGAGTTTGCAAATGTTTCCCAGAAAATGGGCCCAAGAAAATCGAATTTGGAGCATCAAAACTTGGTTTGGAACTTGGAGGTTGAATCTGGATTTCCCAGATTTTGGCCGTCCTTCGGCAGGAGAAGTGCTTCGGCGAAACAAGCTCCTCGATATTTTCTTCGACTTGTTTCTGATCGCTCGGCGGAGTATTTCACGCCGGCGAGAAATCGAGCATCCAGCATCTTGCACCATTCATCACCCGCTCGGCGGACCTTTGTTAGCTTTGTCGCTCGGCGAAGAAACTCGGCCGAATGAGGCCCTGTTTCACCGAAAAATTCAAACGATTTACATGCACATTTTTGCATCCTCATCCCATCCTAGGCATTCTTAGGCCTAGTTTAAGGCATCTTAGTGAGGATTTAGACATAGAACCACACCGAGGAAATTTAGGGATTTAATTATCATCCTTCCAATTGTGAAACTTAGTGTGTGTTCTATTTGTTAACTGTTTAGGGTTGGCTCTCGGGGACGCGCTCTAGCTGCTATTAGCTCAATCTCTGTGAGTAACAGTTGTGTAAAGATATGTTCAAAATGGTTATCTTTTGAATACTGAACTGAATTGTTTATTGAACTGATATCGTTTACTGAATGAATGTATGTCCTGTATTCTGAACTGTACTGTGGCATCCTTAGCATCTATTGTTCTCATTCTGAGCTCTGTCGGTTCCTTGTGGAACCATCATTCTTGATCGATGGCCATCATTCTTGTTGGAGTCTGTTAAGACTCGGTCCTTTTGGACCCTCTTGTTTATAGGCTAATGGATGTACCACATATGGTGATTAATCGAAATCTTTGAAAAGATCGAAATCTTGTTTAATGAATGATTTCATTATCAGAAGGACATTCATTCATAACCTCTTTACGCATTATGTTATTCACTGGGCTTTAGCTCACTGTTTATATATATATGTAGGTTCTCAGCAACCAGATCGGAGCTAGGAGCGTGGGTCGGTTCCCAGTTTTATCAAGCCAGCCTATGTGCCTCACTGCGAGGTTCCGAATTGCCATGCTTTGGCTTGGGGTGTTTTGTGTCCCCTATCGGTCTCCTTACTGTTTTGTACTTTTGTTTAGACTGTACTGTTGTCTAGGGATTTGATCCCTGTTCTGCCTGACTGTAAATGATTGTATAGACTGAATAGACTGTTCTGAATGTCTGAATGAATGCATGGAAAATGTTTTTGGCATACAGATTTACACAGCTCAATGGACACTAGTTATTTACTGTATTGGCTTCCACCAGGCCCTGTACTCTGTTTAACTGTGTTACTGTTTAGTAGGCCTTCGGTAATCTCGGATTACTGGCCAGTTACGGTGCTAAACCCATAGGGCCGGGTTTGGGTCGTGACAGCTTCAAAGCTTCTCTGTTTTAGTGCATCTTCGGATGGTTTGGTGAAGTAGATTTGGATTATTATTTTTGGTCTTCTACAATCTATTTCGAAGACTTTTTGTTCATCTATTTAGTGAGGTCTTTCCTCTTATTTATTTGTGATTATTTGAAATTCACCTAAGGGTGGTTTGTGAAACCATTCGTGTCTTGTATGTAATCATTTGAAAACTATTGGTTGATAGTAGAATCGGATTTCGATCCCGTAAACGTACCTCACATTGAGGGAATCACGTAAAAAATCTTGTGTCATTATTGATTTAATTTTTCAACATTAGTTTTTATTCTCATTAATTGATTTACTTGTGGAAAATCATATATTTTCCCTAATAACTGGTATCAAAGCTTACGATTTATTTGGGTTTATTTATTTGTGTAAATCAATTGAGGGGAATATGGGTCGTATGTCTAGCTTCAATGGAAACAATTGGATAACTTGGAAAACTAAAATGGAGGACCTATTATTTTGTAAAGATTTGTATGGACCTATTGAGGGTGATAGTGGCAAACCCGAGGGTATGAAAGATGATGAATGGAAGAGGCTTAATTGAAAAGTCGTTGGTGTTATCCGTCAATGAATTGATGACAGTGTGTTTCATCATGTTGCTATTGAAATTTCGGCACATGATTTGTGGAAAAAATTAGAAGGTCTTTATGACAGAAAATCAGCCACAAATAAAGCTTTTTTGTTTTGACAGTTGGTTAATTTAAAATATAAAGATGGCAGCCCTATTCCGAAACATTTGAATGAAATAAAGAGTATTGTCAACCAACTTGCTTCTATGAAAATTGCTTTTGATGATAAATTGCAGGCTTGGATGCTACTTAGTTCTTTGCTCAAAAGTTGGGAGACTTTGGTTGTGATGGTTAGTAATTCGACACCCGATGGAGTTGTCATAATGAGCCAAGTCACTAATAGCTTGTTGAATGAAGAAACTAGAAGAAAATCAGCGGGTTCTTCTCATTCGGAGGCATTTGTTGTGAGGGGCCGAAGCAAAACAAAGGAGAGGAGTACGACTCCTCATGGTCGTGATCAAAGCCATGACAAATCAAGAGATGTTTCTTTTTCAAAGAAAGACAATGAGTGCTATTATTTCCATGAGAGAGGGCACACGAAGCGGGAATGCCGAAAGCTCAAAAATAAGGAGAAAAAGCGTAGCAAAAGTGTGGATAAGAAGCAAAAGGACACAATGGCGGTTATTACCAATGGCAATCTCACGGTCGTTTGTGAATATGATTGTATCAATTTTGTGGGCCAAGAGAGCAATTGGGTTATTGATTTTCGTGCTTCTTTTCATGTGACTTCTTGAGTTGATTTCTTCACTACCTACAGCAAAGGAGAATATGGTTGTGTTCGAATGGGTAATGAAGGTTTGTCCAAGGTTATTGGCATAGGTGATGTTTGCTTGGAAACAAATTTGGGCTGTAAGTTATTACTTAAAAATGTGAGGCATGTTCCCGACATTTGCCTCAATTTGATCTCTATCGAGAAGCTAGATGATGAAGACTACAACAACAAATTTCGTGATGAAATATGGAAGCTCACAAAGGGTTCTTTGGTGGTGGCTAAGTGCAAGAAGAATCATACACTTTATTTGATACAAAGAAAAATTTGTAAAGGTGTTGTCAAAGCACTTGAAGATGATACTTTTACCGAATTGTGGCACAAGCGGCTTGGGCACATGAGTGAAAAGGGGCTACAAGTTTTGTTCAAGAAAGAGCTTCTACCTAGTTTGAAAGGTACACATCTTAAAACTTGTGTTCATTTTTTGGCGGGTAAATAACATGAAGTTTCTTTTCATAAAAATGTTGCTTTTAGAAAAGAAAATGTTTTAGAGTTGATTCATTAGGATGTTTATGGTCCTTTAAAAGTTAGAACACATAGTGGTGCACTTTATTATGTTACTTTCATTGATGATTATTTACGGAAAGTTTGGGCATTTCTATTAAAAGCTAAAGATCAGATGTATTTAAGCATTTTCAAGCCATGGTTGAAAAAAAAAAATAGGGCACAAATTAAAGTGCATCTGATCAGACAATGGTTGTGAATACATTGGGCCATTTGATGAGTATTATCATAGCCAAGGTATTCGGCATCAAAAGATAGTTAAGAAGACTCCTCAACAAAATGGCGTTGTCGAGAGGATGAACCGCACTATTGTAGAAAAAATAATGTGTCTACTTTCACATGCTAAATTGCCAAGATCCTTTTGGGATGATGCAATGAGGACAGCAGTTAACATGATTAATTTGTCTCCTTCCTATCCTTTGAATGGTGATATTCCTGAAAGAGTTTGGACTGGAAAAAATGTGTCTTATGAGCATTGAAGAGTGTTTGGTTGCCGAACTTTTGTTCACATTCCAAAAGATGAAAGGTCTAAGCTTGATAGTAAGTCAAGACAATATATTTTTCTTAGCTATGGGTGTGATGAATTTGATTATAGATTATGAGATCCGATTGACAAGAAAGTTATTTGAAGCCGTGGTGTTGTGTTTCTTGAAGACCAAACAATTGAAGACTTTGGCAAAGGTGATCAACCGGAGCCAAAAACTAGTGATCTCATTGACATGGATCCATCTCCTTCATCTTCAGTTGATGATGAAAATGGGGTAGATGTGCAGCCATCTATTGAAGATATGAAGGATAATTCTTATAGTGATCCCGATTTTGACCTGACAATTATAGTAGTCCAAGCTCGAGTTTATGGTTTCTGAATGTCGTTAATTGTCGTTTTCCCTTCTATTTCTCCTTAAATTTGGTTATTTGGACGTGTTGAGCGTGTTCGAAATAGATTGGTTGCTTGGTTTTCAAACCTTATGTTGCCTAGATTTTTGGTCCTCCACTCGAGCGGCCCTTCCTACTCCTGAGCGAGATTTGCAAACTCTCAGTACTTTACACGTCTACAAAAGTATAGGAAAAGTGTTTTCTACGCTCGAGCAACGTTTCCTACGTTCGAGCGGATAGGCACTCAAGCGGCCTTTCTCGCGCTCGAGCGGTTTGTCTGTTTTCTGCAAAAGTTCTAGATGTGTATATTCTGCACTCAAGTGGTACAACTTATTGTGTCTGACACTCAAGCATCAACTCTTGCGCTCGAGTGGACTGTGCATATATCAATTCACGAAAATGACTTTTTACATCACTTTTTCAGATCTTTTCTTCCAAAAACCCTAAAGTGAGACACATACACTCTCTCTCTCTAGAATACTCTCTTTCTACATTTTCTTCTAGATCCATTGATCTCTTCGCCCTAGTGTCTTTGGAAAAAGGGTAGAGCATCTTGAGAGCTCTGTTTTGATTTGATTAGAGTTTGGTTTTGGCGTCGTTGAAGTTTCATCCTTGCTCCACTAGTCTTCTAAACTTGAGGTAGGAACTTTTTACACCTTAATATGAGTTTTAACTTGGTTATAGGTTGTTGTGTGAAAATGGTGAGAATTGGGGGTGTTCAGGGTTTGGGCTCAAGTTTGCAAATAGGAGTTTCTATGTGGGTGTTATATAAATGATTATAGGGTTTGGATATCAGGTCATCTTGTGTTAAAATAGTTAATTTTGACTTTTGGGTTCATATTTGGAAAATGAGGAGCTTTGTCCTAAAATATCTTGAATAAGTGTTTTGTATAAATAATGAAATTAGCATGGAAAATGTGAAATTGGGAGGATGTATACATGAATGGTCTTGTTGGATTTGTTTAATCACTCACCTATGGAAATTTGATGACTTATCTGTTATAGAGATTGTATATCTGTTTAGAAATATCTACTTTGGGCTATTGGTGGAGGATAGTCATGATTGTTGTAAACATTATATGTGGATTAGGCAAATTGAAACTAATCCCTTATGAAAAAGCATAGTAGCTCAAATTAGAGGGGGCTCGAACGGCCTGAATGGGTGTTGGCCGATCGTCTGCCCGAATGACCTGCCAGACGTCTGCCTAGACGACCAGGTGAAAGATTGTCCACCGCGGTTGTCACCTTTGTCGATCGTGGCTGTCAGCCTCCTCACCGGACGACTGGCTGGATCTCTGCTCAGACGATCGACAAGGTGAATTTCGAGCCATTCAAGCCAACATCATATTCGGGCTACCAAGCATTGCTCAATCCCTTAACCATTATTATTGAATATGATTATAAATGATATACATTGTATATGTATGGTATTTGGGAGAAGAAAGGAGATGTACTCCATGTTTTGAGGAGAAGAAAGGGGATGGACTCCATTGAACTAAGTTAGCCTATGTGTCTAGGGTGAAAGTCCCAAAAACCATTTGTATATATGGGTGTCGATTCCCGCGGATGAAATTTTCGTAAAATGGCAAATAGAAGTGAATGTATTTGTATGATGATTTTATCTGTTGGAAACTTGTGAGGTGTAACCTCTGTTGTTGGGATAAATGCAGTGGATGTATCTATTGAACCAAAATGAATGAATTGAGATGCGAGTTTGGCATAATATGGTTTTGGAAAGAGTTATAAAGATTTTGTCATAGGACAATGAACATGGGCATCATACTCCTATCTTGTTAATTCTCATATATTGTGTTAGTCTGTTTCTACTGGGCTTCGGCTCACCTACTTGGGAACCATTTTCAGGTGTTGAAGATATGCCTCAGCCGAGACAGTAGTTTGGGGAGACTTGGAGCAAAAGCTTCTTATTTATTTATTTATTTATTTATTTATTTATTTATTTATTTATTTATTTATTTTGTATAGCCAAGGGCTAAGTTGTATTGAGTTAGACTCTTCTTTTTGCTGTAACCAAGCAATGTCTTGGAAAGATGTAAGCACGTAGGACATTTATTTTGTTGATTGTTAACTGGTATTGCATGCTATAGATTTAGGATGAACATTTATGAATATATATCGCATGTGTTATCTTTTGTAATACGAACTCTAATGAATGAAAGCATACCAATTCTATTATACTCACTTCTCTTATGAGTTGGATTAGTTGCATTTTTTTTTTTTTTTTTTTTTTGGGCGTTACAATTCTAATCCTAATGAAGTTGAGCCCGGAGTTGAGGAAGAGCATCCAATTCAAGAACCGCCACCACAAGTTGAGTTGAGAAAATCTATAACGGACCGGTAACCTTCGAGAAAGTATCCTCCCAATGAATTTGTGTTGATTTCTAATCAAGAGGAGCCCTAGAGCTACCAAGAAATAATTGGGTATGCAAAGAAAGATGATTGAAAAAAGGTAATGGAAGATGAGATGAATTCCTTGCTTGAAAATCACACTTATGATTTAGCGAAGTTTTCTAAAAAAAAGGAAAATTCTGAAAAATAAGTGGGTTTTCAAATTGAAGAATGATGGTAAGAATCTAAGGTACAAGGCACGCCTTGTTGTGAAAGACTTTGGGCAAAAGAAAGGTATTGACTTTGATGAGATTTTCTCGCCAGTTGTGAAGATGTCTTCTATTCGGGTTGTACTTGGCATGGCCACAAGTATGAACCTTGAAGTTGAGGAACTTGATGTGAATACCACATTTCTTCATGGTGACCTTGAAGAAGAAATTTACATGGAGCAAGCGGAAGGTTTTGTAAAGAAAGGGAAAGAGAAATTTGTTTGTAAATTGAAGAAAAGTTTGTATGGCCTCAAGCAACCCTCGCGGCAATGATACAAAAAATTGACTCTTTCATGATGAATAATGGTTTTTCTAAAACCACTTTGAATCATTGTGTGTTTATGAAAAAAATTTCGGATGACAAATTTATTATTCTTTTGCTTTATGTTGATGACATGTTAATTGTGGGTCAAGATTCTACCATGATTAACAAGTTGAAGTTAGAGTTGAGTAAGTATTTTGCTATGAAAGATTTGGGACTAGCAAAGCAAATACTTGGTATGAAAATTGTTTATGATCGCAAAAATGGGCTGATTTGGTTGTCTCAAGAAAGCTACATTGAAAAAATTCTTGAAAGGTTCAACATGGATAAAGCAAAGACGGTTAGTTGTCTACTTGCGGGTCACTTCAAGCTTAGTTCGAATCAATGTCCTACAAGTGAGAAAGACAAGGTAGAGATGTAAAAAATTTCTTATGCTTTAGCAGTTGGTTATTTGATGTACGCCATGGTTTGTACAAAGCTGGATATTGCTCACGCCGTTGGTGTGGTGAGTCGGTTTCTCTCTAATCTGGGGTAAAGAACATTGGGCAGCGGTAAAATGGATTATAAGGTATCTTCGATGGACTTCGAAGGTGTATTTGTGTTTTGGGGATGGTAAGCCAATGCTTGATGGATTTACAGATTCTGACATGGTTGGTGATGTTGATTCTAGAAAATCTACTTCGAGGTATTTGATGACATTTGCAAGGGAAGTTATGACATGGCAATCTAAATTACAAAAATGTGTTGCTCTCTTAACTACCAAAGCTGAATTTATTGCCATTACGGAAGCTTTCAAAGAAGAGTTATGGTTGAAGAAATTTTTACAAGAGTTGGGTTTGAAGAAAGAAAGATATATGCTGATTTGGATTATTATTTTGGGTCTTCTACAATCTGTTTTGAAGACTTATGTTCATTTATTTGGTGAGGTCTTTCCTCTTGTTTATTTGTGATTATTTGGAATTCACCTAAGGGTGGTTTGTGAGACCATGGTGTCTCGTGTGTAATCGTTTTAAAACTATTAGTTGATAGTGGAATCGAATTTCAATCCCGTGAATATACCTCACATTGAGGGAACCACATAAAAATTCTTGTGTCATTATTGATTTAATTTTTCTGCATTAGTTTTTATTCTCATTGATTGATTTACTTGTGGGAAATCATCTATTTTCCCTAACACTTTCATAATATAAAATTAGCACATTATGTAACAAGGGTAATATTACGGTGCACACCCTCATGACATTTGTGGGTGTGATTATCACAAATATCATAATTTAATTCTATGTGAGTCATATAACTTTGGGCAAAAAAAAAAGTCACCCATAAGGTATAATCAAAGAGTTCGTGGATAATAACCAAAATAATGTGATAACTAACATCACAATATACCATAACTAACACCACAATATGTAATAACCAAAAATCACAATGGTCAAAACCAAAAATGTGTTTGCACTACAGAATTTATGTAATTAAACAACTCAAAATCATATCATGATCGGTTTAATTAAAACTCATTTAAAATATAAATAAATCAATTTTTAAAATATTTTAAAATACGTTAAATTTTAAAACAAAGTTTATAATTTATGAAACACATAGTACGTAGTAGAACCATACTACCATATAATTTATCTTGCAAGTCGCACCAATTTACGTACTTCGAACTTCCCAACCTAGTACCATTTGCTTAAACTTGGTGGCCTTGGGTCTAAGGGTGGCTCTAAGTGCAATCCAAAATATTAGTTGGACACTCCATTTCTTTGTGCATCTCAATCATAATTTTGAATTTGAATTTATTATTGTTATATGGGAAAGAGATAAACCTTCTCGTATAATCCTGTTGATCAAGTATGCGCTCCTCTGTACGACGTCGTTCTACTACTTGAAAATACAAACGTGAGCTAACCGGCGGGTGTGTGCTGGAAACCTCTCCGATGCCTAAGTCAGCAAGCTAGACAAATAGACAAAAGCTCTGTGTATTCAGGAATCAAAGTTGCGTTACCTCTCCATAGGTGATGTCTGTGAGCTTTTGTAGGTTCCGCGTGGTACAATCCTAGTAGGACTTTTACTTCTCCATGCAGAGTCCTCCTAGGATTCAATCTCCTGAAGGATAATGCTTATCCTTCAACACTCCCCTCACTGCTTAAACCAAGTGAGATGGTTTTACTATGGCCGAACTACCGTACGACCGAAATAATACTGCCATACTAGACAGGCAGGTATGGCCGAGGCCACTTCTAGTCCGGCTCTTCCTTTCCTTTCTTCTATCTCGGCTTCGAATGCTAAGACCGAGCTATTCATAGAAGTGTAGAGCCGAACTAACTCAGAAGAGTCCTGAAGAAGTACTCATACTTCGGTTTAGAGGACAGGACTAGGCTAGCCGTAATTCAACGCGACCGAGCTAACTCGAGTAGTGCTCTTCTAGACTGGTGTAACTTCAAGGCCTTCTTGGACCGAACTAACATACAGGCCTTTTTACTCAATTCTTCATACTGCGGCCCATAACAGCCCATTACCTTGCTCGGCCCAATTTCCATATAAATTACCCTCTCAATTGCTCCTTAATTCCATCTGCAAAGCATGATAGGGATTTACCTGTTTATCAGCCGAGCTAAAGTTTTTTAGCCTCTCCGGCCGAACTAATCCCCTTTAGTCTTTCCAGCCGAGCTAAAACTCTTAAGCCTTTCCAACCGAGCCAATTTTCTCACCGGGCTCTGCTTGTTCGGTCAAAACGTCTTTTCAATCACAGCAACTGAACCGTTTCCAATTCCAATGACACGTGGCAGCCTCTGATTGGCTAATCTTAGCTGTCGCGCCGTCTTCGTGTTTCGCAATTTTTGAATAGTCCCGCGCTTTTCACCTTTCTACCTAAAACAAACCCTTGCTATTTTTGAATCACCCTCATTTTTACTCCATTCATCTTCTCTCTCTCTCTTGTTCCTGAGCCTCCATTGTTCTTCAACGTTGAAGCCTCCCGAGTTCGTGCTCTTTACTCTTGCTGCTGCTTCAGCTTCTTCCTCTTCTTCTGGTAAGCACCACAAATCTATTTCTTCCTTCTGTCTTTGCTTTCGTTAAATCCATAGCATACTTGCTCATGTGTTTTTACAAAATACTGTTTTTGCTTTCATTCTCCACTAGTCTTTGTTTTTTCTGGAAAAAACTCAACTATAGAACACTTGAATTCCAGAAGTAATCTGTAGAACGCTATTTTGATCTATAGACATGCCCCAACCGAACTAGGATACTGTTTGTGCTATATGTAGATCTTATTAAGACATAACCAAACTAGAACTCGTGAATATATTAGTAGTTTCAGCAAGTCACCATCTTCTGATTGACTTTAGCCGAGATAAACTCACCAAACTAAGGTTTAAACTTCGCACACTAGAAACCTTGGCCTTCAACCGAGCTGAGTCTTCAGGGCTAAGCCAGCTTTCTTAGTTTCTAAACCGAACTCAGAAAGCCGCCCCTAGAGGCTCAACCGAAGCAACCAAACCCGTAGTCCGAACCGAGATAACCAACTCCTTGCTCAATCCGAGCTACCTAGCATCCTGTTGAAACCGATATAGAAGCTGTAGCATCCCTCAAGCCGAAGTAAAGCTTCTTTTATCTTACTGTTATTTGTAGCACGGTCCAATGATCTGTGCTTAACCCCTTTGTTTTCCACTTTGCAGACTTAGGTTGCCCAGGCACTCCTCTGTGCGCTCAACCAAGCTACTGAGCACAATTTTCCGACCGAACTAACTTGTCTATAACTTATAAAATAAATGGGGAAGTATAGATTCTTAGTAGAGACACCAGGTGGTCTAGCCGAATTCCGTAAGGACTACAACATTCCTGACGATGTCCACCTTACCCTAGCTAAAAAAGAGGTCACACCATGGGGGAATGAAGGTTTTGTACCCTTTACCCTTCTTTCAATAATAGAGACCGGACTAAGATTTCCAGTCCAACCCTTGATTTATGAATTCCTTAGACAAACCAGAATATGCCCAACCCAACTATCCACCAATTCATACCGTATATAATGGGAATAGCCGAACTAAACCGCCAAGCCGGTCTCAACCTCGGTCTAGCCGAAATATTCCACCAATATTCCTTAGGATCAAAAGAAGATAGGTGGGTCTACTATTTAAGAATACGACGTCGCCGAGAGAAGATAATAAAAGATACACCGGATAAAGACTTAAACGATGACGATTTTTTCTGGGTGTCTGGGAACTTTGAAGATCATCAAGCCCAGATTCCTGGCCGAAGTATAAACTGGAAAAAAGGAATCCCCGATATAACTTACTTCGGTTTCCTTTTATTCTTTGTCTTTTACCTTGGCTTCCAATTCTAAGCCGATCTAACAGTTTGTCTTCTTTTTGCATATTCAGCCCATCTTCAATCATTATACAGCTACCCCAACCTTGAAACTCTCCGCGCCGCACTTCGATATAAAGAACGGAGTTGGGCTAAGCTGTTAAATTTTGAGCCGACCTACAGATACAACGATCGCCGAAAAGCCAGAATGACCGATTTCCTTCTTGAAGACGCACCAGAACCGGACCCAACCTTGCCCCAAATCAACCTCGTCCTTCTGACTGCCGAACAAGAAATGGCAAAAAGGAGCAGAGTAAGGGCACTTCTAACTGAAACTAACAGACCCGAAGTACCGCCACAAAGTCAAACCCAAGAAACCGTGGTGGCTCTTCCCTCTCAACAGCCCTCGACATCTCGGGCGCACAAGCGTGCCCGGATTAGCCAAACCGAGCAACGCCTTGTTGACGATGACGAGTCCATTCTTCCACCGAGCCCTCAACCCAGCCTTCAACCGGAGCAATCTGACCGAGTTGACTCCTCCAAATGGGCTTCAATTCTTACCTTTCAAAACCGAGATATCCAGGAAACTGACTCGGTTGTTGCTAAGAAGGATCACTTGATGGCTTTCAATCTAGCCAAGAGTGTTTGCCTTCCAAAAGACATGGAACACCACAACAAGCAACTAAACATCGAGCTGAAGGCCATCCGGTCATCGACAAAATCAATGATCCTGGTAAGTGGCTCTCTATTTTCTTTGTCTAACTTTTCCCAACTGTCAGTCTGGCTAAAGAGCGTTACTACTCTTTTGCAGGCCATTCAGAAGAACAACATTGCACATAGGAAAGTGCTGGAGCTCCGGAAAACAACAAGGCAGGTAATGGCGGAAGCCGAAGCCAAGACTGCCGAACTAACACGATCTCAACAAAGGATGGCCGAGCTGGAGGCCAAGGTAACTCGTCTAACCGGACTAGTTGCCTCGGCTGACTATGATAAATAGCGAGCTGTTACCGAAGTGAAAGATAAATACTTATGGGAGATGGCACAGCTTGAAGGCGCTAAGGACGCCGAAATATCAGTTCTGAAGAAGAAGGCTAAGGACACCGAGCTGAAGGGTTTCAAGGATGGCGAGGCTGCATACATCCAGCAGTGTGAAGCTGCGAAGGACTTGTTCTTCAAATGCGGCTGGAGGGGTGCTGTGGAACAGCTCGGTTGTGGGCCTGACACCGAGGTCTACAATGCTCCACAGTATTTCATTCCGGCCTCACTGGCGGAGTATGCTGCCGACCTCCAAAAACAATTTCTTGAAGCGTCTGACGATGAAGAAGAAGATGAGCAAACTGAAACTGCGGTTAATGAGCAAACAAATGATCAATCAGCTCGGTTGGATCCAACGGTGGAAGACTTGACAACCGAAACCGTGCTTCAAACCGAGACTGCCCTAACCTCTGACACTGGTGTTCGTGTTGATGTTGACGCCGATCTGGATGATCTTTTTAGCTGATTCTGTAGTTTTCTTTTTCTTCATTTTGTTTTTGACTTGTAACCGGGCTGGGAGCCCCTCCTTTGTAATTGCTTTAAACTTGATCAATGGAAATCATCTTCTTTTGCACTAACTGTTATTCCGGTTTGATTGGTATGTTTGTACTTGTAATGACTTTTCAATGACTTCTTTTGTTCCAACTGTTATCTCGGTTTGAATGCTTGCTGCAATTTGAGTAGGCTTACTTGCCAACCACTCTTTTAGCCGATTTATTTTGGCTAAAGAGTACTAAGAGTTGGTTTAATCCAGCCAACCACTCTTCAGCCGACATGATTACTTCGGCTGAAGAGTAACAAGAGTTGGTTCAGTCCAGCCAAGCACTCTTCAACCATACCCGTACTTCGGTTGAGGAGTACAAAGAGTTGGTTTAGTTCAGCCAACCACTCTTCAGCCATACCCTTACTTCGGCTGAAGAGTACAAAGAGTTGGTTTAGTCTAGCCAACCACTCTTCAGCCATACCCTTACTTCAGCTGAAGAGTATAAAGAGTTGGTTTAATCCAGCCAACCACTCTTCAGCCATACTCTTACTTCGGCTGAAGAGTAACAAGTTGGTTTAATCCAGCCCACTTAGAAAAAAAAAAATGTTTGGTTATTCCGACCAAACGTCCTACTGCCTGGATCCTTATCCTGGGTTTAGGAGGGGTGTTGGTTTAATCCAGCCAACCTCTAAGTTAGTTTTTTTCAGCCAACTTAGAATAAAATGTTTGGTTATCCTGACCAAACGTCCTGCAGCCTGGATCTTTATCCTGGGCTTAGGAGGGGTGTTGGTTTAATCCAGCCAACATCTAAGTTAGTTTTTTCAGCCAACTTAGAATAAAATGTTTGGTTATCCTGACCAAACGTCCTGCAGCCTGGATCCTTATCCTGGACTTAGGAGGGGTGTTGGTTTAATCCAACCAACCTCGAAGTTAGTTTTTTCAGCCAACTTAGAATAAAATGTTTGGTTATTCCGACCAAACGTCCTGCAGCCTGGATCCTTATCCTGCGCTTAGGAGGGTTCATAGTTGGTTATTCCGGCCGACTATGTTTACAATGCTCCTAACTCACTAAAGTTACCTTCTACTGAAAACAATTATGCTGAAAAGAATCGACTTGTTTTATTGAGAAAGTAAAAATTACACATACTTAAAAAAGAAAAAAGCTAAAAATAAAATAACTTGAGATTGGCTGTGTTCCATAGCCTAGGAATTGCCTTGCCGTTCTCATCTTCTAAGTGATATGCCCTTTTGCCTGCTAATCCGACCACTTTGTAAGGTCCTTCCAAGTTAGGCCCTAGTTTGCCATCTCCCGGAACCAAGGTGCTCCCCATCACTTTGCGCAGCACCCAATCTCCGATCTTGAATTGCCTTGGATGCACCATTTTGTTATACTTTCTGGACAGTTCTTGTTGGTAGGAGGCGATGTGAACCAATGCTCTATCTCTTCTTTCTTCCGCAAGGTCAAGCTCCAGTGATATGGCTTCGCCATTTAAGTCTGGGTCAAAGTTCTCACTTCGGATTGTAGGAAGGCCAACTTCTAGTGGGATTACTGCCTCCATACCATAGGCTAAGGAGAATGATGTTTCTCCTGTCGATCGCCGAGGTGTGGTGCGGTAAGCCCATAAAACATGAGGGAGTTCTTCTGCCCACTTGCCTTTTGCTTTCTCTAACCTTTTCTTCAATCCATCTAAGACGACCTTGTTTGATGCTTCTGCCTGACCATTTGTTTGGGGATATGCTGGTGTAGAATTGTAGAACTCTATCTTGTACTCTTCACAAAAGCCTCTGAAAATTCTGCCGTCGAACTGAGTGCCGTTGTCTGAGATTAATGCTTTTGGTATGCCAAATCAAGTGATGATGTTTTGCCAAAACAAACTTCTTCACATCTTTCTCCTTGATTGATGTCAGGGCTTCTGCTTCCACCCACTTTGTGAAGTAGTCTGTTGTTGCAAGGAAGAACTTCCTGTTGCCTGGTGCTGTTGGAAGTGGTCCCACTATGTCTAAGCCCCACATTGCGAAGGGCCATGGGCTAGTGAGAGGTAGAAGTTCTCTGGTAGGTTAGTTTATTTGGTGTGCAAACTTTTGACACTTTTCACACTTTTTGACATATTTTTCTGAATCCGCATGCATGTGTGGCCACCAATATCCTTGCGAAATTGCTCTGTATGCTAGTGATCTTCCTCCTTGATGGCTTCCGCATACACCTTCGTGTATTTCGAACAAGAATGCTTCCACTTTGCTGGGGTGGACACACTTTAGGTAAGGTCCTGAGAATGATTTTTTGTACAATGCCAAGGATGGGGAGAGCCAAAATCGCAACGACTTTGCTCTTATTCTGTTGGCCTCTTTCTTCTCTTCTGGTAGGGTGCCATCTTTTAGGAACAATATGATGGGATCCATCCAAGAAGGGCCTAGATCGGCGCAACATACCTCTTCTGCTTCTGGGTCTTCAATGCTTGGTCTAGGCAGGTAGTCGATCAGTAGTGGGTGAGGGATGGAGGTATCTGCCATGGAGGCGAAGCCTACTAGTTCATCCGCTCTGCTGTTTTCCTCCCTGCCGATCTGTTCTATCCTCACTACTTCAAACTTCTTGATCTCTGTTCTGACCAACTCTTGGTACTTAGCCATTCTGTCATCCTTCGCTTCGTAGTTGCCAGATATTTGGTTTACCACTAGTTGTGAGTCGCTGTAAACCATTAGTTTGGTGGCCTTCATGTAGAATGTTGATTTGAGACCTGCCAGAAACGCTTCATACTCCGCTTCGTTGTTTGATGCTGGGAAGCCAAGGTTGACTGCCTGCTCCACTACTAGGCCGTCTGGAGAGATGAGGACTATGTCGAGTCCTGCTCCATGCCGGTTGGATGCTCCATCCACAAAGAGCTTCCACATCTCCCCAACGAACAACTTCCAGCAAGTGAAGGGATCGGATGATGCCTTGGGATCTTCCATGTTGCTGGTGTCTTCTTCAAGGTCCATGCTTGTTGTCTGCCCCTCGTCATCTGGTTGTACCAAGTCTTTATTTGTTGGTGAGTCTTGACTTGGTGTAGTATGGTTTGCTTCTTCCTTGCTTGCTTTACTCTGGTTTGCCTTAGGACCTGACTAAATAACTAGTACTAGGGGTTGCGTTATTCCAACGTCAACTTCCATCCCTAGTTCGATTGTTTCAGTTAGGTCGATTGGGCAGATATGATGACTTCCTGGAGTAAATTCTGCGACAAAGTCTGCCAAACCTTGTGCCTTTATTACGGTTCTGGGTTGGAACTTGATATCGTATTGCCCTAGCTCAACTGCCCACTTCAAGATTCGCCCTGAGAAGTTAGCCCTCTCGAACAACGCTTTTAATGGGAAGGCTGTGAGGACAACTATAGTGTGGGCGTGGAAGTAGTGCGACAACTTCCTTGAGGCCATCATCAAGGCCAATGCCAGTTTTTCCAATGGCAAGTACCTTGTTTCGACGCCCAGCAGTGTCTTGCTGACATAATAGATGGGTAGATGTTGGATTCCTTTTGCACGGACCAATACTGCGCTAATTGCGTGCTGTGAGACTGCCAGGTACAAGAAGAGTTCTTCTCCAGGAATTCGGGTTACAAGTAATGGTGGAGAAGACATGTATTCCTTCAAGCTTTCCAGAGCTCGGTCATATTCTTCGTCCCACTCAAACTTGGCTTTTAAGGCATGAAAAAATGGTCGTAGTCTGTCCGACGACCGGCTAATGAACCGATTGAGCACAGCTACCATGCCGATGAGATGCTGCACTTCTTTTACTGAGTTTGGTCTCTCCAGATCCTGAATAGCCTTAATCTGGGAGGGGTCCGCCTCTATACCCCGGTTAGTCACCAGGAAGCCTAGGAATTTGCCAGATTCTACACCGAATGCACACTTGGACGCATTGAGGCGCAACTTGTGCTTCTTCAGGATCTCAAACATCTCCCCTAGGTCCTTGAGATGGTCGCTCTCATTTTTGCTCTTGACCACCATGTCGTCGATGTAAGCCTCCATTGTTCTGCCTAACAACGGTTCAAACATGTTGGTGACCATCCGTTGGAATGTCGCCCATGCGTTCTTTAGGCCAAAGGGCATGACCTTGTAACAGTATAGTCCTCTTGGAGTTGTAAAGGATATGACCTCCTGGTCTGGTTCATGCATGGCGATTTGGTAGTAGCCTCTATATGCATCCAGAAAGCTAAGTCGGTTGTGCCCCGCCGTTAGGTCTACCAGTTGATCTATCTGTGGTAGAGGAAAGTTGTCTTTTGGGTACGCCTTGTTGACTGTTTTGTAGTCGACGCAGACACGCCACTTGACATTCTTCTTTGGCACTACGACTGTGTTGGAGATCCATCTTGGGTAGTGCACCTCTCTAATTGCTCCTGCCTCCAGCAGGTTTCCTACTTCTTCCGCCACTATCTCGGCGTGGTGGAGTGCCAATCTGCGGGTGCGCTGAATGATTGGTCTGGCAGATGGGTGGACATTGAGTTGGTGATAGATGAAGTTGGGATCAATGCCTGGCATGTCGTATGTGTCCAGGCGAACATTTCGATGTTAGAGGTCAAAAATTCCAAGACCTCTAATCTCTCGGTGCTGGACAACGACGAACTGAGCAAAAAGAACTTATCCGGGTTCTTTTCATCTATTCTTACCTCTACCAAGTCTTCCACCGCTTTCTGGCTAGCCGCTTTGCCAACATCTGCGAACAGTTCATTATTCTCAGGTTCTTCCACCGAATGAACGTATCCTTTGGCAGCGCGGCTACCATTCACCGTGACAAAGCACTGCTTCGACATGATCTGATCTCCATAGACTTCTTCTATTACTCCGGTGTCATTGGGGAACCGCATTACTTGGTGGTAGGATGACGCCACCGATCGCATGGCATGCAGCCATGTTCTGCCCAAGATGATGTTGTAAGTGGAGGGGACCTTTAACAACCAGAACTCCACTTGTTTCGTCACACTCCCTGCTCTGACTGGGAGGATTATTTTGCCAACGGGCCATTCTGGCATGGAGTTGAATCCAATCAGGGGAGATACGGCAGGTGCCAAGTCTTTATCTTGCAACTTCAACTGTTTAAATGTTTCGTAGTACATGATTTCACACGAACTACCCTGGTCAATCAGAATCCGCTTGACGTCAAAATCCTTGACTCGGAGAGTGACGACCAGGGCATCATTGTGAGGGCAATATATCATTGCCAAGTCTTTATCCGAAAAAGACATGACGTTTGTGGCCTCTGTCTTCCCCTTCTTGATGACAGGTTGGGCACTTAACACCTCTCTTAAGTGTTCAGCCTTTTTGATTGATCCCCTAAGCTCGCATACACGCTCGGGTTCAAAGACTCCATGTATCACATTGATAGTGCCTTGAGGTGGGGCGTCGATTGGCATCCCATTGGGGTTATTGTGGTCCTGGGGGGCTGGTTGCACCCCTCCTTCAATGTATTTATCCAGGTGGCCTGCCGCCACCAACTCCTCCAGGTGCTGTCTCAATGGCGTGCAATTCTCAGTGCGGTGCCCCTTTTCTTTGTGGAAGGTGCATCGCGATCTTTGGTCATAGTCCTGCTGTGCTTCTCCTAGTTTGGCTGGCCATCTGACAAAAGGCTCATCTCGTATTTCACTTAGAATTCGGTAGATTGGCTTCTTGAATACTGTTGTTATGGTAGTGCGGACTCTCAGCCATCTTTTATCCTGGTCTTCTTCGTTGTCTCGCCTGCCTCGCCCGTTTCTGCTCGGACGGTTTACCGCGTTGACCTTTGCTGAGGCCTTTTTCTCTAGTATTGCGGTCGTGCTAGATTTCATTTTGGCACATCCTCCTCCACCCTGATGTGCTGATGCACTCTCTCCATCAAGGCTTCCATGGTGAGGGGTGGCGTCATGGTGATTGAGTCCATGAGTCTGTTCTCATCGAAGTCCTCTTTTATCTGCAATAATGGCGAGATTGGTGGGCGTCCCAATCTAGTTGAAGGTCTCGATGAGCTTGTTATAGGATCTTAGGGTCTCTTTGTCGCCCATATCGATGGAGAGTAGCTGGTCGATCTCCACTGGGGTTTTAGTGTTTGTTCTGAACCTTGTTACAAATGCTTCCGCCAATTGCGCCCAGGAGGCTATGCTGCATTCTGGAAGTTTTTCAAACCAAGTCAAGCCTAGGTCGCCAAGGCTTGATGGGAAGAGGATGCACATCAAAGCCTCATTTCGCCGGTATACAGCCATGACCTGGCGAAAGTGGCGAAAGTGTGAGTAGGGGTCCGTCTTCCCCTCATATGTAGTGAATTTGGGCTGTAGGAAGCCTGAGGGTAGAGGCGCGTTCTTAATTGCTGGGACAAACGACGAAGTCTGCAGCCTTGCCAATGCTTTGTCCGTTGGTTCGTAGGCGGGGCGCAGTATTGGCATTCCAACCTCGACGCTTCCATGCGTCCGAGGAGCCAACCGCTGTAAGGCAGAAACTCTGTGCGGATCGTGTGCCCTAACGTCCTCCTTCCATCATGCCTTCTCTTCTAGCACAGTGCGTAAGTCGGACAATCTAGGCAACTCCGTCTGTCTGGATCTTGTTTGGTGCGTATGTGAGGGCCAATAGGTGCTTCCTTCCGTGTACGACCTCTCAGATCTCGTCCTCTCAGACCTGGAGTGACGAGTTCGGGAAGATCTGAATTGAGTATCGCCTGTCTTGAGGTTTTTACTCTCTGCTTGTGAGGGTGTGGTATTCCTACCACGATCTTACGAGTGGCGATGGGGCGTCTTGTTTGTACGCCCCTCTCTTGTCACCACTCCTTTTCCCTTCACCTGGCGCTTTAGAGATTCCATGTCCTCCGCTATTCGTCGTATTAATTCGTCCTACTCCTTGACACGGTCCTCCAGAGCTTGAGGATCTATCCTCCGCCTTTGTCTTTCTGGACTCTGTGAACGAGAGTGACGAGGGCTGTTAGTCCGCCTTCTTCCCCTTGTATCTCTCCTAGGATTCTGTCGTTGTGGCTCCAAATCCGCCATAGGTGGGATGAGAGGTAGCCCTTCGCGCCTCGCACCCCCTTCTAGTGTTTGTCTGTCGATAGCGGACTGTGGTAAATCTTCGTTGTGCGCCATTGATCCTTAAGAGGAAAAGCTTGATCAAGAGGTTTTGTTCTTGTCTTAATTCCCACAGACGGCGCCAATTGTATGGGAAAGAGATAAACCTTCTCGTATAATCCTGTTGATCAAGTCTGTGCTCCTCTGTACGACGTCATTCTACTACCTGAAAATACAAACGTGAGCTAACCGGCGGGTGTGTGCCAGAAACCTCTCCGATGCCTAAGTCAGCAAGCTAGACAAATAGACAAAAGCTCTGTGTATTCAGGAATCAAAGTTGAGTTACCTCTCCATAGGTGATGTCTGTGAGCTTTTGTAGGTTCCGCGTGGTACAATCCTAGTAGGACTTTTACTTCTCCATGCAGAGTCCTCCTAGGATTCAATCTCCTAAAGGATAATGCTTATCCTTCAACACCCCCCTCACTGCTTGAACCAAGTGAGATGGTTTTACTATGGCCGAACTACCGTACGACCGAAATAATACTGCCATACTAGACAGGCAGGTATGGTCGAGGCCACTTCTAGTCCGGCTCTTCCTTTTCTTTCTTCTATCTCGGCTTCGAATGCTAAGACCGAGCTATTCATAGAAGTGTAGAGCCGAACTAACTCAGAAGAGTCCTGAAGAAGTTCTCATACTTCGATTTAGAGGACAGGACCAGGCTAGCCGTAATTCAACGCGACCGAGCTAACTCTAAGTGTGCCCAATCGGCAGCCGAACTGACCGTAGTGCTCTTCTAGACCGGTGTAACTTCAAGGCCTTCTTGGACCGAACTAACATACAGGCCTTTTTACTCAATTCTTCATACTGCAGCCCATAACGGCCCATTACCTTGCTCGGTCCAATTTCCATATAAATTACCCTCTTAATTATTATTATTGTTGTTGTTATTTTGTTGAACACCCCAATACATTCAATTAAACCCATTTCTACCCTTCACCCATGGTTGTCGCTGGAGTAGTCGGAGTTGCTGCCACCTCTCAACGCACACCACTTCATCTCATCCATCCATTGCTCCCCTTCTTCTTCTTCTTCTTCATCCTGAAACCCTAGATCTAGGACTTCATTGGGTTTCAGAATAAGGGAGAAGAAAATAAAGAAGAAGAAGAAAAAGCGGCGACAAAGCAGGAAGGGGAAGAATTGCAATGGGAGGAGGTCATGGTGGTAGAAGAGAAGCGTGATGGTAGCAAATGGCAATGATAGCGGTGCGACGTGGAAAAGAAGAAGAATGGGTTAAGAGGAGCACAACAGTAGCAGCGATGGCGATGGTAGTGATAATAATTGTAGCAACGAGACATGAAGAAGAAGAAGAATATATGGGTTGAGAGAAGCACGGCGGCAGCAATAGTAGTGATGCAACATGAAGAAGAATAATAAGAAAAATGGAGCAGATTGTCGGAAATGAGGAAGACATGACTGAAGTTGGGTGGCTGGCCGAAGATAGGTGGTTGGAAAGGTTAGGATTTTGGCCATTTTGGTCATTTACTTCAAAGACAAAGTTGTATTTAAAAAATTGAAAACATGGCATACTAAACCAATATTTTGAAGTGCATTTAGAGCCTCTTTTGGTCTAACCATCTGCACTAGGGTAAATTACACTCACACCCATTGAATATCTTTGAAAGAACACTATCACCCCTTCATTCTCTAAAATATCAATTATTTCCCTTATTTTAGAAATTTATATAACAAATAGACCTATCTGTGAGTCAACCATGAGTTGAACTCATAAAATTTGCTGATCTAAGCAAAGAATTATCCCTTAATACCTAATTTACCAAAAAACATTTCATGCCTTTGTAACATTGCCACAAATCAATCCAAACTATTCAGTGAGTTCTCATATTCTTAGAGGGTGTTTGTTTGGAAAGATTAGAAGGGAACTTGGACTCTATATCCACCATATCGAGTAATCCGTTATTTGGTTAAAAAATTGTAAGTTGGACTAATAGTCCAATTGGACTATTAGTCTCCCATATGTGGAACTATCTTGTCCTAGGAGAATGGTAGACAAGCCCTCCTTTGGATTAACTATGAAAAAGATAATTTTGCCCTCCGAATATTTAGGGCATGTTTGGTTTAATTTTCAAAAACAAATTTTTTAAAAAAATAAAAAATTAGTTTTATGAAAAAAATAAAAAGTAATTTTAAAAATAATCATCCAAACTTTTAATCCCTAAACAAATATGAAAAACGTATCATTTCTAACTAAATAGTCAAGACTCCTAAAATTAACAGTCCAATCATTCCCTTATCCAATTTGTCCAAACAAATATACAATTTTGTCTTTTCCAAACCCAGCTCCTCCCAGTCATCTTTCTCTTCTCTCTATACTTTTGAATTTATTTTTTGGATAAATTACAAACACACTCCATGAGGTTTACTTAAATTACAAATTACTCCCTGTGATTTTAGAAATTATATTATGCCCCCTAAGATTTCTAATTTCACAATAAATATGTCATTTTATTAATAAATTATCAAGTTAATTAACAGTTGTAAATAATGTTAAAATTTCATTTCAATTAATAATTCAGATAATTTTATTATTATATAGGTGAACAGTTAGAAATTTCACTTTTTCAATTAATTCTATTAAATAAAAAATTCTGATAAGAAGGTATTTGTGATTTTTCAAACTATAAAGAATAATTTTTATTTTAAGTAAATTTCAGGAGTGTATTTGTAATTTACTCTTATTTATTTACTTTAGAGAATTGTTTGGAAAGTCAGTGATAGATTCTCTAACCATCCTCACCTGTATAGGTTCTCTCTGGTCCCCTGGAAATGTCCCGCCATCTTAACCTTTTTTTATTCAAATGATTCAAAAAACCGTTAAGTCCTACACAACCAACAGCCTTACATCTCTCTCACACAAATGCAAAACTCTAAACCACCTCAAGCAAATCCATGCCCACCTCCTCAAATCCCGCCTCCCCGAAAACCCAATCGCCATCGGACCTCTTCTCTCCTTCGCCGCCACCTCCACCTTCACCAACGCCGCCTTCTTCTCCTACGCCTGCTTAATTTTTCAAAACCTTTTCTATAGAAACACCTTCATCTACAACACCATGATTAGAGGCTATCTTCAAGCTCGTTTCCCAATTCCCGCCATCTTGTGCTATCTTGACATGTTAAATTATGGCCTTCCCGCCAATAACTACACTTTTCCGCCTTTGATCAAAGCTTGTTCGAGTCTTTTACCTAATTATTCAAAGCCAATTGGTTGTGTAGTTCATGGGCATGTTGTGAAATTTGGATTGTCACATGACCCTTTTGTTGTTACCTCGCTTATTGAATTTTATTCTTTAAATCTTGAAATGGAAAGTGCACGGATGTTGTTTGATAAAATTCCTGAAAGAGATGTTGTATTGTGGACCGCAATGATTGATGGGTATGGAAAGATGGGGGATGTTGAGAAGGCACGAGCGTTGTTTGATGTAATGCCCGAGAGAAATGTGATCTCTTGGAGTGCAATGATGGCAGCTTACTCACGGGTTAATGAATTCAGAAAGGTGCTTAGTTTGTTTAGATGGATGCAAGAAGTGGGCACGGAGCCAAATGAGTCGGTGTTGGTGAGTGTTCTGACCGCTTGTGCTCACCTTGGTGCTCTTGCACAAGGATTGTGGATCCACTCCTATGCTAAGCGATACAATCTTGAATCCAACCCAATACTAGCCACTGCATTGGTTGACATGTATTCAAAATGTGGTTGTTTGGAGTCAGCGTTATCAGTGTTCAAGGATATTCCTAATAAGGATGCTGGAGCATGGAATGCCATCATTTCCGGGGCTGCAATGAATGGAGATGCTAGAAAATTACTTAATCTATTCGATAAAATGACAATTGATGGGACCCGACCCACAGAGACCACATTTGTTGCTCTTCTCACTGCTTGCACGCACGCAAGGTTGGTTGAGGATGGTCTTAAATTGTTTGAACAAATGGGTACATTCTATGGGGTCAAACCCAAGGTTGAGCATTATGCATGTGTAGTTGACCTTTTGGCTAGAGCGGGTATGTTGAAGGAAGCCGAGAAGTTTATAGAGGAGGAAATGGGTGGTATAGAACGAGCAGATGCAAATGTGTGGGGAGCTCTATTGGGTGCTTGTAGAGTGTATGGAAATGTTGAAATTGGAAACAGAGTTTGGAAAAAGTTGGCTAGTATGGGAGTATCGGATTGTGGAACGCATGTGCTATCGTACAATATCTACAGGGAAGCGGGCTGGGAAATGGAGGCAAGGAGAGTCAGAAGATTTATTGCAGAGACGAGAATGAAGAAAAAACCTGGTTGCAGTGTTATAGAGGTGAATGGTGTTGTTGAAGAGTTTCTTGCAGGTGATCTTTCTCATACCCTGTCAAAAGAGATATGTGAACTGCTTGATTCTTTATTTAACATGATGTATCTTGTTGAGTAAATTTATTTAGAAGTCATTTTCATATTTGTAGAGTACCACTTTTCTTCTTTATTTATACATCTGAATGTCATTGTTCATTCTTTAACATATATGAAAGATTTATACGAATTATGAATTGAATTCATACAGCTGAGAAATGCAACCCCTTCCTTGCCTGATTAGGTTAGATGGAATCATGAATACGGTGAGAATTTTTCTGATCAGCAAAAGAAAGCAGCCTTTTATTATTGAGATCAAAATATTACATCAATAAAGGAAAGAGAGGAAGTGCGAAATAAATGCATCGTGGCAAAACCAAACTTATCCCAACTAGTTTGGCACAATAGAGGCTCACAAAAATCATGTGCAAGCACTTCCAACAAAGCAAAAACAGGTTGACAAGAGGACAACCCAAACAGAAAAAAATAAAATAAAACAAAATAAAAAACAAAACAAAACAAAACAGCAGCAACAAACAAACTGGAGCATAGCAGCTCCCTCTGTTATCAACAGCAGCAGAGCAGTCCAGCTCTACCCAAACATGAGCATAACAACAAATGCAAAAATAAACCAGCAGCATCCAAGTTCCAGTTCAAGATCCACCATTACCAAATCATGATATTACTTACCCCTGGCGCAATATCTTACTTGATCTAGATTATATATAAAGTCATTCACTGAATAATGCGATCCTTTTGTAGAAGTCTTCATCCAAATCGCAACCCTTACTTATATCAACTCACATACCTCAACCAGATTTGGTTTTTTTCCATTGAAGAGTCAATCATTTCTGTACTTCCATACCAACCACAGCACAGCAACAGGAATGGCTTTCCAAACTTGACTTTCCAACCTTTTGAATTTGATTTGCAACCACCACACCAGCAAGGTAGTGACAGAACTAGGAATTACCCACTGAAGTCCCCACCAATTGATCATGCTCGACCAGACCTTCCACGCAAACGGACACAATAAAAAACCATGATTCAAAGTTTCAAGCTCATCTTTGCAGAACAAGCAGCTGAAAGTTGCATTTCTGTCCAAAACTTCAACCCTTCGCAAAAAAATCTGAAGTCTTCACCCTACCCTTCCAAGTAAGCCATGCCAAGAACTGAGCTTTAGGAGGAGCAACATTATTCTATCATAACCTTGGAACTCTGCACTTTGCGCCAAATGCAGATTCACACCATAAAAAAGGATGATTTAACACTGAATATGCCAGAATTTGAGGCTTTCCATTTTAGCCTATCAACAAAACCTTCCCTCAGAGCCTGACATGAGGTTAACAATTCACATAACCTATCAACCTCCTCAATTTTCCAAACAAAAAGAGCTCTTCTGAAATCAAAATTCCAATTCCCATAGCTAACCTTTTTATCAACAAACAACCTGAGAGTACCCTCTTTTTCTGTCGATAAGCTAAACAATCTAGGAAATTTCTCTTTTAGATATTTCTTATAAACTATTCTTAATAAAAGATAGTAAACAAAGGCAAACTCTCAATTTCTAAAGTAACAATAATTTGACAACGATATTGATATTTGGATAATAAGCATATACACTTTTTCAAGTAACAATGACCAAATAACAAGAAAGAATTATTTAGGATCTTTTCTTTTAAAGCATAAAACATTTTAAAATTCCTAACTGACTTCACCCATGAAATATTCAACTATATTTAATTTAATAAAATAGCAATAGATAATTTATGGTGTAAGTTACTTTAATTTTAAACATTTTAGAAGATATATTGTGATTTTTTAAAACAAAAAAAAAATGAGAAGAAAGATTAAAAACATGATTAGTCTGACTGAATCTGATTGGATCCTATTAAAAACTTCATGATCACTAAAATAACAACAAAGCATGTATATATATTAGTTATTTTGGCTTTAAATGCTATTAAAAGTTGTATTATGTCATTTTTTCTAAAAGATGGAAAAAAAAAAGAGTTAAAAATATGTCGTACACGATAGTTTTAAGAATTGCATGAATCGTAAAAAGTGAATTGAATTGTGAATCGCTTATGAATCGTGCGATTCACTAGAGATTTACTTCCAAAATAGATTCACCTATAGATTTGTATCGATTTTGCAAAAATTACGAATCAAATCATAAGATTCTGATAACAGACCCAAACCTCCTTGTTCCTTACTCTTAGAGACCTCCTTCCAACTTATCATATGAATTTTACATTTTAAATCTGACCCTCCCCAAAAGAATGCAGCTTGCATTTTATCGATTTCCGTTGCAACCCCTACCGGCATCATAAAGATCGACAAGTAGTAAACTGGAAGGCACGAGAGAACTGACTTTATCAAAGTGAGTCTTCCAACAAAGGAGAGCAGTCTTGTCTTCCATGTTGCAAGTTTACACTTAAACTTCTCAAGCTCAGATTTCCAAGTGTGCACCCTCTTAGGATTAGCACCAAGTGGTAAACCAAGATATTTAATTGGCAGACATTGAGTAAGGCAATTTAATTTTGCAGCAAAATCAGTAGCAATTGCGGCTCAAACACCTACTCCACATATCACGCTTTTTGTGATAATTGATCTTTAATCCTGACATTACTTCAAAACACCTTAGGATTCTCTTAACAGTCACCAGCTCCACCCAGCTTCACAGAACACAATTGTGTCATCAGCAAATTGAAGGTGAGAAAGTTTCTGCCCATTAGACCCAAAAGTAACACCTTTAATCAACCCCAGGTTTCTTGCTGTTTCAAGCAAAATGTTTAAGCTTTCAGCCACTTTGTTAAAAAGGAAAGGGGTGAGCAGATCACCTTGCCTTAATCCTTTCTCAGGACAAAACTCTGATGATGGGGATCCATTCACAAGCACATAAATTCTGGCTGTGGAGATGCAAGACTTCATCCAGCTCACCCAGCTAGGTCCAAAACCAAACTTGGTAAGCATATCAAGCAAAAAATTCTAATTAACTGAATCATAAGCTTTTTTGAAGTCAAGCTTAAGAATCAAACCTTTCTTCTTCAATCTTTTCCACCAGCCAACAACCTCGTTTGCTATTAGAACACCATCCATTACAGTGAGAGTGAGTGATGAAATTACTAGTGTTGTGGTATTAGGTTGGAAATGTTAGATAAATTGTGTTTGTTTGTGGTAGTATTAATTGGTTGGGATTAAATCTATGAATTGCATAAAAGTTCTTATTATGTAAAAAGTGATTGTTATTTTTGTAAAGCAGAGGACAAAATAATCTTTTGCACCTCCAATTCCACAAAAATGGATTAGCAATCCCAACCTTCAATAGGAATGATAATACCACCATGTGGGGATTCATACCCCATGAAACTTTTAGTCGTATGTCAATTTTGCCAACTGAACGTCATTTATGTGAGGTTCACCGAATTATTAATCTAATACCTTCACTCATGGAGCTCAACAAACATGGTCTCAAAATTCAGGGCTATGATAGCAAAAGCGGGAAAGAATGGTGTTAAAAATCCTATTTGAAGGTCGTGCAAAGTTTTATACTATGTCTAGATCATGAATTTGGATATAGATTTGGAAAATGAAAAGAAAATAGAGAAAAAATTTAGTTTATATTTCATTTGTATTTCCCTTACTTTTTTTTTCCTCCCTTTTCAAATCTCTACCCAAATCCATGATTCAAACACAACTTTAAAGTTTCTACTTTAAAAAAATTAAGAAAAATATTTTAGGAACTAACAAATCTTACTAATTGATATGTCATATAATAATAAAATTTTGAGATAAAACAAGACCCAATTTATAATAAGTGTCACATCTATAAGTTAGGGAAATTTATAGAATTTATTAATTTATATAACATTAGTCAAAAATTAATTAGTTCCTACTTCAAACACAGCCATAATAATCTTGACCTGTGGGCTTGATAGATGTTCACTGTAGAAATCCTTTGTTGTTAAGCATTGCAAGCTGTGTTGATTGTTTCTTGGACATCTGACAATGCATCTCAACTGGGTCAATTTGTTTTTCCTAACATTTGCTAACAAGGTCAATCAAAAAATTCAAGAATTAAGCATCTTCAATCCTTCATTAATTTTTTCATAAAATTTAAATTAAAAAAAAAAAAAAAAGTAAAAAATGTGCCCTAACGTTCATATTTTTATTCAAATTTTAAAAAGAGTAATAATCGGAGATAGTTTTTTGTTTCATCAAAAATGGTTTTAAACAAGTTTTTAGGATGATTTGGAATTTTTCAACAAGATTTTGATGAGAGAGAGAGAGAATTTAGCACCATGAAATGAAAAGTGCATCTTTTAAGGATGCTTTTGAAATGCAGAGGATTGTAGATCATGATGTCGGCAATGACTTTCCTCCTAGACACATAAAAGGAAGTCATCTTCTTTCTGGATCCCACCATCTGTATTATGCACATGCTGTGGTGTAGTGCTTTGCTTTTGGCATTAATTCCCAACTACATTTCTTGGGTTAAACATACAGTAAGATGCCATGAAGATAATTTCATTTCATAGAAAGTGTACCTTCTCATGCAATATGGGAAATGTTTGGAAATTCCCTTTGGGGATGATTCTCACACCCGAAAGTGATCTTGACTTTCTATGTATATGTAAGGTCCACTCATGTATGTATAAAATCTACATCATGAATAGTCTAAATTTGTGAGGATCTTGTAAGAGTGAGAGTCTCAATCATTACTCCATACAATATATCTCAATTACATAGAAAGCGTACCCTCTCTCCATTTCTTATTTTATTTTATTTTTTAAATTTTTTGGGAACATATCTATTGGTCTTGAATTTGCTGAGGAATTTGTAGAGAAAACAGTGAGAAAAAATAAAAAAAATCCAAGTTATTCACTTTTCTTTTATTTTTTTATTTTTCCTTTCACACATTATTCCACAAATTTAAAATTCAAACACAATGTAAAAGAAGCCGAATATAACATAAGAACGTACAATAATCATAAAAATAATTTGAAAAGTCTTCATTTTCATATCTATTCATTTCGTATTTTTTTCTTTTTTTTTAACATTTACGAAGAAAAATTTGAAAACACAATTTCCATAATTTTTAAAAATTCAAAAACAACATTTTGATATTTTCCCAAAACTGGGTTGTTACCGAAAAATTTATCCTGAAACAATTTGTCAAACAAATTTTCATTGTGTTACCAAAAAATGAAAACACAGCCAAGAGATGATTTTATCAACTGCTCTCAGTACTATTCACGCCATAAACAGTGCAATCAACAAATTGATAAAGCATGACAATGTAATACTATATTCCCTTTGCATGACCCAACCAATACATTGAATTGCGTGATACAGTTTTGAACCGCATATAAACTGACCTGCTCCATAGAAAGGCTTGAATCCTCACTACACACCAACCCTATTAAACCACAAAGTTTAATGCGGATTGAAGCAAATTGGACGGCTTTTTGCACAGTCCTAATTGCACCATCACTACTGATCTACATCACCATGGAAAGAAACAAATATATCCCAAGTATATATCGCCAACACAGATATCGCAACAAGTATATATCTCATCTACCTTAGTTACTGGGGCTGGGGCCTCCATAGTAATCTGATAAGCAATCCTCTATTATTGATTGAACAGAGGAACAGTAATCAGTTCATCGATTATTCACTAGACGATATGAGCCTTTCAAGGCAGTCAATCACCGCATCTTGGGTTTTAGATGCAATGCTTTGCATCAAAATCCTTGTCAGATAATAAACTGGTAATGAGTTTACCAAGCCTTTCAGCCCCAGGACCCGGTCTCAGTTCAGTTATATTCGCAATGAAGTGATTTGGGCCGGTTATGTTTGTGCCACCGTTACCAAACCAACTACCTGGCACAAACCCATCAGCAACACGACCTAAAAGCTCGGAATCAATCTTGTCGAGGACTGCTTCATTTCTGCCAAACTTTCTGGCAAAGGGGGCATTGCTATCGACCATTCTCTGAAAGTCAGCATCAGTGAGGAAATGTGGGTGCTGTTTGGGAGGGTTATCCCACGATATGAAATGGAGGTCATGGTTCACAGTGGTGTTTCGAAATTCTTCAGCGTTGCAAATAACTGTGTGGAAATATCCTTCAGGAGAAGAGAGAAAGTTGGCGTAATACATCAGGACTATCCTGGGGAGGTTGTCCCAACCCCATAGACAGAACTCCATAAATGGGCGAGAGAGCATCATCCAAGCAGAACCTGAAGAAATCAATGCAGTGTCTGTATTTAGATTTTTTTTTTTTTTTTAATGATCATAAGTTCAAATCAAAATTAAAAAATTACAAGTTTCTGCATCCTTTCAAATGAATGGACGACTTGAATCTAAAGGAAGACAATAAAATGTTTTGAGCATAATGCACTAGGGAATTGACTTGAACCTAACAACAATCATTCGCAACTCAGTCTACTCCAAGTCCTGTCTTTCAGTTCGAGTCTACCCAGCCAATCAAATTATAACTGTGTTTTTAGTAAGAACTGCAACAGTCTCCCAGTAAATAAATCAGAACCAGCACAGCTGTTGCTCCATGATGATATGGACTCCTAAGGGACAGGTAATTCATTTATAGGTTCGTCATCTTATAGAGAATCCTGGCTTCTCTATTTAAAATAATAAAAATTTATATAAAAAATAAATATAAAAAAATAAAAACATGACAATATTTTGAGCCTGCTTAGATGTGCTGCCCAACTTCTTTTTTTTCAGTAGTTACAATACCTACCTATCATTCATCATATAGGCACTAATAAATTTGATGTGCTAGGTATACTTACAGTTCATCTACTCATGTCACTTGTACTAGTTTTCAAGCTGAAGATTGGGAAAAATAAAAGATAATAACAAAAGAATAAGGCTTAGCAATTATACTTTTTTATCTTATTCAGCATTGAATTAATTTCTTTATACAAGCAGATCAGCAGTTTGAGGCATTAGGCTATCAGCAGATTTAGGTAGGTGATACACAATTTTTTTATAAAAGAATTAGCAAGACCATATTTTTGAAACCATTTTCAAAGAAGATTTGGTACCCAAGGCTACGAACAATGGAATACCAATTGCATCTAGATGCGAATGAATAAACAGAGAAATAGCAAGATATGTTTCTTCATGCCTATATTTTTAGATATGAAATTCTGTTTTCAGACTCCATGCAGCTTCCACTAGTAAACAGAGGAATGCAATATAATGATTAATCATTTGGTTCCACATGCCTTTGTCAGCATTAAAAGAATTAGCCTAAAATATCCATAAATAGCACTATAAATACGTATATCTGGGTAAATCTGCCAAGTCAATTGTTATAGAACTCAGCTGATTAGCAAGGAAGGTAGTTCCTTCTCTTCTACGGATTGGATACGAAAGTTTAACATACTAAACGCCAGCTATCAAAAAGTTGTAAGCAATATAGTTGTCGTGGGAGCACTTGACAGCTCAGATGCCTAATCAGTTGTTTTACATCAAAAGGAACCCAGGTTTTGTTTGTGGTAGTTACTTCATCTGTTTTCACAAGTAGCTTTGATAAATAATGTCAGGAAATGCGAACAGAACTTTTAGTTCAAGCAATGAGAAATCAATTAAAATGAGCTCTCTAGAGCTAGCTTTCTTCACAAAACGATGCTATTTGCCACCAAAAAAAAAACTTAAATTATTGAGAGAGAGAGTAGAGTTGAATTGTCCGAAACTGATTCATATAGAAGACTATAGGGAGAAAGAAAAAGAAAAGAAGAGCAAAAGGGCCATGCCCATAAACTCAAAGGACCCAGCCTAACATGCATGAAGCACGGAGAGTTCAAATAGGGTGACATATCCATATCGAATATCAATACTCCTTGGATACTCACGGATCTGTATCAGATACTTATTAAAAGTATCAGATACTTCTTAATTAATTTGGAGTATCGGATACTTAATTTTGAAGTATCGGATCCTCCAAGTCACGTATTACTTGTTTTACAAAATTAAAATTGTAGCATTTCTAGCATAGTATTCTAATATAATATAACTGTAAGGATAACTATAAGAATATTTTTCTAATACTTTATTTAGTTTTCTGATAAGAAGAACATAGTGAGTTAAATAATAGAATTTGTCAAATTGATGTATCGTAATTGTTTCATGCATGTCCCTTATAACTACATAGAAAGTAAGGATTAATAGTAGAATATAACTATATTAAATAAACAAGTAAACTTGAATATAACATTTTTTACTAGTGCCAAAGGAAAAAGCACAGTGATAAGTTGTGAATTGTTCTATTATTATAATATAAATATATTAGACTTGATATTGAAACGAAATATTTATAAGGCCTATTGAAAATTGAAAAAGTGAACAAGCTACAAACTTAAATTAATAGCTAATTCTTAAAGGTTAGTATTTTGCATTATAAAATTACATTGTGATTTCTCAACATTCTTTAGTTTATGTGTAATTCACTATTAATAATTTTAAAAAAATATATTTTTCACAAATGTATCATAGCCGTACCCGTATCCTATTTTTTAAAATTTTGTCATATCGCCATATCCATATCGTAACGTATCGCATCCGTATCTCGTATCCGTATCTACGCTTCCTAGCCTAACACTCAATATTTATTAATCTAAAACTGAATAATACAAAACAATTCCTAATATTTATAAGCTAAAAACTCTAATCAAAATAATAAACTAAATCCTAACAAAATAAAGAACCCAATTTTAATAAAATATCTAATTAAAGTAGACTTTAAAACAAATAAAAAAGTTACTAAAGTAATTAAAATATTAAAGATAAAATTATGAAATTGTAAATAAAATATCCCGGCCAAAATTGGTGCGTACACCTTCCGCACTGCACCGCATCGCATCGCATCATGATGCCTTGGAAAAAGAAATATCATGTTTTCAAAGATGCCATGGCCAAAGGAATTTTAACTAGGAGTCAATAGCCTGCTAAAGGCAGAAACAAAGTAATCCCAGTACAATTCTAGAGTTTAATGCTTTAAATTACACAACACCATGCATACTCTAACCAAACCCAACCAAACTTTAAGTCCCATCAAATGGGGTCGGTTACATGAATCTTTCTTCTCCACTCAACTCTATCCAAGACCACGTTGTTAGTCAAATTAAGAAAATTCATATTTTTATTTACTATACTAGTCTACGTCAATCTAGATCTATCACTTCCCCTAACACTACCATCTATCGTCACTATATCGCATCTCTTCACTACTGTCTCTGTTGGTCTCCGTTGTAAATGAGCAAACTATCTCAATCTATTCTCTCTCAACTTATCTTCTATCAGTACTCCTCCTAAGTAAACTACAATTCCCTGTAATGCAGATTGTTACTAAATTTCATAGCGATTTACTTTGGACCTAGTTTTTCCAGGCATAATCCTGACCCAGATATTCTATTTCCTTTAGCAAGTACAGTAGGCATTCAGCTGCTTCAATTACAGAAAAAGATTATTTTTAAAAGATAGTTTTTTGCATTTATTCAAAGGGACGGCCATGCAATGAATACGAGTCAAACTAATTAGAAAGAACAATAATTATAGCCAAAACAGAAGTTGATTAATTGCTTACCTGTGAAAAGCTTATATGCAGTAGGTATACTCCGTTTTTCCGATACCCAAAATACATCTGATTTCTGCAAGCTGTACAGACCCGGATCTATTATAACTGGCTTGGCTCTCTGAAATCTAACAATAAGATGAACTTTGTGAGAAAATAGGAAGCTTAAAAATAAAGCATTAAACAGTTTATGATACGAAATTTTGCAAATGATTTGTAAGTTCTTTTAATTAAGAGAAGTAGATGAACCACATACTCCTTCCAGCCAATGTCGCTAGTATGCTCAAGGAAATTAAGGTCTCTCGGTATAGTTGACAAGGTATGAAGCATATCTGTTGAGAAAATTGAAAAAGCACAAAACAAAGCTATCAAAAAGTAAACATGAAGAATTATAATCTCTTCATTTTCAATTTTAGCAAAAAGAAACAATGAGAAAGACTGAAAATCTGGTTTGAACTAGAAACAATTCCGGGTTATAGTTTAGAAACATTATTTGAATTTCTTAGAACCATAGGCAGGCAATTAATAACCAATAAAGTGGTCATGAAGTTGACTTCTTCAGCTTTAATACCCATTAATATATTTTCTTTTCTAATATAAGCAAAGAGACAAAAGTAAATATGCAGCATTTATCTCACTTCATTTCCAATTTCAGCAAAAGAAAAAAAATGAGAAAACTGAAAATCTGGTTAGTGAATTAGAAACAATTCAGGTTCAGACTTTAGATACATCAGTTGAAATCAAAATGGTCAAGGTGAAGTCAAATTACTTAAACTTGAAGAGGTTTTTAGGGCATTGATAAACAAAGCGTAAAATAGTTGTAAATTCTTAACTATACATACTTTTATAAAGAATGAACAACAATTCGAAGCTTATTAACAAGGGAAAATGATTAGCCATTCACAAGAACAGACACTAGTTAACAAAATTGTCATGGAGCACATTAATAGCCATCAATTGAATCCCCAAAAAAACAACAAATTCAATAATAACCCTTCCCAGTTTGTCATCAGGAAAACCAAGAATCCCAAGAAAGCATATAAAAAAAAAATCAACTAACCAAATCAATACACACATACTACAAATTTAGCAACCTGTTGAAAAATACTAAAACTAATCAAATGCTAAAAAAAAAAAAAACCCCAATAATTGATTTCAAAACAAAAACGAAGAGATTGATCAAAATATCAAAATCATACCATCTTGGGTTACCAATGGATAGTCAGAGGCACTCAAATTGATGAACCAATCCCACTCTCCGCCTTCCTTCAACAAAATGGCGGCAGCGTGGAGCGTATTGCTGACCATGGTGGGTCCCCTGTAGGTGATCAAATTGGATCTGATCACCACTCTCACATTCCCAACTCTCTGAAACAAGCCTTCATTGTTGACAAAGTCCACCAGCTCCAACCTCTCCTCCGGCGAGGCCTCGAGGTCTAGGTGAAGAACGTACTGGTTAAGAGGATGGTAAAGGGCTTTGAGAGTCCTCTTCAAGCTCTCTCCATCGCCTTTAGACCCAGAAATCAGATAAGCAAGTCTGGGGATAGGATTGGTCAGTGTGGGAGATATGTGAAGCTTTGATTCGACAAACAATGGGGTTTGTGGAGCCTTGATTGGGTTGCGCCGAAATGGGTAGGAGGAGGAGGTGAAGAGAGAGAGGATTATGAGAAGTGTGGATGTCAGGAGAGAGAAAATTAGGGGAACAAACCATTTCATCTTCTTCTGTGGCTTATTGTTACCATCCATGGCAAAGGCCAAAAGTTTGTAGAGAGAGAAAAAAAAAATACTAAAGAACTGCTACTACTCACTGAAATCTGTTATGTGGGTTTGGGGGTGGAGGAGGAGGAGGAGGAGGAGGAAATGGAAGAGTCGGTGGTTGCGCACCACCAGTCGCCACCAGGAACCACCACCGGAGGTCACGGAATCTTTGTGGTGTATATGTCCTCGGTTTTGATGATGATGAGTGGGTGGGACTGTGGTCTGTTTGGGGTGGACTTGAAAGACTTTTTTAAAGTGGGGAATTATATGGTTTTTGTTTTTTGATGGTTGGATATTAATTACTTGTTTACTTTTCCACACAGCGCCTGCCCCACCTGTAATACTCATACCAGAATGTGGGACAATTTAATTACTGGGTTTGGATTCTCTGTAATTTGTTATCCCATTTGAGAGGATGTTTAGGTTTCATAGTTTTACTTGGGGATTGATTTTCATAATTTGAATTGTTTATTTTTTTTTTTTTAAAACTCGTTAGGTAGAATGTTTACATAAAAAATTTCATAATCAGATATCGATAGATATATGTTTGAACTATATTTATTTTAAAAAAAATAAATGACAAATATAATTTTAAAAATAGACATCAATTTTTTATAATATAAATATAATTTAAACATATAATTACACATATTTGATCATCTTTTTTTTACAAAAATATTTTACTTAATGGTGTTTTGAAAAGTTAATAAAAAGTTAACTTTTGACTTTTTTAACCAAAAAAGTTAACTTTTAGATAATGATTTGGGTAAAAAAACTATTTTTTTTTTACTAAAAAAGATAAAAATTAACTTTTTGCTAGCTTGCCAAAACAAGCCTAATAAATTCTAAAAACTAAGTTCAAACCAAGATGAACCCACCAAACCCAAATACTTTTTCAAGTTAAGATGGCCAACTAGACAAAATACAAATCTTTAATTAATTGTTCAGAAATTGTCCATTTTCTTTCACTTAGAAGAAAAAAAATTTGTTTGATGTTTGAGTGTGTTTGAGTTTTTTCACTATTAATTATCTGCTAATTTATTATTGTTTTTTCATATTTCATTTTTAAACTATTAATTTCATTTATTTGATTTCTAAAATTTCATGTGATCTATTTAGAGATGATTTTACAGATCAATAGGTAAATCTATTTATACACTAATCAATGTGTTTGATTTTAATTTTTTGAAAATTAAATTTTTATTTTTCGTATTTTTTTGTTTTTAGTAAATATTTTTAAAAGTTTAAGCATTTTTTAACTTTTTTAAATGCACCTTATTTAGATGTATCTAAAAAGTAAAATATTTATAAAAAAAAATAATAAATACACAAGAATACGAAAAATGTAATGAATTCTCTTTTTATTTTTTTATTTTTTTGGCATTTTTGGTTTTTAGTGATTTTCTAAAGATTTTTTTCACAAATATTATATATTTTAAATATATTTATGTTAGGTGTATCTAAAAATTTAAAAAATTTCTTAGAATATTAATAAAATTCAATAAAAAAAAATACAAAAAATATAAAATTTTAATGTTTTGAAAAATGAATCCTGAAAATTCAAACCAAACAAGGTTATTAATTCTCTCAATACATACCATTTAACCATTAAATTTATATAACAATAATATGCTCAAATAAAATGACTATTAAGTACAATATGGGTGTGTATATACTCATTTCAACAATTCACATATGAAAACACAAATATCATTGCACACACCATCACCTAGAACAAATTTCTTTTTTTATTATTTTTCAAACTCAAAATATTATTGTTTGAAGATTTAGGGTTTTAAAATATTGAAATTAATTAATTTTAAAGATTTACATCCTATGGATGGCATTGATTTGGAACAAAACAGCAATAAAAATGCCAATTACTTTATTATTTATCTTTTTCGTATTGATTAGAAACAAAATATAGTTGTTCATCTTTATAACAATGTCTTATTCGTTCCATGCAGATGCAAAGTTAAACATTTACAAAATTTTCAATTATTTATATTTGAACAGAATCATTTTGTTCATATTATTATAGTTGAACAAGTATTAGACGTTCACATATAAAAATTGAACATTTTGGTTTAGTTTGAATATAAATTTGTGAACATATTAAAGTTTTTAAAACTGTATTTATAAACAATACTAAAACTATTTTTATGTTTAAAGTTTTGCAGAATACCACACTGATTGCTTCGTCGCTATAAAATTTTAGCCCACCATTTGGTTTTCGCCTTTTACTCTCACGTTGCTTCAATAAATTCAATCCAGATCGGGGTAAGAGAGGCACAGGAATTTAAAATTACCGTGAATTGTATTTTGGACCTTATTATCTGTTCAACTGTCATGGTGTCTATATCATCTTGTGTGTGTTATAGTGTGTATTGTACTGTTTGGGTTAGGCTAAAAAAACAATATTATGGTGTGTGTTGTTGGGGAATTTTCAAAATGGGTTTTCAAAATTTATTATTTAGTTTTTAGGTGTTTTCAAAACTTTCCTTGTTTTTCTTTAGAAAACTTGAAATAAGCTTGGGGACTTTGTCCCACATTGGAAAGAGAGAAAAATATGGAACACTTAATAGAGTGCTACATGGAATATTCCTTTAAATATGAAGTTGTGGGATGAATGCTAGTGTACATGCATTCACACCACAAGGATTGTGCTTCGTACTATCTACACACGCAAGCTTGGGCAGTGTGGCGTTTGATGGTGCACTTTGAACTTTGCACAGACGCAAGGCGCCATCAGGGCGCTTTCCTATTTAGATCAGACAAGTTGGAGCGATAACGTAGATCTAATGTGACATAGGTGATGTGGAATACAATTTGCTCCACGTGGCAGTGATGTAGCGTCTGTTGGCGATAAGTCAACCAACCAATCGAACGGTTGCATGCCCGATCTAGAGCGATTCGATTATAGCCGTTGATTGGAGATATGCGCGATCGTATGGATGAGATGGCACCTGATCGTGATTGGGTATGATCAGTCAAGGCATCTATTCTGTGTGAAAATGATTTACACCGTAGATCGTCGATCCAATGGTCAGATCTGATAGGATGCAATCAAAGGACATGACCATTCAATCAGATGCATCAAGGCCTATAAATAGGCTGTGAAATCAGCCATTTCAATCATCCAAAAATTAAAAAAGTATTCCTACAATTCTCTCGCTCTCCCTCTCTCTCCCTCTCGATTTAGAGTTTCTTAAGCAAGTTTTTGCTTTTCTTATTAGTAATCAAATTTTGTAGACTTGATTATCAGTGTCTTGGTTTTCTTGATTATATCAAGAGTATTCTGATCTATTATCATCAATGCAGACGCTAATAGACTTGATTTTTAGATCAGGCTTCATTGTATCCTGGAGGCGAATTTGTTGTAACCCCCTGCACACCTTTTTGGTAGGTGCAAATATTGTCTTTAGAAAAACAACTAAGTAACGCGACTTCAAGTACCAAATTTCTGTCTATATAGATATGATCATCACCAAGTTTTGAAGGCTCGAAGACCACCAACTGAAGAATTCAAAACGAATTATTCCAACAATCTAAAGACAATATTTAGATATGGTGATGTCTATTCAAAAAAATGACTCAAGATTTTATGAAGCTTGACCGATTTGATGGAGGAAATTTTCGACGCTGGCAAAAGAAGATGCACTTTTTGCTCACCACTCTCAAAGTGGTCTATGTATTGACTACCCTCTCTCCGGAGCAAGAAGATGAGATTATGGAGCAAATCCGTACCAGAACCAAATGGGAGAATGATGACTACATTTGTGGAGGACATATTCTGAATGCGCTATTAGACTCTCTGTTCGATGTGTATCAATATCTTGAAACAGCAAAGTAACTCTAGGACATATTGCAATCAAAGTACTTCACCAAGGATACCACTAGTAAGAAATTTCTTGTTAGTAATTTTATGTATTTTATTATGATTGATACAAAGCCCATTATGGAACAATTCCATGAGATCCAACATATTCTGAGTCAGTTTCGACAAAAGAATATGAGCATGGATGAATCTATTGTGGTTTCGTCTATAATGGAGAAACTATCATCTTCTTGGAAGGATTTTAAGAAAACTTTGAAACACAAAAAGAAAGATCTAACTGTAGAAGAATTGGCTCAACACCTCCAAGTTGAGGAAGAGTCAAGACTTCTTAAAAGTAAAGATAACCAATTAGCTCAGACTTCCAAGATTCATATGGTGGATGATGGTAAGAAGTTCAACAAAAAGAAGCGTAATAGTGACCCCCAACTTGAGAAAGATGCCAAGAAGCCGAAAGGTGCTTGCTGGCACTGTGGCAAGCCAAGGCACTTTAGAAATGAATGTCGATCATACAAGAAGAAGCTAGAAGCATCAAATGCTAAGAACAAGTTCGTAGCTGTTGTATCTGAGGTGAACATGCTCGAAGATGCTGGTGACTTGTGGATTGATTTAGGAGCAACAAGACACGTCTATAGCGACAAGAGCCGTTTCACTACTTATGAACAAGTGAGTGATGAAACAGTTCTCTACATGGGCAACTCTTCAACTGCTGCTATCAAAGGCAAAGGGGCGGTGGACCTAGAGTTTACATTTGGAAAATTCTTAAGTCTTAATGATGTTTATCATGTACTTGATGTTAGGGAAAATCTTGTGTCTAGAAGCCTGCGTAATAAGCATGGTTTCAAGTTAGTATTTGAGTCAGACAAATTTGTCCTATCTAAGGGTAAGATTTTTGTTGAAAAGGGCTACATATATCAAGAAATGTTCAAACTTAATGTTATCAATAATATATCTATTTCTACTTATATTGTTGATTCTCTTTCTTTATGGCATGCTTGTTTAGGTCATGTTAATTCTAGGAAACTGCATGATATGATTAATTTAGATTTAATTCTGAAGTATGACATTAATATGTTTGAAAAATGCAAATTTTGTGTGCAATCTAAAATTACTCGCATTCCATTTCTTAAAGTAGATAAAATTACATCTCTACTTGAACTTGTGCATAGGACTTAGATAGAGGCGGTGAATACTATTTTCCAAAATATTGTGAAATAGTGGTATTATTCATGAGAAGTCTGCACCCTACACACTACAACCAAATGGAGTAGCTAAAAGAAATAATATGACATTAACATAAATGATTAATGCTATGATTTCTTACTCTAGTTTAAGTTCTGATTTTTGGGGTGAAGCCTTGCTCATTGCATGTCACATGCTCAATAGAATTTCTCTCAAGGAAAGAAATGTTACTCCTTATAAACTTTGGAAAAACAAGAAACCTAATCTAGGTTACTGGAAAACATGAGATTGCAGAGTAATAGTCAGATTGCCTGAACCTAAAAGAAAGAAATTAGGTGAAAATGGAATTGAATGCATATTCCTTGGCTATGATATATATAGCAAAGCATATAGGTTTATGATAGTATAGCCCAATGGTTCAATGGAAACAAATATTATCATTGAATCATGTGATGTGATATTTTATGAGAATTGTTTCACAATCATTCCGAAGTTGGATTCTAATCAAGAAAATGAATTAACTCCTTTGATGTCTACAAAGGAAAGTGAACAACATGAACCCATTGAGTCTAATGAACCTAATGAGTTTGTTAAGCTAAGGAGGAGTAAGAGGGCTAGGACTGAGAAGTCATTTGGCCCTAATTTCATTGTTTACCTTGTAGAAGTAACTAGGAAAGCTTATTGTAAGCAAACAATGATTTCTTTGAATATGGACTCAAATCCATTAACCTTTGAGAATATTATGAAGTCTCAAGATGTTGCTTTCTAGAAAGAAGCAATAAACAATGAGATGGATTCTATCATTCGTAACAATACTTGGATACTTGCTAATTTGCCACCTGGATCTAAACCAATTGGTTGTAAATGGATTTTCAAAATAAAAATTAAAGTTTATGGCATAATTGACAAGTTCAAAGCAAGATTAGTTGCTAAGGGTTTTACTCAAAAGAAGGGTATCGATTATTTTGATCTATATGCTCTGGTAGCCAGAATTGCCACCATTCAAGTTTTGATTGCCTGAACCTCAATCTACAAGCTTGAAATCCATCAAATGGATATTAAGACCGTTTTTCTAAATGGAAAGTTAGATGCGGAAATCTACATGCAACAATCGGAACGATTTGTTGTATGGAGTAAAGAACACAAAGTGTGTAAACTCATGAAGTCACCATATGGACTGAAATAAGCTCCAACATAGTGGCATGAGAAATTTGACAAAGTAACAGTGTCAAATGGTTTTAGGATACATGAATCTGATAAGTGTGTGTACAGTAAGTTTACTGGCAATAGAGGTGTAATCATATGCCTATATGTAGATGGCATGCTTATTTTTGGTACTGACAATGATGTCATTGAAAGTACTAAAAGTTTCTTGTCGTCTAACTTTAGTATGAAAGACATGGGCTTGGCTGATATTATTCTAGGTATTAAGATCAAACAAGAGAACAATAATTTGATTTTTACCCAGTCGCATTATGTTGAGAAAAATCTTAAGAAATTTAATCAATATAATTGTACACACATGTCTACACCTTTTGATTCAAATTTGAAATTCTATCCTAATATTGGAAGAGCTGTTGATCAGCTAGAATGCTCAAGAGTCATAGGTAGCCTGATGTATGTCATGACTTGCACTAGACTTGATATTGTATTTGCAGTGGGAAAACTTAGTAGATACACTAGTAATCCCAATAGTGTGCATTGGCATGCTGTTAACCAAATACTTAGATACTTGAGGAAAACGATAGACTATGAAATAATTTATAATGGCTATCCAGCAGTACTAGAAGGATTCACGGATGCTATCACTCGTCCACGAGTGGTTGGATTTTTACTCTTGGAGGATGAGCTATCTCTTGGAGTTCTAAGAAGCAAACACGCATAACAGACTCAACCATTGCGTTATAATTTGTAGCATTGGCTTCTTGTAACAAAGAGGCAGAGTGGCTAAGGAATCTCTTATTAGAGATTAAGATATGGCCAAAACCTATGCCACCAATATCTTTACATTGTGATAGTGAAGTAACTCTATCACGGGCTTATAGCCATGTCTATAATGGAAAGTCTAGGCATATAAGACTAAGACATAGTTGTGTAAGGCATTTATCACAGAAGGTGTGATTACCATTAGTTATGTAAAGTTAAGTGAAAACTTGCTTGACCCCTTAACAAAGGGACTTGTAAGAGATTTGGTGTGGAAAACATCAAAGGGGATGAGTCTTAAGTCCACTTAACATAATCACTTCTGATGGAAACTCAACTCAACACTTAAAGAAGCATCAAGTCTTGAGTTCAATGAACCTAAGTACACCATATATCGTGATTGCAAGCATTTAGTTTTATTTCATTTTCATCACAAGGTTAAAGTGCTTAGTACTTGTAATGTGGAAAGAAGATGATGAGTTAGCAAACTCTTAATAAGCTTACAACTGGGTTGTTAGAGTACTGTAAATTACAGGGGTATTCTTAATAAGCTTACCTATGTGAGTGTAGGAGGTGGGTCGCTTCATATGAGTCCATGGGCTTGACTCTAGAGCGCTCATGAAATAGGATATAGACACAAGGTCAATCCACATGTCTGTTTGTTTGAATACTTGAGGTAACCTGTACTGTGCATGAGACATGTCCTGTTAGTCGTATAAGATCGCTAGCTCAAAGACAAGTCTACTATGCCATCTTAACTAACTTTGAGATGTCTTCACTAAATGGATGATTCAAATCATAAGATATCTTCACCTATGTATAAGACTACCAAGTGAACCAAGAACCATCATCTGATATTTTGAAAATGGTGGGAGAATGTTGGGGAATTTTCAAAATGGATTTTCGAAATTTATTGTTTAGTTTTTGGGTGTTTTCAAAACCTTCATTATTTTTCTCTAAAAAGCTTGAAATAAGCTTGGAGACTTTGTCTCACATCGGAAAGAGAGGAAAACATGGTGCACTTAATAAAGTGCTACATAGAATATTCCTTTGAATATGGAATTGTGAGATAGATGCTAGTGTACATGCACTCACACCGCAATGATGGCGCTTCACACCATCTGTACATGTATATGCACACGTGTGCGCACATGGCGTAGGCAGTAAACTGTGTGGCGTTTGATGGCACACTTTGCACTTAGTACGAATGCATCGGCGCTATGAGGATGCTTTCCTACTTGCATCGGACAAGTTTGAGTGATGAAGTGGATCCAACGTGGCATGGTGGATGTGGAATACAGTCAGCTCCATGTGGTAGTGATGTGGCGTTCGTTAGCGATGAGTTAACCAACCAGTCGAACAGTTGCGTGTCCGATCTAGAGTGGTTCGATCATAGCTGTTAATTGGAGATACGCGCGATCGTATAGAAGAGATGGTACTCGATCGTGATCAGGTATGATCAGTCAAGGCATTTATTCACCATAGATCATCGATCCAGTGGTCATATCTGATCGAATGCGATCAAGGGACATGACCATTCGATCAGATGCATCAAGGCCTACAAATAAGCTGTGAAATTAGCAATTTCAGTCATCCAAAAATTCAAAAAGTATTCATGCAATTCTCTCTCTCTCTCTCTCTCTCTCTCTCTCTCTCTCTCTCTCTCCTTCTTGATTTAGAGTTTTTAATCAAGAGTTTCTTAAACAACTCTCTCTCTCCTTCTTGATTTAGAGTTTTTGATCAAGAGTTTCTTAAACAAGTTTTTGCTTTTCTTACTAGTAATCAAATTCTGCAAATTTGATCATCAATGTCTTGGTTTTTTTGATAATATCAATAGTATTTTGATCTACTGTTGTTTGTGCAAAAGTCGGTAGACTTGATCTTTAGATCAGGCTTCATTGTATTTTGGAGGTAAATTTGCTCTAACCCCCTGCACACATTTTTAGTGGGTGCAAATATTGTCTTTAGGAAAGCGACTAAGTAACATGACTTGAAATACCAAATTTTTGTTTTACATAAACAAGATCATCGCCAAGTTTTGAAGATCCGAAGACCACCAACTAAAGAATTCAAGATGAATTGTTCCAACATGTGTTGAGTGAAAAATCAAAAGTTCAAAATATTATTGATGTAAATTAAATAATGATGTGTATTAAGAGGATTGATGATATGTAAATAGAATCATCCTAGATCAATAACGGTTAAATCTTGAATTGATGGATAAATATATCACTTTAAAATTTGAATGACTTAAATCATATAATCAATTATTATTTGCTCTTACTATAACTAATTAGATGGGTGTTTTTTATTGTATGATTAAATTTTTTAAAGATTTTTTTACCATTAAAATATGTTTTAATGATTTATTTATTTATTTATTTATATAATTAACTTTAATTTGGACTACATGAACCAAAATCATAAATTTTAGGGAAATAAATTCTATCTCACAAACAAGTACTCCTATTAGTTCTAAGTTTTTTCTATTGATCTGTTAAGTCCTATTAATGGAGAGTTTCTTTCTGTGTAGTCCTATTTTTTATTTTGATAGTGTTTTGGTAAACAACTATACTCTTTTATTAATGCGACAAGTCTGATGTAATATTTCAATGTGGCAGGTATTAATGTGACACTTCAAAAAAAATTAAAAATTCCTTAGTGTACTTTTCCTAAATGTGACAACGTGGCGTTATGATGTGACACTCTAAAATTTTTACTCTATAAAAAATAAAAACTCTTTAGTGTATTTTTTCCAAATGTGACAACTAGGGGTGTAAATCTAGCCTGGTTCGGCCCGGCCTATGTTGGGCCTCGCAGGATCCCGCCAAAAATTCGGATCGGGCCGGGCCAGACCAAACCACGGGCTAAAAAATTAGGCCCAAGCCCAGCCCTAGGCCTAGGGGTATTCGGGCCTTGGGCGGGTTGGCCAAATGGGCCTAGCCTCAGGCTTAGGCCGGTCTGACAATTTTTTTTGTTTTTTTTTTTTTTATTTTTTTCTACCAAAATTTTATCATTTTCCACTAAAAAAGACACTGGGCCTTTAGCAGCCCAGAGCAGGCCTTAAATGGGCCTTAAGTGGGACAATATATTGGGCTACGGGCTAGGCTTCAAAATGATAGCCCAAGCTTAAGGGCTCGGATTGGGCTTGGGGCCGAGCTGGGGCTGCGAGTAGGTTTCGAGCCGCCTACGGGCCGCGAGCTATTTTTACACTCTTAGTGACAACGTGGCGGATATGATGTGTCACTTTAAAAAAAATAAAAATTTCTTGGTGTATTTTTCTCAAACGTGATAATATGACAGGTATGATATGACACTCTAAAAAAATTAAAAACTCTTTACTATACTTTTTCCAAACGTGATATATGACACTCCAACGTAGCGGGTATGATAAAACTCCTTAGTGTACTTTTCTTAAATGCAACAACGTAGCAGGTATGATGTGACACTCCAAAATTTTTATTCCAAAAAAAAAAATAAAAACTTCTTGGTGTACTTTTTTCAAATGTGATAACGTGGCGGGTATGATGTGACACTTCAAAAAAATAAAAACTCCTTAGTGTATTTTTTTCAAACGTGACAACGTAGAAGGTATGATGTGACACTCTAAAAAAAATTAAAAACATTTTAATATTTTTTTTTCAAACGTGATATGTGACACTCCAACATGGTGGATATGATATGACACTCTAAAAAAATTAAAAACTCTTTAATATACTTTTCCTAAATGTGATACTCTAACGTGACATGTATAATGTGACATTAAAAAAAAATTTTAGTATACTTTTTCTAAATATGATACTCTAATGTGGCGAGCAAATGAGTCATTACATGTGCAAAAGAACTATATAGATCACAAGAAAAAATATGAAATTATATGGATTACAAGTTTAAAATAGGGTAAACTATCAATAGGCCATAATAGTTTGACTTAATTCCCATTAAGTCCTATTGAAAATAAGTTTTGATGAAATTGTCGTTAAAAATAATTTTTTTGTGACAATTTTTATATATGTCGTTAAAAATTGACAATTATTAGATAATTAGTCTACTTATTAGTACCTACACATATGTAATCCTTTAAAATATGAGACTTATTAGTCAATTCCTCTAAATTTTAAGGATGTAATGCTTGGTTATCATTTTTCTAAAACACTTTTCAGAAAATTTTACTTTTTTATTTTTCGTGTTTTTTATTTTTACTGAATTTTTTTAATATTTGGAGCAATTTTTAAAATTTTTAGACATACCTAACATAAATATACCTAAAAAGTAAAAAAAAAAATTGAAAAAAAACTTTTAAAAATTCACTAAATACCAAAAATATATAAAAAAAAAATGAGAATTCACTACATTTTTTTTTTGTATTTTTATGTATTTATTAATTTTTAAAAATATTTTTTCACAAATTTTTTACTTTTTAGATATGTCTAAGTAATGTGCATCTAAAAAAGTAAAAAAAAATTTTAAAATTTTAAAAATATTCACTAAAAACAAAAAAATACGAAAATCAAAAAATTCAATTTTTAAAAAATTTAATTCAAAAAACTTAAACCAAACATAATTACTTCAAAAAATAACGATAGATTATGGAATAAAGTGAAATTGACGTTTTTTTTTTTTTGGAACGCGAAGTGAAATAGACTCTTGATCTTTCTATCAGCGACCTGGTATATGTTAATGACGTTTCCGTCAGCGACTTGGTATACTTTGATGGGGTCGGAATTGCTTTCTGTTCAGATATAGATGGAATGGTGGTGTTCGGGTCAATGTTTTGAAAATGTAGTCGGTAAGCGAATTGGAAAAGGACTGGATGGACGAATTATCAATTTAATTATCATGTTATAATGGTTAAATCGTTATAATTAATATTATATAATTAAAAAATATAATTATAAATTATAAACAAATAAATATATATATAAATACTTAAATAAAAATAAAAATTATTACATAGTACTTATTAATAATATTTAATAAAGTCATAATTGATAAGAAAAAATTACTTGTTTTAACGAAATTAAACTTTTTTAACATTCTCTTCAAACAAATTGATTGAATGCTAGATTTAATTTCGGAGAGAAATGAAATATTTAACTCTTCCTCCAATCAATATGATTCAAATAATTTGATTGAATCTCATATAGAATTTTGTAGGTTCTTTTTGAAAAATCTTTTCCTATAAATACCAATAGACTTTCATAATCTCCCAAAGCTTTCAATGAAACTCTTTCTTATGAGAAGAGATTCTAGAAGTAAGAATTTTTAGTTAAAATTTTGAAATATATATATAAGAAAGAAAGAAAGAAAAGAAAAGAAGAAAAATAAAAATAAAAAAATTAGAAAATTTTCAACCACCGGGTCTTTCCAAAACCGGTACCGGGTCACTAGTTTTCCCGATTAAATCGGCAGTTTTAACGGTTTTGACAATCTAGGTCAGTTTTCAGCCTAATCCAGGTTTTGAGGTTCTTTCGAACCGAAACTAGGCTCGAGTCCCGGTTCTACTAGTTCGACCGGCCGATCCGGTCTGGGTTTTAAAACATTGGTTCGAATCACTTGTTTTGTTTTGATAATTTTTAAGATTTTTCTGTATATATTATTTATTAAAAAAAAATTAAATTAAACCGATAATATGATTTATAACATTTGTCATACAAAATAAATAATTTATTTTTAAAAATACACAAGTCATCCATTTTTTTGAGTGGCCAATGTAGTAAATTAAATAGATAACAATTATTAGATTAACATAAGTTTTTTTAGAAATAATTGTTAAAAATTCCAAGTTAAGGAACGTATAAGGTATTACATTTAGTAGATATTTTTTGTTGATAAGAGATTTACTCTTTGTAAAATAATTTGATGAGAAATCTTTTTATTGATTTCGGAGGACATTTTGTTTTTAATTTTACCCATTATTTATCTGTTGACTATTTGTTCAAATTATATCTATTTGTTTAAATTTACATATACCTGTTTAAATTATTTTCTATTTGTTCAAATTTATATTTATCTGTTCAAAATTTTTGACTATCTATTCAAATATTTACCTTATTTGTTTAAATATCTATCCAAATTTTATTATCTCTTCAATTTTTTTTTCTAATCTATTTAAATCTATTTGTCTCTGTCTCTCTAGCTATCAAAAATTGAAATCTCTTTGTTCTTATATGTTAAAAATTTGTGTCATAATTTTTTTTTGTTTATCTGTTGCAATTATCAACAACAACAACAACAATAACAATAACAAAGAAAGAAAAGGGTTTGATCTGTTAAAACTTCCTTAACAACAACAACAATAACAAAGTAAGAAAAAAAGATATATTCTGTTGAAACCAAAATTGATGAAAAAAAAAAAAACAACATTATTGCTCAAAAGTAACTAAATAATGATTTTACTCAAATATATAAATAAATAAGCAAACTAACACAGAACTAAGCTTTGAATTTTTTCCAGATCCAGATCTGATCCGATATAGACTGATGAGAGAAAGATTAACCAGAATGAGGTTGAACAGAGTGGGCTATTCGACTTTGATGAACTCAGAGTCCAAGGTCCTTAGTTCGTTATTAGCAGATTGATTTTCGGTCTTGGAGATCTCGACGTGTTTCTTGTAGTACTCGATGACCTTAGCGAGGATCTTGTTGGTGACGTTAGAGAGAGGAATGACAATGTCAATCATGTCTATTGAGACAATGAATCAAATCACTCGAATGAAGAGAGAGAGAGAGAGAGAAATGATCAGATCGGAGGAGGAGGGATCACAGATGTAGAGAGAGAAAGAAACCTTAGGTTGATAAAAGATGATGGCGATGATGAAGAGAGATCCACCGATGATAAGAGACATCAAAAGAGGAGGGATTGTCGGCATCGGTCTGACATCTCTATCGCCGGAACATTGACGAAAGCAAGCTTCTCCAGACAGCTTTGAAGGAACACGCTTAATGTGATGTGTAGCCAACGCTACCGCTACCACCACAACTGTCAAAGTGGGTGTTTGGGAAGTGAGTTTTTATGTAGATTTTAGTAGATGTAGGTTTTTATGAGATAAATTTTTTTTAAGTGTTTGGGAAGATAGTTGAGTTTTTATGTGGTTGGATGTGATGTTTGTGAGAGAAAAAGTGAAATGATTATGGGGTTGGATGTGATATTTTGTTTGGATGTGTTTTTTTTGGTTTTGCAAAACTTTTGTCTTTTAGTGGTTTTTATGAGATAAAAAATTTGGGATGTTGCTTCCCAAACACCACCAAGTAGAAAGGCTCGGTGACAAGAGTGAGGAACCCTAGCTCCAAACCCTCACAGATGTAGGAAAAAGAGAGGGGGAGAGAGAGAGAGAGAGAGTTTGGTTTGTTTTACATCCTGATCATGTGTACCAATATATATGTATATGGGTATTCTGATTATTTTGCTTAAACTTGTCCTTATGAACAAAATATTTCAAAGTGTCTTTGGGCAAACAAAATTCAACATTGGATTTATGGACCAAGTGTATCAATAATATGTAAGAAACTCTCTACAAAATGAACGATTTGAATTATTAAAATAAAATCCGTAATGGGCCCAATGGGCCTGAACGACAGGCTCTAGTCCAAATCTTGGATTGAAAGGAAACCCAACCCATTCTAATGTTTGGATTTATATCAATGATTCAAATAATTTATTTAGCAGAACCCACTAAACTAAGTATTAATACAAAAAAATCAAAATAATCGAACATCATAAGTCCATGAATAGATTACATTGATCTTAAAAAAACAAAAATAAAAATTATCTTTAAAATCATAAGTACTACAACCTCTCTTCCACTACCACCACAACATCCACCATTGTCATCATTGAATATAAGTACTACCATCATTTCATTACTATTACCACACCATCACCACAATCACCATTACATTACCACCGTCTCTCCACCGTTACAACTACCCTTTACTTCCATAACTATTGCCACCATTACTGTGATGCCCCGAGTCATTAACTCGACTTGAATGTACCTTTTTGGACTCATCGACTTATTTTCGGACCATGAGCATCATGTATCGTGTTAATTTTTGAGCGGTGAACCATGTCTAGGATTCCCTTATTGCTTCCAGAGTTAGAATTTCATTTCAGGCGTAAGGTTGAAAAATAAGAACTTAGAAAACACTCAAACTAGAAAACCTATTCATAATTCGATCACACAAGCAGTCGACAATCAGCGAGGGTGGGAGGAGCCACTGCATGTGTGGCCGTGGTTGGCCCACTTGCGTCCATCACTCGAGTTGCAGTGAGCTCTGCCCAAGCGGTCAATCTTGAGTGGCATATTGCTTGAAGTCTGAACGAACGGCCAATATTCACTGCACGAGCGGCGAGGCGGCTGCAGGATTGGCCAGATGCGTTTTTGCCTCAATTTTTATGCCTTTCTGTCTCAAGTGCTAACCCACTTTCTCTTTTCTCTGCCCTTTCTCTCTACATCTTTTTTCTCTTCACTTTATCTAAGAACAAAACCCAACACCCACAAATCCTTCAATCCATCAAGTTCAACAAAGTTTTTTATATTCGTTCTTGGGACCAAAATGACGAGCGTATTGAGGTCATTGTTTTGACCGGTGGAGATCAATTTCCAGCGAATTCGAATTTGGGGGTTTTTGTTCTTGGTTCTCCTTTTCTCTTCAAGAGGTAGGAATTTCTCTAATTTCTTTTAATATTATCCTCACAGATGGGTATGTGGTATTTAAATAAATAAATTTTATAAGTATTGTAGGATTTTCAAAGCATGCTTTATGGGTTAGGGTTTGCAGCTGTGTTAGATATTTCTTCACATTCTCTCTTTAAATTGAGTTTTGAAGGTATTGGAGTGTAGTAAAAAATTGAGATGGAAAAGCCCTAATTAATCAAGTAAAACCCTAACTTTCTGACATTATGTGAATTGCAGAAATTGGAAATTTTGAATCACTTTGGAAAATTTGAAATTAATGTCATTAATCAAAGAACCGCTAATAATTGAAAGCATGCATTTTGTACAATTTGATTGAGATTTTGAGAAATTAAAATTGAATATTGTAAATTAACGCATATGAAACTAGAAATGTTTGATGTGTTATAAGAATTATATGAGGATGTAAATAGATGATTTAATGGAAATTTTGAAATTGATTGGAATTATAAATGGTGACTGTGTTTGTGATTTTAATTAGAAATGTGTGCCTCAGTAATGAATGTAGTTGGTTAAAACAAGTTTACGGAAAGTGGTGAAGATCATTGAGGTTCATGAGAATTTTGAGAACAAAAAGTAAAGAAATGATATTTAGATGGGAAAGTTTGGTTTAATTGAATCTAAATCTTATGTGATTTGTACATTGGGGCTTAATTTAGAATCTGTAATGTTTGGTTGGTATTGGTAATTGTGACGAAAGTGCTATATGGAGGTTCCCTTTCCTTCCGGCTAGCACCCGGTAAAACGTGGCGCATTAAGATAGGTTTTGGTTCCTTCCTGTTGGGGCCCAATAAAGCGTGTGTATTGTTGAGCTATACAAAGGTTCTGTTTTATTTCAGTTAGCAATCGGTAAAGCGTGGGGTGTTAAGATAGGTTTCAATTTTTCCAGTTAGCGCATTGTAAACTGCGAGTATCATTGAGCTATATAGAGGTTCTGTTTTCCCCCCAGCTAGTAGTCGGAAAAGCGTGGTGCATTGAAATAGGTTCTAGTGTCCTTTCAATTGGCGCTCGATAAATTGTGTTGTGATGGCTTGATGAAACCCAGAAATTGATATATGTGATTGTAATATTTTATTTTATGTATACTGTAATTGTGTTGAGGTATGTGTACATGGTGGATACGTAATAGGTGTTCTTTTGCTCTTCTAGGCATATGTTCAGGAAATATGGAAACGACGTTGGTGTTAATTGTGGATTAGTAAATCGTTTGTTGAAACATCCTTCGGTTTATATTTCTTGTGGATGGTTGAACTATTGAATGATTTTCTTGAGACATCTTTCTATTTACTTATTATTGTGGATTGTTAGGTGATTATAAGTGGATTTAAGTTCAAATTTGCAAGGAATGAAATGAAGTGTTAAAGAATGACATTTTTGAAAAAAAAAATGTATGCACATATATATTTTGGATAATGAAAAGGGAACATTATTTATATATGTACATGTATAGGATTATTTTGATTAGAATTATTGGAATTTTTATTGGACTATATGTTCATCCCACGTTATTTAACATTTTTTTCAAGTGCAGGTTTCGATTGTGTTTGAGCTGGAGAAGTTCTCTTTTCTCTTTTCGGCCATAGGGTATTTTATTTGTAGAATGAATGGTATATTTTTGTAAAGAGGGTTACACTCCTCTTATTCATGTTCATGTAAGCCTAAGGGCATTTGTAAATATGTAGTACTTAATGAATTTTCTTTTGCATTTGAGGGAGGACTGTTATTATTTACTTACTTTAATATTGTAGCTTGATGATAGATTGGTAATGTGAATCAGATTCTAAAATACAAGGCATGACAATTACCATAACCACCACCGTTATTATATCATTGCCGCCACCCCTTATTTGTCTTCACTACATTTTCTCTTCACCATCACTACAATCACTATGTCTTTACCTCCATCATCATTGTCAATGGCGCTACCACCATTATAAAAATAAGAAGTTATAATTTAAGAATAATAATTTTTAAATTTGGTCTTGTATATATTAAATAATTTGTTTTAGTTCAACATTTAAATTTTTATTATATAGCTTTTCAGCTTAAAAAAAATTAGAATTCAGTTTTAGTACTTAACTTTCAACTTTTAGCTTTTATTTTTTTAGTTTTATCAAATACCAACTTAGGTGGCATTTGATAATCTAATTCAGTACTTAAAATTGAATGCATTAAGTGATAATCAATTAAACCAATTTGATAGTAACAATTAAGAGAAAAGAGCGGGAGCTCGAAAGCTCCGCCCCCGAATGCCCCCGAATTGCCAAAAATGGCAAAAAAAAAAAAATGCAAGGTAAGTTAAAAAAAAAAAAAAAAAAAAACAGTTTACTGAAAATGGAAATTAGGGGGATTAGGGGGAGTGAAATTCGAGCTACCAATCAAAGTTGAACAATTAATATAACTTAAAAATTTAACAGTCTTTTAAAATGAAAACTAAAAGTTAAAAGAAAAATAAAATTAAGTGATATGCATTTACTTAACTCTAACTGAATTTATAAATATTAAATATAAATGTTGCCACTATTATAAGCTTGATACCATCACTACCACCGCCACCCCCACCACTACTAGTACCACCACATTTATCACCATTATTATTGTTGCCATGAGTATCACCATTATTTCACTACCGCCGTTGCACTACCACCACCATAGTCGCCATTGCCATTACTACCATCACTACAATAACTATTACAACTCTTTAGCCCTGTTTGGTACAGCTTAAAAGTTGCTTATTTCACCTTTTAGCTTAATTTAAGCTATTTTAATGTGTTTGGTTTAGCTTATAGCTTATAATTTATAGCTTTTTGAAAGTCAGAAATCAGCTTATGTTCATAATTATAAGCTATAAGCTGTTTAAGTATAAATTATAAATACTTTCTCACAACTCTACCAAACAGGGCCCTTACCTCCATAACTATTGTCATCCTTGTTATATCCACCACTATAATAACCATTATCATTACAATACCATTGCCACCCTTATTTTATTTTATTTTTATCTCCACAACATTATTCTTTCATCATCACCACAATTAGCTGAATTGCATTTCACTGAATATATTTTATTGTTATATGTTTATTTACCCCACACGTAGAGATTATTGGTTTCTCATTTATTTATCTAAGTGAAAACTTAAATTAGTTTAGTAAATTCTTCTTCTCCTCATGTCACGTGACAATTTATATATGCTAAAATAAAAAAAAAGAATTTATTATACATAGCGTAAGCAAGTTTTGAAATTTTTTTTTTAGATTTTATTAAGAACATACTTATTACTTAAACAACATATATATTGTGATATTAAATTTATTATTATTCATTTTTAATATTAATTATCTAAATTACACACATCACATGTGCCACTCGTTAATTTATTATATTTATACTATATAACAAAAGAAAATATCTTTGTTTTCTCACATTTACGCACACAGTAAGGGTGCGTTTGTTTTGACGGACTGAATAAAGGGAGATTGTAATCCATCGAACTATTAGTCCTGGGATATATTATCTCCGGATTATTTGGTTGGACTAGATTTCTATCTTATGTTTGTTTAGTCATGTGATTAGATATCTGGATTCGACTATTTTTAATTATCCAATGTTTGTTTGGGATATTATGGAGAATGATAAATACTTAAATAACTATTTTATCCTTTTCAATTATTTACTAAGTAATAACAATATTAAACATAACTTTAATATTTTAATTATTTTTAGCTAGATTAAATAAAAATTTATTTTTATTTTATTTTTTGCACAATTAAATAAATTTATTTTCAAAAAAATTAAATATAAATAAAATATATGTTATTTTTTAATTAAAATTTTAAATAAATTTATTTTAAATAATAATAATAATTAAATAATAAAATAAAATAAAACATCTATTAAAATTTAAGTAATGAAATTAAATAAAATATAAATTTTTTTTTAAAAATAAAACATCAATAAAATATTTTAAAAAAAATATTTTTAAAAAATTAAATAAATAAAACAAAAATAAAAATTGAATAAAATTATTTTATTTTTAAATTGAGACATTTAAATTTTTTTGAAATTTACTAAATATAATACATAATTAAATACTAGAGGGCAAAAATGTAATTTCGTTGTCGAATCCCATGAGATGAGTTATCCCATGGTTTTTATCCCACCTCCCTCATGGGATAGGATAGTCCTATATTTGTGGGACTAATAGTCCAGGGGCACTATTAATCTGGAGCAAAATTTTTCAAACAAACAATGGACTATTAGTTCGGTGGAAGTAATAATCTAATCTCATACCCTAATCCCTCAAAACAAACACACCCTAAGGCCCCGTTTGTTTTCAGAGGTAGAATGGAAGGGATTGATAGTGAAGGGATTAATAGGGTTTTCAAAAATTAGGGTTTTCAAAAGGGTTTCAATCCCTTCCAGAGATGAAAACAAGATTTCATCCATAAGAAGGGCCATTAGGAAGCCTAGGGGTGTGCATGACTTAGTCGGGGTCGGGTTTACAACTAGCCCACCAACCGAACCGAACCAAACATGGTGGTTTGGATTGTTAATCGCTCGTTACAGACCGCTATAAGGTTTGAAATCAACCGAGCCAAAGCATTCGGTTTGGCGGTGGATCAGACAGGTGATTCTCACAATTTCCCCTCTTAGCAAGCAAGCAAACAAACCTCAAAATCAAAGATATGGAAAACTCAAATACTTCTATATCGATTCAATCCAAATACAACTAGATCTGAGATATAGAGTAGAGGGAAAAAAAAATACTTTTATAATGATTCAGTTCAAATATAACTCTTACACAACTAGATCTGAGATATAAAGTAGAGAAAAAAAATGAAAGAGACTCACACCACCATTGCAAATACCCAATAGCCATAGATGAGATCTACTAGGTCTCCACAATGGTTGAGAGAGAGTAATATAAAGCTTTTGGAATAAATTTTCATCAGTCATCCCTATTTTCATCAGTAGTTGCACTTTGCCGCAAGGGTTTCCATAGATTTGAAAAATAAGAAAACAATTTAGCGAGAAGAGAGATGAAATGGTCTTTAAGAGAGAGAAAGTGACTGAATGAATGAATGAAGAGAGAAAATGGAGAGATAAATGGTCTTCGTGTGTTTGTAAAAGAGAGAGAGAGACGAAATGGTCTGAGAGAGAGAGAGAGAGAGAGAGAGAGAGAGAGAGATAAGTAGGGATGGCAATTTAAACCCAGCCCGATGGGGACCCGACCTCCCGTCCCTGATAAGAGTAGTTTTTCCACAAAAAATACCCCCGACGGGTCGGTGATGGTATTCAAAAATAAATCCCCGATGACATTCGGGCCGAGGACGGTGATACATATTTCATCCCCGGCCCCAGCCCCGCCGCTCGCCTCGATTAGCCCCGATTAAATATTATATATATATGGTATTCAACAGCAACCTTATCTCTTTAAATATTATATATATATGGTATTGAACACCAGCCTTATCTCTTTAAATATTATATTATATATATATATATATGTTTAGGATGGTGGTCTGAGAGACAGAGACGCAGTCGGCTTACACTGGTCTCTTACACACTCTCTCTCTTCTCTTCTCTCACTCTCTCTTCTCTCTACACAGACGCAGTCAGCTCCTCCAGGCCACCACTGCCTCCTCCTCCTCCAAGCCACTACCTCATCCTCCTCCGTCGCCTCTCGTAACCTTCTCCCGTCGCCTCTTGCGGCCTCGTCCTCCGTCGACTCCTCCTCCGCCGGGCCTCGTCCTCCGCTGTCCTCCGTCGGCTCCTCCTCCTCCGTCGTCGTGTTTCGCCTCATCCTCCCTCTGTCACGGCAGATCGGGGAAGATCCTGATCGCCAGATCTGGGAATATCCTGACTGCTAGATCTGTCTCTATTTATATATATATATTTTTTGTTGATGAAAATGATGTTGATGATCGATGATGTTGTTGATCGATGATGTTGTTGATGATGATTTGTTATTGAGAGAGAAACCTAAACAGAGAGAGAGATAGAGTTCTGAGGCTTTTGAGGTCGAAACCCGATCTCCCGTTAGGGCGGGGGGGTGAGGTTCCCACGGGATCGGGGCGAGGCGAGAAGTGTGTAACCGGGGATCGAGGGGCCGAGAGTGATCCCGACCCGCCCCGCCATTCCTAGAGATAAGACAGATGAAATGTTGAGAGATAGACTCAGAATAATTAAGGGCTGATTTGACATGTTTAAAAAAAAAGTTAAAAAGTCACTGTCCTATTTAAATCACATCATTTTATTTAAGTTATATCACCTCTCTAATATATCACTTCAAACCCAATCTAAATCCAACACATATTTAATAAAAAGTCAAAAAATGCACTTATTTGGATCATCTCAAACAACCCCTAAATTATATGGTGGAACGAATATATTTGTTTGGGAAGAGAATTTTAGTTTTGTATCGAAAACAAAAGAGACAAATGAAATTATTATCACTGTGGAGAACTGTACCAACCTTGCCTTAGGAAGACAAAATATGTTTGGATTGAGTGATTTGAAGAGAAAAGAAAAGAAAAGAAATGAAGAGATATGTATTTCTCTTATTTGTTTGGATAACTTAAGTGGAGAGAAATGTGAAGAAATGAAGAGAAACAGAGAGAAACTCATTTCTTTTATAACTCTCATTTTCAATCTTCCCAAAAGTGGAGAGATTGGGAGAGAAAAGAAACCAATATTTTTATAATACCAATTTTGTCCCTGTAAAAATAAAAGAAATAAAATGATTGAAAATATAAAAGGTTATTTTGGTAATACAATATAAAATAATTTCTTTTCTTTTCTCTTATGAAATATAACCAAACAAGAAGGAGAGAAATTATAATTATTTTTTTTCTTTTATTTCTTATTTATCCAAATAAAAAGAAGAAAAATTACAACTATTTCTTTTCTTTTCTCTTATAACTTAAGTAATCATTTCTCTCTGTTTTTTCCCTCTCCTAAGTTCCCAAACATAATGTTAGGAAAGAGTACAAGTCTTTGCAATGATAAAACAAAAAGTTTATTCTACACAACACTCCATGGCTTACAATGATAAAATATGTATATAATATATAGTGGGTTGGGTTCATCAAATTTTCCTATATTAAACCCGATGGACGACGGAATTTGTATGTGTTTCATGATTATCAACCGTTGTCGTCCCATAGGCTGGTGAAATCATCCGTAATGAGGTCGGTTGGGTTGGGTCGAATATGTTACGCTTAGACTTTTATTACTTAGATCTGTTACCAAAACCTTTATTATAATCCTTTACTCATACATAAATACAGAAACAGATGCAGAAATAAAGGATAAATAGTAAACATTCTCTCTTGATAAATAATAATAATGTGTTGAGATAATAAATTATAATGCCCTGAGGCTTACATTGAAAACAAAACAAATACGATAGAAGGGGTTAACCTTTTTACAAACATGGCATTCCACTACATATATCAGACCCCTTTGACCAACAATTAAGGCACTTGGGTTTTGAACTAGTCTTCATCTCCATATCTGAAAAGTGATTAGCATTGTGGGATGAACATAAAGTCCAATAGAGATTCCAATGATTATAAACAATAACAACACTTAGATAGCTATGATCATGAATACTATGGGTCTGTTTGGTAACGTTTACATTTTCAGTTTATGTTTACAAAAAATTTATAAATTGGTTTTTGTTTATTTTTAGAAAAACATAAACTATAACGCGTTTGGTAATTGACAAAATGTTTAAAAAATTTTAAAAATATAAAAAAGAGTGAGAAATGGCAAGTGGTGGCAAGTGGCGGCGGAACACGGTGGTGGAAAGTAGTGATGGTGGGTGGTGGGTAGTAGGTGGTAGTGGGTAGTGGCGGGTGGGTGGTAGTGGTGGGTGGGTGGGTGACGGTGGCGGGTGGTGGGTGGTGGTGGCAAGTAGGTGGCGGATGGTGGGTGGTGGTGGGTGGTGGTGGATGGATAGTGGTGGCGGTGGTGGTGGTGGCGGGTGGTGGTGGCGGTGGTGGTGGATGGCGGGTGGTGGTGGCGGTGGGTGGGTGGTGGTTGGCAGAGTGGCGTGGTGGTGGTGGTGGTGGCGTGGTGGTGGTGGTGGCGGCATGTGGGTGGCGGTGGTGGTGGTGGGTGGTGGTGGCGGGTGGTGGTGGGTGGTGGCAGGTGGGTGGTGAGTGGTGGTGGCGGGTAGGTGGCGAGCGGTGGATGGCAGGTGGGTGGTGGTGGTGGTGGTGGTGGTGAGGTGTGGGAGTGGTGGGCAGTGGGTGGTAAGTGGGTGGTGGTGGTGGTTGGTGGTGGTGGGTGGTGGGTGATGGTAGCGGAAGACGGTGGTGGAAAATGGGTGGCGGGTGGTGGCTAGTGTTGGGTGGTAAAAAAAAAAAAAAAAACTCAAAACTCAAAATGGAAACACATTTTTTGAGTTTACATTTTTTGGCCAAATTTATAAACTGAGACCACTGATTTATAAATCAAAAATTTACCAAACAAGTTTTTATTTGAGTTTTTTAAAATTTTGTAAATATAAACAGAAAACCGAAAACGTAAGTGTTACCAAACGACACCTATACATTGTATATATATGTGGTATGACTTTTCATATTTAAAATATACATACGTAAGTATATTCGTTCTTCAAAGAGTTGTTCTTTAATAACTTCATGAAAACCATTCTCATCTTTACAATTCTTCAATTTTGATTCAAAAGAGTTTATCAACTTCAACCATTTTTCAAAAGAAAATTCACACTACTATCACACCAAACATGTACATCATGTTACTACCGAACACAAACTACCCATTTTTCAATGTCACTAACTTTTCACACTACCCATTTCTCTTTCCCTATTTTGCAAAAGTATTTACAACATCTTTTGATTTCAAAACCAAATTCCATTACTCCTAACCTTCAATACTCACCACCATTTGCTAATAGCCCTTTTACTAATCAAAATCCAAAATTGTTGACATATAATCATAACCCAGCACATACTCAACACTACAAATTTTCATTTCTCAAAACAAATGATGAAAGTTGGGGCTTTCCAATTCTAACACCCTAAACATGCACAATTAACAATTAATTTCACAAATCAACAACACAGGGTTTACACCCAAAAATCTTCAAACCTTAACCCACAAAATCATGACTTTAGAAATCTCAAAATAATTCATGCTTTTATGCAATTAAAACTACCACATCTATCTATGATGAGATGTTGTAAATAATCCAAGAAATCCTTACCTCTTGAAGCAATGAGGAGAAAAATCTGAAAATCCATCGGCGACGAAAAAGATGATCCTCTCAAATTAAAAAGAAACTCTCGTTGTGCTCTACGTTTTGGTAGATGGAACTAGGGTAAGATTCTCACTCGAGAAAGATGAAACCCAAGGTATAAGAGCTTGAAGCTTGGAAATGGAGGAAAGAAAGAGAAAAGAAAGTGAAAAGCGAAAGAGAGTTGACCCAAAAAGTGACTTTTAAAGAGATAATTCCGAATAAATTGCTCGAGTGGTGAAACATGCACTCGTGCGTGAGAGACATAAGGCTGCTTGAGTAGTGGAACCTGCGCTCGAGAGAAAAAAACAAACTCCCAGAATTTCAGACTGTATAAAGTACTGGAGGTCCCAACAGACTGCTCAAGCAATAACTCCACCTCTAGAGCGAACAAGGATTTTCAGAAGTGTTACAAGGTCTATTAGGTAAATCGAGTTTTTGAACAAAACTAAGGAAGCCATTAAAGTGGGTTTCAACAAGTTTTTTTGATTTTTTAAATGGTTTAAATAGTAGTGAAATATTACTAATATATAAAGGTAAATTTGCCCATAAATCCCGTATTGAGGAACTACGATCCATTTAGTCCTATGAGATTTCTTATGAACTAATTAGTCCCATTCATTTTTGGTAAGGTGGATTTATGTCTTGGGTGGGTTTTTACATTTATGGCCATGCTATATACAGATTTGTATTGGTTTGTTTGTTGAGGAAGGGATTTTAGGGTCAGAAAGCATACTTTCGGGGGATTTCGTGAGAGTATCACAGAATTGTTGATCTGTGGGATCCCATTTTTGATTGAAGGATTGTCAATATCTACGTTAAGGAGGGTGGGAATCGGTGTGGTATTGTGAATTTCTAGGATGTGGTACTGTGGGGTTCTGGGTTGTGGATTTTTGGGTTTTGGATTTCATTCATCCAGTGATTTGATAGTTCAACATTTCAGTATCATAGCGTTATCAGATCATTTGAGATGACTCCAGGTGCACTTTCCCATTACAAGCGTGTGTTGCGTGTTGTTTTTCTGTGTTTGTGCACATTATCAATTACAAATGTGGATTAAGTGTTTTTTTTTTTTTGGTGTGTAACGCCCTCAAAATAATACAATAAACCCACCAATATTGAGATGCATTGATATATAAAAGACCAACATTCTTCTATTCATCAGAGTAGTTCTTACAACAGTATTACATGTTAACAACGAAGCAAATGCCCTACAGGCTTACAGCTTTCCAAGTCAACACTTGGTTACAAGAAAATAGAGTGCTAACTCAAATACATATTAAGCCCTTGGCTTGAATTACATGTAATACATCAACAGAAAATAGACAACAAAAAGGTCTGTCCGCCTCTAGCCTCCCAAGTTATGTCCTTGGAGGTGGTATGCTACATGTACCTGAAATGATGTTCCCATATAGGGTGAGCCACAGCCCAGTAAAAATACACTAAACCAATTATGAACAATGACTAAAATAATAGCATTCAACAGACCGTCCACACTTATATTCCCACTTATACCGTGTTACAGTTTCATGACAATCATGCCCAAGTTACATTTCACTTTCCGTTTCTTATCCAATTCTCAATTTATACCATAGTTCAGAACCTAGCCAAACAACTTATATAAGACAATAACTCATCTTTAACATTTTTCCACTTCACAATAGATAAGCATACTAGCTATATCAATACTTCAACAGATAAGCACACAAGCTGCATCAACACTTCAAAAGATAAGCATATGAGCTATATCAACACTTCAAAAGATAAGCATATGAGCTAAATCAACACTTCAAAAGATAAGCATATGAGCTGTATCAACACTTCAAAAGATAAGCATATGAGCTATATCAACACTTCAAAAGATAAGCATAAGAGCTGTATCAATTTTCGGTTTAGAGGTCCAACCCCTTTCTTCCAATAAACCGTTTGGTTTAGAGGTTCAGCCCCTTTCTTCCAATAAACCGCCTGCACAAAACAACATATATATATACACATTGGTAGTATACATAATCAATCAATACATAAAGTTTATGTATTATTTCAACCGTCATACTCTATGGCACATCTAATTGATTAGTTTTAGTTTGCCTAATCATCTTGCGTTGTCTACAACAACCAAAACTACCCTCCACCAGTAGCCCAAAGCAGTTATTTCTAAACAGAAAGTAAATGCATCCAACGGATATAATAGTCAACATTTCAACTTGGTGAGCGATAAATGATTCAACTACACCCTTTAATCCATACATTCCCAATCTCGACTTTCTCATTTCAATTTCTCATTTCTCACAATTAATTATACAAATTAATTAATCAATGTAATTAGGGCATTTTTCATAACTAACATTACAACCCTAAGGTTTCATTTTCATCAATGTTTCAACATTAATTCCATTTCTCCATGCCAAACATGCATATAGGTTTTATATATTTAAGACCCCAAATTTTGTAAAATTACACAAAGGCCCAAACTTTCTCAAAATTACCCAACAACCCCCAACATATCAAAATACTAAAATTTAACGACAAAGCTCATAAAGAGGAGTAGGATATCCCTACCTCGAAGTTAGAGCTCAAACGGAGATGAAGACCAAAACCCAACATGCTCCAAATCCCAACTTTTTCAGATTAAAACGAAGCCCTCGACAATCAACACCACTCTTACAAAGGCCGAAGGGAAGGAAAGCACTTTAACTAGATCAAACCCTAGAGAGAAGGGAGCTTCTAGAGAGAGAGGCTCTCAAAATAACTTTTTGGAAAGTAAGAGAGAGAGAGAGAGTGTAGAAAATGATTCAAAAATGCCCATCTGCCCTCTGAAATACGACAGGTCCATTCGAGCGGAAAACACAATGCTCGAGCGTTGAGAACAAAAAAACTGGATCCGCTCGAGCTCAAGAAGGTCCGTTCGAGCGCCAAGACACAAGAATAAAGTTCATCCGCTCGAGCGTGAAAAACCAGTCCGTTCGAGCGCAATTTTCCCTCTCCCAGAACCTACACCAAAAATGCACTGTCCGCTCGAGCGCCAACAATCCCGCTCGAGCGCAAGAAACCCGCTCGAGCGTGAATAACGCACCTGCAGAAGTTTTGCAGGGCACCAAAATACTGGGAGTGTAAAATCTCCGCTCGAGCGCTCCAAGACTCGCTCGAGCGGAAAGACCAAAAACCTAGCAACAAGATTTTAGACCAAGGCTCAACCCAACTGCTCGAAACAAGCCCAACACATCCTAAAACTCAAACGTATGGATTTAAAGGACGACAACAAGATAGATACAACCACAAACTCTATGGAACCGAGTCTGAAATTGTAAGGACCCACATTTTCATGCCTTAGTCATGCTTGCATGCAGTTATACGGTTTGCCCTGTTAAGATTTGCTATCATGAATTGTGCCTTGTTTTGTACGTATGTGATTTGCCTAAGTGTATATGTATGCTTTGTTCCTCCCTTGTATTGTTAAGCCTAGGTTGTGCCAAGCCGAGGTCATCATAAGCCTTTAGCTATTTCGGAATCTCTTTGTTGACCTCCACCTTTGTCCTGGCATATTGGCCGAGATGATTATCATCTGGGCCGAGGTGTGTATCGCCAAGGCCGAGATGTGTATTATCTGGGCCGAGATGCTATCCTTACCAAGTGATCTTGTCCCGAATGGTGTGACCTAGACCGAGGTGTGGCACATCTAGGCGAGGTGTGGCACAGTCTTAGTCAGTGTTGTCCTTCCTAGCCGAGATCATTATTACCTTAGTTGTCAAGTCTTGACCTTAGCGAGTTACGTCCTTAGCCGAGGTCATTGTCCTTTGTTTGCCGATGCCTTGTCCCTTGCCGATGTCATTCCTTGCCGGAGTGTTTTGCTGTGTAGCTTGTTAAGTACGCTTTGTCAAAGTCAAGTCTTGTCAATCTGTCACCTTTTTGAGGAGAGCCAACCCGGTGACGCCACGTGTCCGAACAGAGTGTTAAGTCAGCCGATAGAGAGAGAAACCTATCATTTGTTGTGTTTTGTTCTAAGGAAGAAGAGAGAGAAGCTCTAGGAAGAGAGAAAGAGGAGTTCTTGAGAGGAAGTAAATTTCTAAGCTTGATTCTTAGAGATCAAACCGTTAGATTCGTGTTCTAAGGTTAGATTCTTGATTTGCTCATGTAGCTCTTTATGTTTATGTTATTGCATTGCATGATTGAACACGATTTGTAAGCCATGCATTGTTTTGAAGTTCGGTTTTAGAGAGAGAAAATGATATTCAAGTGTTCTTCAAGAAAAGTCATGTTTTGATCCGAAAGCTCATGTCAAGTTATATGTTTTTGTGTTTGTTTTCATATGATCTTGAGTATGGGTGCCTGTGTCCATGTTTTCGAACTCATGGCATGAAAACTCAGATTTTGTATAAGCAAGTTATGATTTTGGCATTCATCATATTCATGTTCTTCATGTTCATGTCCTTCATGTTCTTCACGGGTGGAAACCAGTTTCGAGACTTCACTTCCCGAAGTGTAGTCTTCGAGATCATTCTTACCTAGACCTTACACTTAGGCCAAGCATCGTATCTCACCTTGGCCTACCTTGCATGATCACTTGCATTTGTCTTGTTTGAACCTCGGCCTGCAGCCGCACGCCGAAGCCGTAGTAACCACACCTCGGCCAGGAGGTGTGGGACCTCGGCATAGACCTGGTTGGTGCCCAGCATGTCTCATTGACATGTAAAATAGTGTTTTGACTTTCAACATGTCTTTCCAAGATCATTTGCATGTATGTGAGACTTGTTTTAAGAAGTGTGTTCAGTAGACTTTGCCATGTGTTTGTAGGACTTGGACCTTGCCTTAATCCCGACGTTCCAAGAACTAGGTGAGTGGTACCTTTAATAAAGTTATGTTCTAATGTTTTGATAAGCTTTGCTTTGTTTTTTCTTGAAAAGTATTGGATCAAGCATGAATGACTATCCCTATTTTATGTATCAAGTATAAGCTCTGTTTGATGAAGTTTTAGACAAGTCCGTACGTGCCAGGGGACTTTAAGCATAAGTGGCACAAGTCCGTACGTGCCAGGGGACTTTAAGCATAAGTGGCACAAGTCCGTACGTGCTAGGGGACTTTAAGCATTTGTAGCACATCAAGACAAGTCCGTACGTGCCAGGGGACTTTAAGCATAAGTGGCACATATGTTTTGTAAGGTCAAGATTGATGAATACGGTTCATCCTATGATTTGATAAGTAAGCAAGTTTTGAAAGCTCAGGTATGTTTTGCCACCGACGGTCTATGAACGGGTGGGTATGTTTTGCCACCGACGGTCTATGAACGGGTGGGTATGTCTTGCCAAGTATGTTATAAGCTCCAGTACACGTTTTGATACAAGATATGTCAAGAATGTTTTGTACAAGTATTGCCAAGAATATGTTTTGATGCAAGCCATGTTATACGTATGTTTTGAATAAGCTACGCTATAAGTACATGTTTTGAACAAGCTATGATATATGTATTGTTTTGACAAGATTTCGGGAATCATTCATTAAACCCTTTATTACTTGTACCATTCACTGAGTATCCAAGCTCACCCTCTCTATATATATATGTAGGTTTCAAGCAAGAAGTCGGCTACGCCGAGATGTGTGTTTTGTACTCGATGTTTTGTATGCATGTTAGGTCGGCATCAAGGATGTCGGCAACCATGAAGATTATGCTTTTGACCTTGTACTTCATGTATTTTGTTTATGTCGGCTTGTGAAGCCCTTTGTTAAGATGTAATATGTATTTTATATTGTTGTATTCAAGTTGTAAGACTTTAATTAAAGATGTATGACATTTCATTGGATCTATGCACATCTCTTATGGACTAACTAGATTTATATATATATATATATTGCTTCCGCACATGCTAGCCCCATATATAATACTCTGATTGTGTGTGAATTTTGAAAGTTGGCCTTCGGTAATCTCGGATTACTGGCCATCACGGCACCATTCTACTAGGGGCGGAATGGGGTCGTGACAGAAATACAACTGAACAGTAAAGGGACAACCGGGATCGCTATAGGGTGTTCGTTCATGTAAGGGGTGGATTTAGTCAGTTTGTATACACATTCACATTTTTAATGCTCTATTTTTTTTTGTTTTCTAGCGAATCATGTACGGGGCTGCATTGATTTATAATGAATACTTCATACCATTATGTCTCTTTGATGATTGGGGTTTTTGTGTGTTGATTGTGTTATTTTGTTAGGTATGGATGCCACCATTTTGCTATTGTGCATGTTTGGGCAAAACAATGTTGTCATTCGGTTACATTATGCGACGACATTTGCATGACTGGTCGATCCCATATGTGACAAGTTCAGCAGACTTGTACCTAGTTTGGTGGATATTTTATTTGTAAGCCAAGTCTTCTTTTGAGGAGGCTTGGTGTGGCCTACATACACATTAATATTATAAATTATATATTATGTATTATTTGTATATTTATCTTCTTATGTATTTATCATTTCCTTTATTATTTATATTAAGATATGAGTGATAATTATGAAGGTTGCCTAAATACTATGAACTCTAATGGTGGTTTGGCTAAGTCCTATCAATTTTCACTAATGAATGCATTTCGTTTATGGAAGGAAACTAATAAAGTTTATCTAAAAAGGGTATCTATCTGCTAAGGATCCCTAACCTAGCAGCTCTAAATAGGCCTATTGTTTTCCATCAATTAGGCACTCAAGTTCTGCATAGATTATAAGACACTTATTCCTAAAGTGTGAGTGAGCAATATAATATTGAGGGTTAAAAAATATATACACACAACACACAACACACAACTTGATCAATAATGGCTAGATGTTAGTATAATATTTTCCATTGTATATCTATACACATATTTATAGTCATTATATTATTTGTATGTGTATGATTTTTTATTATATAGTTTTTTTGTATCTAAATTAATGTTGTTCAATATAAAGATTCATTATTTATAGTCATTTTTTTTTGTAAATATTTTTTTTATTCCAATTTTTTGTGATGCAAGAGAAATTATTTACAGAAACTAAACGTAAACACAAATTTTGTGTTTGCAATTCATACAAGAAATAATATACAAATAATTTATTTTATCGATTTGAATAAAAATAGGTACAATTCTCTGTGGTTTACTGTATTACAAAAGAACAGATCTTCTAATTCGATCTCCGAAATGAATTACAATCCAACAGCTGTAGAAGCGTGTTGTTGAATCGAACAAGTTGATGGATTTCTTCAAGTTTTCAAATAGATTGATCGAGGGCCTAAATGACTTGATCTTGAATGAGTTTTGAAATGTTCTCTTTGAAAGAAGAGATCAAATTTGTATTTGTAACTGGAAAGAATTGGCACAAGTTTAGAGTGCTTAATAATACTTCACTTCAAGTTTGAAGAGTTTTAGAGAGAATTTTAAGAAAAGAATTTGATAAAGTCTTGAGATTACTTAGGAGTTTGCAAGACCTTAACCAAATGTCACCTCCTTTCTCAATACTTAGAATCTCTATTTATAGGCTTCAAGAGAGGGAGAGAAGTTAATTTTGGCAACTCCAAAATTTGATTTTAATTTCCAAGAAAAGAGAAATTTGTCTCTCATTTTACGGAAATAATTTGCATTAAAATTTGAATTTGAATTATTTCACTAGATATTTGTCAAAATATCTTCATGGGCCCCACACCTTTGGGTTAATCTAATCGTCAAGATGTGTTTACTTTTCTTTTGGTGTGACCAATAATTTAAAATAGGTTGAGGTCCATAATTTTGGTAGGACCCATGCAATGCCCCAAAATAATTATAACAAACCAACCATAACGACAATTAAATAACAACATAAATCAGAGTACGATATCTTTCCATTTCATGAAATTCAGTTGTACAAAAGAGGTAGCACATGCGAATATACATTCATAAGTCTTAACCCTGAATCTATAGCATGTGTCGATAAAAAAATAAGAAGTAGAAGTTAAATAGAAAATGAAAATACCCTGAAGGCTACGACTTTCCAAGACAATGCTTGGTTACATCAAAAGCCAGTCTTAAACTCAATACACATAAAGCCTTAGGCTTGGACAAACATTAAATACAAAATAATAAAACTGAGCCTTCAGCTCTACAATCCTTCCAAGCTAAGCCCTTGATGGAGGTATCTCACCAACACCTGAAAATGGTTTTCCCATATAGGGTGAGCTAAAACCCAGTAGAAATAATCCAACATAATATATGAATCTTAACAAAGATATAAGGGTAAAATGCATATACAATACTCATGTTAGAACGGTATACATTTCTTTTTCAGAATCATGCCATGCTCAATTTATATCACATATCCTTTACCATTTGAAACAAGGGGGAAATTCTCAAATTAGAACAACCTTTCACGGATATTTCGTCCGCAGGAAACCGTCAAACGGCACCCATGTAAACATATTCTATACAAGCACTACTATTGCCATTTTACGAATATTTCATCCGCGAGATTCGGCACCCATGTATATGCACGTTTTTCGGGACTTTCACCTGGACACACAGGCCAACTTAATTTGGTGATACACACAAATTTTCAACATTCATCTATTTTTCTCAAATTCATATACATATGCAATGTATCAAATGAGCAACAATGTTCAATGCATAAAGATGAGAAATTAGTTTCAATTCACCTAATTCTCATGCAATTTCTACAACAATAATAGCTATCCTCCACTAATAGCCCAAAGCAGATATTTCTAAACAGATATAAAATCTTCTATACAGATAAACTTTTCAAATTTCAAGGTGAGTGATAATACATATCAAACTCTACTATCTATATCAATATCCATCCAATTTCACATATCCAAGATCAATTCCATTTATTTATATAAAATAAATATTTGAAACATTTAGGTCAAAACACATTTTCTTTCAAAATCCAACCCAAGGGTCAAAATCAATAAATTGTTCACAACTCAACCACATTTCCACATCCACAACCATTTTCTATACAACCATTTGAAAACCAATCTTTTGATTTTAAACCAAAACCCTAGGTTTGTTCTAAATCCTCCAAATCACAATATATTATTTATGAAAAACAAATAGCCAAGTTAAAAATATTAAAAGAGTGTAAAGAATGCTTATCTCAAAGCTAGAAGACCAAGGAGAGAATGGAGAAACCTCAAGGAAGTCGAAATCCAACTTTGCTTGGATGAAAACGAAGCTCTAAGTGAGCTCTACCTTTTTAACAAAGGGAGTAGGGTGGAGAAATAAGTAGATCTTAGTGTATTTGTAGAGAGAGTGTGAGTTTTAGAGAGAGAGTGTTTGAAATGTTTTAGAGAGAGAAAGAGATATGAAAATACGATGTAATATGACCTTTTTACAAACTGATATATGCACAGCTTACTTGAGCGCAAGAGTTGCGCTCAAGCGACCAGACACAATAAGTTGTTTCGCTCGAGTGCAAGAAGCTTTGCTCAAGCGCAGAATACACACTTCTAGAAGTGTTACAGATAGAAGACTGTCGCTCGAGCATAAAAAGCCTCGCTCAAGCGAAGAACACTACCTCCCTAGTATCTCTGCAAGCTTGCAAAAGTACTGGGAGCTCACAAAGCTTGCTCAAGCACAAGAATCTTCGCTCGAGCGAAGATGCCAAATTTTGGACAATAACAGTTTGAACCAACTAGCAACCAACCTGTTCCAAACACAACCCAATACTTAAACTCAATTAGAAATAAGAAGGAATAAGACAAGAACAACAATACATAACCATGAAACTCGAGCCCATAATATCAAATGGGTTGGGTCTAAAACCAGAATGGCTATATTCTCTCCATCTTAAGGAATTTTGTCCTTGAAATTATAATTTAAACTTTAAAACCACGCTTACACCAATTACAACAATAACAATCAATCGATTCTAATGCCATGACCCATCCACCGGTCATTCATTCTTATAAATATGATAAATAAGTTCTCAATACTGAATATACAATTCATAGTTCCAAAACATATGCAATGTTTATAGTAAATCAACATATCAAAATTTTCAATACGTGCTCAAACATTAACAAATAGGTCCGGATACTTCTTACGGACTTCCAACTCATGTTCCCAAGTTGCTTCCTCAACTCCGTGATGTTGTCACAATACTTTTACCAAAGGAATTGTCTTGCCTCGCAAGACTTGGTCTCGAGTATCCAAGACTCTTACTGATCTCTCCTCATACGAGGCATTCTCTTCTACCTCTAAGTCGGTCCAATCCAACACGTGCGTTGGATCCGGCTCATACTTCTGAAGCATACAAATATGAAACACATCATGGCTCCTAGAAGCTATGGTGGTAAAGCCAAGCGATAAGCTACCTCTCTAATCCGCTCAAGGATCTCAAAAGGCCTAATAAATCAAGGAGATAACTTCCCACTCTTTCCAAATCTCATCAAACTCCTTCTAGGTGTTATCTTCAAGAAGACATGATCCCCTACCTCAAAAGACAAAGGTTTTCTCCTATAGTCGGCATAACTTTTCTGGCGACTCTAGACAGTAACCAACTTCTTACGGATGAGTGCAATTTTCTTTATCGTTTCTCGGACTAACTCTAGACCCAACAAAGGTGCATCACCCACCTCGACCAAACACATAGGGGATCTACACGGTCGCCTATACAAGGCCTCAAATGGTGCTATGCCAATACTCAACTAGAAGCTATTGTTGTAGGCAAACTCCACTAAAGGTAAGTGCCTCTCCCACGACCCCTTAAAGTCAAGAACGCAACCCTAAAGAATTTCCTCAAGGATCAAAATAGTACACTCGGACTGCCTGTCAGTCTGAGCATGGTACGCAGTGCTAAAAGTCAATCTCGTGCCCAAGGCATCCTGTAGACTCTGCCATAACGGAGCCGTGAAACGCGGATCTTTATCTGAAACAATCATTACAGGGACCCCATGAAACCTCACTATGTCCCTAATATAAAGGTCGGCAAGATAATCTACCGAGTCACTCACGCGTATAGGTATAAAGTGCGCCGACTTGGTTAACCGATCAACTACCATCCAAATCGCATCACTACCCCGTGGAGTCCTAGGAAGACCCACAACAAAATCCATCATGACATGTTCCCACTTCCACTCAGCTATATGCAAAGGTTGTAACAAACTCACTGGCCTCTAATGTTCGATCTTCACTTGTTGACAAGTAAGACACCTTGATACAAACACGGCCACATCCTTCTTTATTCCCCTCCACCAAAACTAGTGACTAAGGTCGTGATACATCTTTGTGCCTCTCGGATGCACTGCAAGGTGTGAATGGTAAAACTCTCGGAGTACTTCCTCTCAACGAGACTCCGGTACGAAAAGATGGTCACGGTATCTAACACTCGAATTAGGATACACATTCAAGCCTTTCTCTAGCTTTCCACTAGAGATCTTTTTTTGGAAGGTTTCTACCTCAAGATCACTCTTCTGTGCTTCCATCATTCGGTTCACAAGTGTAGGTTGTGCACTATTGAAAACAAGGCTGCAGACTCAACAGACTCGCCAAGATGCAAGTCAAACTCACCAATAGCACCTAGCATCTCCCATTCCTGGATAGAAACACTAGCCACACTACCAATGGATTTCCTACTCAAAGCATCGTCTATAACATTGGCCTTTCCCGGGTGATAATATAGCTCAAAATCATGATCTTCTATAAACTCCATCCATCTCCTCTGCCTCAGATTCAAGCCCTCTGTGTAAATAGATATTTCAGACTCTTGTAATCAGAGAATACCTCAAACTTCTCACCATACAAATAATGCCTCCAAACCTTCAAGGCAAAGATCACCGCCGCTAACTCTAGGTCATGAGTATGGTAGTTTCTCTCTCATGTGTTTTCAACTGCCGCAAGCCCCTTGGCAACTCAACTCGAACTTCATCACACTCACTACCCAAGAAGTTAGCAAGAAGGCAACTAAGCTCACTCCGCCCATGCGGATCATACATCGGTGATAAAACTCTATTAACCCAGTCTCCTAAGAAATAAAAGCAATCACCGGTCAAGGTACATATAATAACCCTCTAACGGTAGCAATCTATGAAAGCTCAATATGATGACAACCAGTCTATACCCAATATAGCATCAAAACTCGACATGTCAATCAATACAAATGCAAAAGAAAGTTTGCGACCGACAACCTCTATGTCAAAACCCCGATACCCATGTTCCAAGACAATCTCACTACCAATAGATGACTCTACACTAAGAGGAGATATTTACCGAGTGTAGACACCCCATTTTTGACCGACCTTAAGACTCAGACGTCACCGATTGAGCGCTTGGTGATGTTGCATATCGTGCTCGTTCAGAGGTTTCAGAGTCTCGGCTGTGAGCTTTGCCTCCGGACTTCCGGACTCTTTCATGCTTTGCCTCGGTTTGCGAACCAGGCTCGGTTTTCTCTGTTTCTCTTCCAGAAGGGAGGGAGAGGTCTCGTAGATCATCTCTTAGTGGCCGTAGGCTACGTTTCGTGGTCGTAGGCCATTTTGCCCATTTGGAGTCTGGTTTTCGGTTTTTCGGAGCCGTTGGCCGTGTGCCTCGGTTCGGAACCGCTTAACCACCTCCGTTTGCTCCGATTTTTTGGCATATACCTTATTTCCCCCCTTTTTAGGGACACTGTGGTCCGAGAGACCGACTTCATGGTTGAACACCACTTCCGGTGCCTAACAGTCAGTTTTCGGGGCCTCGGGCAGCGCGTTTCGGCCCCCGAACCTTTATTTTGCATCGGTTTGGGCTCATTTTTGGTGGAGACCTTATTTCCACTGTTAGGAAGGTCGTAGAAGGGTGGGAGGCCAGTAATTGTTCTAACAACCAGTTTTATTTCTCCATCACCCTCCGTCGCCCGTTTTTCTCACTTAAAAGCCAATGTTGACCACCCTAAGGCCACTTTTTCTAGCCCTAAACCACATATTTGTGTTGTACACACCTGGGAGGCCACCAATATCACATGGCCGGCCAGTAATTGTGTGTGACCCTTTTGAACCCCTCATAAATGTGGCCTTTTCTCTCTCCTGGTTCACTTTCTCTAGTTTTTTGACCACATGGTTGTGTTGTGCACACATGGGAGGCCCTCTTTTTGGCATGGCCGGCCATTAATCTTCATTGCCCCTTTTGACCTTTGGCCGGCCAGCCATGGGGAAGGCCGGCCGGCCACCTAAACCCTAGAAAAGTAGCCAGCCATAATCCCCACCCCCTGTTCCTTTCAAATGTACCCTCTGTTTTCCCCCAGATTTTGCATCCGGGGGGCCAACTTTTTGGGGGGAAATTTGAATTCCATTTCCCCCCCTTTTCTCCCCCCTCTTTTGCCTATATAACCAGCACTCCCAGCTGTGTTTAGGGGGTTGGAAAAATTGCCTAAGAGCTTTGCATACATACACCTTCCTCTTCCTCTCTTCCAACCTTCAAACCCTCAAGTCCTACACCCTTTACTCTACAAGCCATAGCACCATACCTCCAACCTCCATTCCAGCCACTTGGAGCTGTTTTCCAGAGCTGAGGAGCAACATTTCTTGGTCCAAAGGCTGTCAAAGATTTGGTCTTCAAGGGTATGTCTTCTCCTCCTCCCTCTTTTTTGCCTTATTTTGCTCAATATATTAGCCATACTTGCTTGCATATTTGGGCTCCGACCTTAACTGAAAATAGCATTATTTTGAGCTCCTTTTCATGTTTGTTTAAGAGCCTCTCCCTGTTTGAGGCTTCTTTTTACACTTGCTTCTTTACCTCTCTTGTATGCCTCTTTCTTGCATAGTATTTTAGGCTCATTTTTAAATTGTTTTTAGCTTGGTTATAAACTGAAAAGTTGCTTATTTTTATCCTTTATTCAACATTGTTGAAGGACTCTTCACTGTTTGAGGCTTCCTTTTGTCACTTGCCTCTTTATCCCTCTTTTGGCCTTATTTTTGCATTTTTTGTTAGCCCCTTGTTCTTGTATTTTTGGGCTCTGGTCCAAAATGTAAATAGCCTTATTTTGACCCCCTATTCATGTTTGATCAAGGGATTTTTTCTTTTTGAAGCTCCCTTTTTGCTCTTTGTGTTTAAACCTCTTTTTAGGCCTTATTTTGCATAGTATTTTAAGCTTGTATGTGCACTGTTTTGGGTTTGGTCACTAACTGTAAAATACCATGTTTTGGGCCCCTCTTCAACTTTGTTGAAGGGCCCTCCTCTGTTTGAGGCCAGAAACCATCACTTGCTTCTTTGTCTCCCTTTTGGCCCATTTCTTGCATAATAGTTTAGCCATACTTGTGTTTGTTTTCGTAGCTTGTTGTAAACTGTAAAGTGATTCATTTTGAGTCCCTCTTAAACTTTGTCGAAGGGCTCTTGGCCATTTAGGGCCATAAGCTGCTACTTGCTTCATTATCTCTCTTACGGGGCCATTTTTGCATGCTAGCTTAGTCCTATTTTTGTTCACTGTTTGGCCTTGCTTAAAACTGTAAATATGCTTGTTTTGGGATTGTCTTGATTCTGTCTTCACACTTCATGTTCAAATAACGCATGCTTTGCATAGCCATAGGTCATTCCATGTACCTAATTTCATGTTTCGGGTCTCATTCATGTATCGGGTGCCATGTTTCCATGTTTTGGGGCTGTTTTGCATTATATTTTGCTACTGAAATTTGCATGCTAGTATGCCATATTCCATAAATTTCCATGTCTTGTTAGAGTGACATTTAGTGCCTTAGGGTCGGTCCTCGATTTGCGTGCACGTGTGCACGCATCTCGAGTGTCTCATTTTCATCTAATGGCCTCCTATGTGAGTGTGGCTGAGGTCCACTCACGTTGGTGTAAGCCCATATTGCATTGTGTATGCCATTTCATTCCATAGCATTGTGTATGCTAGGTTGTATGTTAGCGCATTGTGTATGCCATGTTACCTCGTGCATCGTGTATGCCATTTCATAGCATGTTGCATGTTAGGTTGTATCTTAGTTGCATTTCATGCATGTCATGCATATTGCATTGTGTTGGGGATAGGAGTTAGCCCGAGCATGGGAAACGAGGGGCGTTTCATACTTGAGTGACGGGCGTGTCTCAATTCCCATCATGAAACCTCCGGATTATTCATGATGAAGTTAAGTCTTGTTGTGTTTTCCTGTGCATTCATTTCATATTGAGTTGTGCAATTCGACTCCTTGGCCATCATGCATCGAGATGCGTGATTGGTGGCATGAGGATCGAGGTATGCATACATTTGTGAAAATACATTGCCATGCCCCCTTCCTGCTCTCTGTTGCAGCAAATCAAGAATCAACAGTCTTCCGGGGCTTGGCGCGCTTTCCAAAAATTATTGCAAAACAGAGGCTAATTGGGGCATCACAGTGGATTTCTGCGCAAAGGCAACCTGGATATGCATCATTCATCATCTGAAGAAGAGTCAAGGCAGTCCCTGGCTTGCATGCCAATTTAATGCTTTCCTAGTTAAATTTGTTAATTAATTAGGGTTTTGTACATATTTGGACTGTATTATTTATTCGGACTATACTATTCATTTGGGACTGTATATTATTCGGACCCTCTATGCGAAGGCATAATTGTAATAAGTGTGCGTGCGTGCGATGTATGTCTTCTAACCCCACGTCTTTCTTCCCTTTTATTTACCTTCTTATAATGGTTAGATTAGGGTATGTTTCAATTAGCATACAGTATGATAGCATGTTTGCATTTATTCATCTGTCTTGCATGCACCGGGCTCGGCGCATCATACTAACTGCATTTGTATTTCAATTTCGAGTTGAATACTTGATAGCTGTCGCATCTCATATGCCATGTTTAGGATAGCCGAGCCTGCTATAGTTGCATTTTTGCATGTGTTGCATTAGGCATTTCTGTATAGTTAGGATCATGCATGGATTTCTAATTAGCTTCTGTTTTGACTTGGAGTACTCGGTGAGTTTTATGCTTTAGCATCCTTGCATGCGTGTGAGTGACTGCCATGGATAGCATGCTTACCATGAGGCTAACTGCTTATGTGATATAACTACCTTGAATGCCTATGGGTGAAGGTTGGGTTACTTGGATTGGGACAATGCATTGACTGTGAGTTTTAAGCCCCCTAGATAGTGGCAAAACCATCTTTTTTAAGACCACCTGAGGGTGGCAAAATCTACATTTTAAGCCTACCTGCGGGTAGCAAACCATCTTTCAAAAACAAATATGAAATGTTTTGTTCCAATTCAGGCGACCCGGTCTATACTTGTATGCTGTGCGCATCACATAGTAAATCTAGGCTAATAATCGGAATAAGAACGCATAATGTTTTCAAAACTAGATATCATGGTTAGTAGAGGCCGATCTTTGATCGGGCGAGCGGGGGTGCTCACGAAGTGACCTTCCCCAATCGTACCCAAGTTCCCGAGCCGAGGCAACTTTGGTGATGACGGACACGTGGCCTTAGGCAATGAGTCAGGGTTTCCTAAATTCCCCAAAAATAAAATATTTAGGTGGCGACTCTGTATCTGGCAAAGCAGTCCATGTTTGGCACTTCTTTAAAAAAAAATCTGTTTTCTCAAAACGATTTGCTGGATTTGGACTCTTTGGTTCAAGATTAAGAACCGTGACACAAATCGAGTCCGAGCTGTAGCGAGGTCCCCCGCGGACCTGCTTACACCGAGCCAATTCTAACCCCAAAGCCGATGCAAATGCAGACGAGATAAATGAATGGGATGCACCCTTATCAATTAACACATTAGCAATAGAATTGCATAACAACAAAGTACTTCTCACTACTGAAGGCGCTGGTACTAGATTTGGTGCGGTAACAACATACACACACCCTATAGGTCTTTGCTCTACCTGCTCATCCCTTGGACTGTAAGCCTGATGCACTGACTAAGCCAAAGAGGCACCTTGATTGGCCCTCGAGGCCTGAGCTAATTGTGCAGGCTGGTGGCTCTGTGTTTGCCTCGAACCAAATACACCAGGTGTGCCACCCAACTGAGGGAAAAACCTCTTCATGTGCCCCCACTTGCCCACATTGATAACAAATGAGCAGCTGCCTTCTCCCCTGACTTTGGCTCTAAGAATGAACCGAAGATGATGCAGACCAATCCAAATCGTTGCATTCCTCCCCTCTGCGGGCAAGCTGGAGACTTGTGGCCCAACTGGCCACACTTAAAATAAGTGAAATCTCCCTGACTACCTCTCATAGAACCTGAATTCGGTATTGGAAAAGTGGACCTTGACTGAGCTTCCTAGGATTGCTGTGGGTTAGAACCTTTCTGTCTCTTACTGTCCCCCTGAACCTTCTAACTCCTCTTAGAGCCCCTCATCTACTCCACCTTCATTTGCGTCACAGTCTCAAGATAAGTCGTCAAGTCTATAAGTCATTCGCAATCTCTAATTATCGAACTGGCTACCTTGAAAAGAAGCTCGGTCCTCAACATTTTCTCAAACTGCACACAACGGTTATCCTTTGTTGCCACTAACTCTGGTGCAAATCTGGAGAGGCTAGTAAAGGCTACATCAAACTCGGCTATCGGTGTGTTTAACTGCTTGAGCTGTGAGAACTACTTCCTCAACTTCTCCCTAACAGTAGGAGACAAAAACTTATCCTGGAAGGCATTAACAAAAGCCTCCCAAGTCACTCCAATGCACCCATGTGCATGCTTCCACCACTGACCTACATCTCCCTTCAATTGGGAGGATGCTAGGGTCACTCTCAGTCTGTCATCCTCGATGCTAAGCATCTCAAACGTCTTCATTATCTGTTCTAGCCACTCATCTGCCTTCAGTGGCTCCTTGGGATCACCCAAAAACTCGTCTGGATTGGACCGGAAGAACTCTCACTTCAGAAAAGACGGCCTCGTCTTAGCAACATGGGTTTGGACTTGATTCTCAGCCTTGAGAATGTCCATGGATTCCCGCAATGCTCCGGCCATTTCGCGGGCCTAAGTTTCCATGGCTTGCTGGCCAACTGGTTCAGCCACATTGGCCTGACCAATCCCTTTCTCTTGTGCCGGAATATCATTCGGTATCGGCACCTCCTGCCATTTAGGTCTACTACGCCTACCACGTCTACGTCCTGATATCCTAATGAAGTTAACGAAAGAGATTAGCACATTTACAAATGTGCCGAAGCTAATTCACTCACGTCCTAATATGGTAGACAACAGTAATTCATTCCATGTAAGCATGTAGTCACATACACACATACGAATTTTCTTCCTGAATAATGATCGTCCCGCGATGTTGCTAGAGTTCCAATTAGAAACAACAGTGATCAAGTGCTCCTCTAATAGGACTTCTAAAAACCCGTAGACCCAATCAACATCTTAGAAATTAAATCTCATACCCATATAATCACATCAGCATGTTATCACATAGCATACTATACATATAAATGTCTTTATCAAGTGAGACAAACCCGTTGTGGTAATAACTACTCCCTATGTACCCATAGTATTCAAACATGGTACGCTCTAATACCAAGTTGTAGTGCCTCAAAATAATTATAATAAACTAACCGTAACGACAATTAAATAACAACATAAATCAGAGTATGATATCCTTCCATTTCATGAAATTCAGTTGTACAAAAGAGGTAGCACATGCAAATATACATTTATAAGTCCTAATCCTGAATCTATTGCATGTGTCAATAACAAAATAAGAAGTAAAAGTTAAACAAAAAATGAATATGCCCTGAAGGCTATGATTTTCCAAGACAATGCTTAGTTAGATCAAAACTGAGTCTTAAGCTCAATACATATAAAGCCCTAGGCTTGTACAAGCATTAAATACAAAATAACAAAACTGAGCCTTCAGCTCAACAGTCCTCCCAAGCTAAGTCCTTGGTGGAGGTATCTCACCAACACCTGAAAATAGTTTTCCCATATAGGGTGAGCCAAAACCCAGTATAAATAATCCAACACAGTAAATGAATTTTAACAAAGAGGGTGAAATGTATATGCAATGCCCATGTCAAAACGGTTTACATTTCTTTTTCAAAATCATGCCATGCTCAATTTATATCATAATTCTCACATCATATCCTTTACCATTTGAAACAAGGGGGAAATTCTCAAACTGGTACAACCTTTCACGGATATTTCGTCTACGGGAAACCGTCAAATGGCACCCATGTAAACGTAGTCTATACAAGCACTACTATTGCCATTTTACAGACATTTCGTCCGCGGGATTCGGCACCCATGTATACGCGTATTTTTTGGGACTTTCACCCTGGACACACAGGCCAACTTAATTTGGTGATACACACCTCTTTCCAACATTTACCAATTTTTCTCAAATTCATACACATATGCAATGTATCAAATGAGCAATAATGTTCAATGCATAAAGATGAGAAATTAGTTTCAATTCACCTAATCCTCATGCAATTTCTACAACAATCATAGCTATCCTCCACCGATAGCTTAAAACAGATATTTCTAAACAGATATAAAATTTCCATATAGATAAACTTTCCAACTTTCAAGGTGAGTAATAATACATATCAAACTCCACCATCTATGTCAATATCCATCCAATTTCATATATCCAAGATCAATTCCATTTATTTATACAAAATAAATATTTGAAACATTTAGGTCAAAAACCATTTTCTTCTAAAATCCAACCTAAGGTTCAAAATCAACAATTTATTCACAACTCAACCACATTTCCACCTCTACAACCATTTTCCATACAACCATTTGAAAACCCTCTCTTTTGATTTTAACCAAAACCCTTGTTTTGTTCTAAATCCTCCAAATCACAATATATTGTTTATGAAAGACAAACAGGTAAGTTAAAAATCATAAAAGAGTGTAGAGAATCTCTACCTTGAAGCTAGAAAACCAATGAGAGAATGGAGAAACCTCAAGGAAGCCGAAATCCAACTTTGCTCAGATGAAAATGAAGCTCTAGGTGAGCTCTACCTTTTTAACAAAGGGAGTAGGGTGGAGAAATGGATAGATCTTAGTGTATTTGTAGAGAGTAAGTGTTTGAAATATTTTAGAGAAAGAGAGAGGGAGATATGAAAAAGTGATGTAAAATCACCTTTTTACAAACTGATGTACGCATCGCTCGCTTGAGTGCCAGAGTTATCGCTCAAGCAACCAGACACAATAAGTTGTTTTGCTCGAGAGCAAGAAGCTTCGCCCAAGCGCATAATACACACTCTCAGAAGTTTTATAGACAGAAGACTGTCGCTCGAGCACAAGAAGCCTCACTCGAGCGAAGAGCACTACCTTCCCAGTATCTCTGCAAGCCTGCAAAAGTACTGGGAGCTCACAAAGCTCACTCGAGTGCAAGAAGCTTCACTCGAGCAAAGAGGCCAAATTCTGGACAACAATAGTTTGAACAAACTAGCAACCAACATGTTACAAACACAACCAACACAACCCAATACTCAAACTTAATGAGAAATAAGGAGGAATAAGACACGAACAACAATACAGAACCATAAAATCCGAGTCCAGAATATCAAATGGGTCGAGTCTACAACCAAAATCGCTATAACCCATATCCATTTAAAAACTTCGACCATCTTAATTTTGACTAATCAAGAAAATTTTTATTTGCCTTAATTAATCAGATGAAGATCAAGACACATGAAAATTTAAGCATCTACAAATTACCCCACTTCAAGACTCAGATTAGATGTTTGCTTGCTAGTATCCACGATGTGATTTGAAGTATCTTGTCATTCTAATACTTGAACTTGTATCCACGTTTGGTAACATTTGAATGTATCTTTTTCTTGACTTGCATGCTATTATGAACTAATGCGAGACTTAACTTGGGTTTGATTGACTTGCTGCTCGATGTGACTCAGTGTGAAGAATTCCCATGTTAGTGCCTCTTTTTTGACAATTCTCCAAATTGTAAAGGCAAAGATCTTTTCTTTCTTTTCATATATTATTCTCTGACCCAAAATCAATGCTTGATTTTGTCACTAGGGAATAATGTTCACCATAAGATGGTAACAAGTATATATATTTTTTCTCTAATTCTTTGCTTTCCAAAGCAATAGTCAACTCTTTTATATAGCCATACTAATTCTTTGCTAGGGTTTCTCGTTAAAAGGCGGCAATAGCCCCTCTATATTTAGTCCATCTTTCAGCTTGTCTTCTTGTAGCTTTTTGAGGATGGTATGTAGAGGCAAGACATGACCAGTCCACTTTGCTGCACATGAAGTAGCAGGTCTAATCTTCCTTGCTATTTGATATGTACCTTGATCAACATTTGTGTACGCTTAATGCATGATGCATGATCTTTGGCCATGTATTTTGCAAACTTTGCTTGCCCATGTGTGGTTCTATTACACTTTCCTTGCCCATGTGTGATTCTTTTACAGAACATTAAAGAATATTTCTTGTTTGTTCCATATATATATTGCATTTCATATTATTATTATTTTTTACCTAGCAATAAATATTTATATATATATCACCATGCTTACTTGTATCATTAAAATTGCATTTTACTTGCTGAGAAACATGGTCATCATTGTGGAAATTGAGCCTATTAAGCTAGCTTCTTAGATATTAGGTTAGTTATTTAGACGCTTCTTAGTTAGTTTCATTTATGTGGGGCAATAAGCCCTTAGAGCTAGCTACCTTGGTATTGGGCTAGTTATTTAGACACTTTTACCACCACCACCTTTTAGACTTGGGTGGTTTAGTTTGACTTATGTAGGGGAATGCACCTATTGAGCTAACTGCCTAGATATTGGGCTAGTGACAAGACACTTCCATCACCACCCTTTGACTATAGGCAATTAGTTTGACTTATGGTGGGGAATGTGCTTGTCGAGCTAGCCACCTAAATATTGGGCTAGTGATGTAAACACTTCCACCACCACCTGTCAACCATAGGTGGTTAGTTTGACTTCTATAGGGAAATGCGCCTATGGAGCTAGCCACTTGGATATTGGGCTAGTGGCATAGACACTTCCACTACCACCCTTTGACCATAGGTGGTTAGTTTGACTTTTATGAGGGAATTCACCTATCGAGCTAGCTGCCTAGATATTGGGCTACTGACGTAGACACTTCCACCACCACCTTTCAACCATAGGTAGTTAGTTTAACTTCTGTAAGGGAATGCACCTATGGAGCTAGCCACCTAGATATTAGGCTAGTGACACAAACACTTCCACTACCACCCTTTGACCATAGGTGGTTAGTTTGACTTTTGTGAGGCAATGCGCCTATCGAGTTAGCTGCCTGGATATTGGACTAGTGACATAGACACTTCCACTACCACCTTTCAACCATAGGTGGTTAGTTTGACTTCTGTAAGGGAATGCACCTATAGAGCTAGCTGCTTGGATACAAGGCTAGTGAGACAAACACTTCCACTACCACTCTTTGACCAAAGGTCCTTAGTTTGACTGATGTGGAGGAATGCGTCTATTGAGCTAGCCACCTGGATATTAGGCTAAGGACGTAGACACTTCTATCATCACTCTTTAGCCATAGGTAGTTAGATTGACTATTCACCATGATCATGTCATTCATACACTCAGTTTCATTTATTTATTCACATGTTTGCAACTTCTAATTGATGTAACTTGTCACAATGCATGCATACTATATGCTTGAGCATATGTGTTCCCAAGAGAAGTAGCATAAAAACAAAGGTCAAAGGATTCTGTTTTTTTTTGGTTGACTAAACTTAGAGGATGACTTCAAGCTAGCTGCGTACCCTACAAGCGATCAAGTCAAAACGGCGATCAAGTCAAAACATAGTTCATTTTTTGTTTTTGATTTTTTGAGATAATTTAGATTCTTATCAAGAAGTGTAGTGTTTGAGAGATAGTTTAGACTCGTATCAGGGAGTGTCTTGATTTGTGAGACAGTTTAAACTCATGTCAAGGAGTGTCTTGAACTTTTGTTGTGTTTAAGAGATGACATGTTCACTTCCATCCTTGTTATCTTTCACTTGGTCTTCGCCTTGTCTAGTTAACATAATAGTGCGTCGTTTGTCTTTGAGATTGCTAACATAACTAACTTCAATTGTTGTCACGCGTGTCATTCGGCCAAGTTTGGCATCCCAATATAAGTGCACTTATTTCATCTTTTTATCTTTTTTAGGTCACATCAATCAACATCTCCTCTCTACTTTTTCTACACATAATACAAGAAAAGTCAAAAAGTGCACTTATTCTAAACTTCCCAAACTTGGCCGATGATCTTTTTCGATGAAATGGTTTTGACTTTCTTTGCCTTTGTTTTCTGTTCTTTTGTCTTGGACTTTGTGCTTTTGTTCTCCAATTGAAAAAAAATTGACCTTCTTGGTGGAGAGGTTGCTCTTTCATCTTCTTGGTTACCTACGCTCAACTTGTTGAAAGCTAACATATGAGGTAGAGGAGGTTCAATGCAATCAAAGACTGAAACTCGAGCGATGGGATTTTCACTTTGGTTGCTCTCTATCTTTTCATCAGTAGAAACCATGTATGCTGTCTCAACCAAGTCATCATTAAAGTACCCCTTTGGAAAAAAAGTCGTGTAGGATGATTCGTGCAGATGAACTTTGTTCAGGCATCTTGTTTACTTGAAGCATTCCCTTGTCCTTTCTTTTTTCCATATTCCATTTGTGTTGCCGATGAGAATTCTTTTTCATTTGAGGAGACTGAGTATTGGGTTTACCTTTTCTTGACTTATTTGGTGCCACGAAAATTCAACCCTCATCACTTTTTTGCAGTTAGAACTTCTTCAATGCTAGTGCGGACATGTAGATCTTGACTTGGGACTTGTATTGTCATAGGTTCAAATGAGCCAAGTTGAATGGTTTTGGAGATTGCCCCTAATACAACAATTAAGGACTGCAATATTTCTACCTTAGAGTTTGAAGCTGTTAAACTTTGGGACCCAACAATAACGGTTGTATGGTTGGATTGTGCAACTTCTTCTTGGTCCAACTGAATTTTTTTCTTCTTTGTTAAATCCAGTATTAGCTCATTTAACACAAAGAACTTCTTGGTGGGATGACTAACAATCTGATGGTAGTGACAGTACTTTGGGTCGTTGATACAATCTATCTCTTTTGGACACTTGCATTCTGGTAGTTTGATGACCTTTTTCTCAAGTAGATCTTCCAACATGTCAGGCACATTAGAGTCTGGGAAATGGTACTTCTTTTCTTGTAGCTCTTTAAGATCAGTCGTTCTTTCATTTGGGAATGGTCTTGCTTCTTGACATCCTTCTTCTTATCTTTGTAGGATGCCTTGTTAGGAGACATTGTGATGACCATTGACTCCTCAACTAAGTGGCCAAAAGATTTATCTCCTTTCTTGTCATTGATATCTTTTCGTTGCTCGATGGTAGGAGGGTTCTTCCTACCGTGGTTGGCTATGCTAATCTCCATGTCACGAGCACATGTAACCAATTCCTCAAATGTAAGTGGTTGAATGCCTTGAAGGATGTAGAGAAGTCCCTGGTGCATGCTTTGCATGCACATTTCAACAACGGAGATTTTTTAGAGAGAAGGTCTTTGCAGTCTAGGCTTAAAGCGCCAGCGGCTGATGTAATCTATCACATACTGATTTTTCCATTGCCTAGAGTTAGTTAACTCCACCATACTAACAGTTCGGTGAGTGCTGTACAATTGATTTACGAATTCTCATTCCAACTGTTCGCAACTATCAATTAACTCAGGCTCCAAGTCAGTATACCGATCAAAGACATATCCTTTGAGGGATTGAACAAACTGCTTGACAAAAAGATTTCTTCTATCCCAGCACCATTACATGTTTCAATGAAATAGGTGATGGTGTGCTTTGGATTTCATCAAATTGCACGAACTTAGGAGGTTGATAACCGACTGGCATTTTGCGACTATCTAAGTAGCACTCTGGGAAAAATTTTCTTTCTCATCGCTCGAGCAACAAATTGATCGCTCGAGCGATCTTGTGAGTCATCTACTACTTTTGCAGGTTTGAGATTCTAGGAGTGTGAGTTCTACATTCAAGAGAATGTTTTATCGCTCAAGCAGTGTGGTGTCTCTGACACTGGAGCGCAAGAGTGGTCGTTCAAGCGATTTGTTCGAGATCAACACTTTAAAAATTCATTTTTGGGCCACTTTTCTTCATTCCATCTAGATTTCTCTCTCTCTCTCTCTCTCTCTCTCTCTCTCTCTCTACATCTCTCAGCCATTGTTGAGCTCTGAGCTCATTGAACCTTAGGTTTCATCTCCTTAGAATGAGAATCTCACATTGGTTCCTTATACAAAAATGTAGAGCACGAAAAGACTTTCTTTTAATCAAAGCAGATCGTGTTTTCATCGACATTGGATTTTCGAGCCTCCTTTTCTCCTTGCTAAAGGTAGTGATTTCTTTGTTTTTCTTCAATATCTACTTAAAAATAGATTGGTGGTATATTTATATTGCATAAAAACCTCATGTTGAGGAGATTTTCTTAAAGGCATGAAAATGAAGTTAGGGCGTTCAAAATAAGGGAGTTAAATGTAAGATTAAAGTGGATTAAAGAAGTTTTGAGTAGTTAGAACACCCCTTCATGTCTGAAAACCCTATCCCTAAAACCTTAGATTTCACCCCATTTTACTAAGGATCCATCATAGATCTTGCAAGATTAATGAAGGAAAAATGAAGGTCACTATCTTGACCGGTTGGAATGTAATTTCGCCAATATTTTTGCTTGGGTCTTCCTTGGTAGCTCTCATCCTTGAGGTAGGGAGCTCTATTAACCATAAATATGTGGCAACCCATTACGTAACATGCTTTTATTTATTTAATTTTGAATGTTTTTTATGTGTTTAATGTGTATTTGATTGCTTATCTGTTCATTATTGGAATATCTGTTGTGATCAGTGCCTAAAATCTGAAATTGAAGGACTTAATGACTTCAGAAACCAAAATCAATTAGATGAATTAGAATGACATGATTTTTAGAGCCTATTGGGCAACTTGATTAAAATTTGATTCAGTTCAGAAAGATTAAGTTTTAATTAATCAAACTTAGACCTTGATTAGTGCTTAATCCTTAATTAACACCCTAATCTAATCATCTAGTATATATATATATATATATGAGCCTTAGGATGGAATTAGCTCATTCTTGAGCTCAAAAATCTATGGAGAAAACTTCGAGAGAGAGAGAGAGAGAGATAGAGAGAGAGAAAGGCTTAAATTTGAAGAATTTGGCTTGAAGGTTGAAGAATTGGGAAGAAAGGCTCAAGTATTTGCTAGAATTTGTGCAATTGAAGACTTTAGGTATGTGTTTAACCCTTAATTCATGAATTAAGTCACCGAGAATGTGAATTCAAGAAGATAAGAAAGATAAATACAACAATTAAGTTAAAGATGGTGAATATACAACAATTAAGCTAAGAATGGTGAATTTGAAGTTAATTCATACATGCATGCATAATTTTGTGTAATTTCAACATGTTGAGCACAAATTTTGGTACCTATACTTGAATTAAGACTTGAATCATACATGCATCCATGAATTTTGTTGTTTTGAAACTCAATTCCATGTTTTGAAAGTTGTAGAATAAGAATTTAAGCCAAGATGTATGAAGTTTAAGCTTCAATTTTGCAAAATCATGAAGTTTTTGAGTTATGCGTTGGAATTGGTTTTTTACTCATGTTTTTGAAGGAGTTTCCATGGTTTTATGCAAGGCTTTTCACTTTGAATTTGTGTTTGAAAACTTAAAATTTTGTTTTGAAAACCCAAAATTCGACCACACCGCTCAAGTGAAGAAATTACCGTTTGAGTGCACATTTCATGCATCCAACATTTTTGCAGAGACATTGCGCACGGCTCGAGTGACCAAGTGACTGCTCGAGCGATCATCGAGCCTAGATTCGGACCATCCAATATTTTTGCAGACCATGTGGTTCGCTCGAGCGACCATTCGTGTGCTCGAGCAAAGTGCTCTCTTTCAGCATATTTTGAAAAGGCATATTCTAATCACATTTGCATTCTTATTCCTTTCTAAGCATTCTTAGGCATGAATTGAGCTTCCCAAATGAATTAATGAGTAAGAACTTGACATAAGAGAATTGAATAAGTTAATAATGATTTGATTAAGCAACGAGCCTTAAAAGTGTGTACATGTTTATATGATGTGTAGGTTCATCCACAAATCGGTATCAACAACCAAACCACTATGAGTAAGATATCTTAGTAAAGATATTTTCATATACATTATTTTCTAAATGTTTACAGTGTGGTAAGTTTTTCCGAACTTAAGATTTTGTGATATGAATGAGCCTTCTATTTGTCCAATTAATATGATATCTGTAAATGTGATTAACTAGCATAAATGCATATGATGGACCTAAGGTCATTCTGTATAACCGATATGATGGACCCAAGGTCCTTTCGTATGTTCGATGATATGGACCTAAGGTCATTCTGAGAGATCTGTTATGTATAGACCAAATGGTCAATATACAGCTGTATTAAATTGGACCCAAGGTCGTTTCGCCACGTATGATCTGTTCTGTTTTGTACATTTGTTATACGTTGGACCTGAGGTTGTTCTGTCATGTATTGGACTCAAGGTTGTTCCGCTATGATACGGTATTGATATGAGAATGATTTTATCTAAGTATGAGAACTCATTCATATAACCTATTTACTCTGATGTTATTTACTGGGCGTTAGCTCACTCTATTATATATATGTATGTAGGTGAGCAGCGGGATGCCTAGCCCTAGTCAACCTACAAGAGATTACCCAAGTTTTGTGAAATCAGCGATAGAGTGCCTCACGGATGAGACTTTTACTTTTGTTCTTTTTTTTTTTTTTTCTTTTGTTGGTCATGTTTGATCGGTGCATAAGCTTTTGGATTTGTATGATGATGACTTGTGAATGATCTTTAGACATGTAATATTTATTTATATATGTATGAATGTAAGTTGTTAACGTATAAAATATTTTTATTTATGCCATATATGCACAACTCATTGGATAAAATTTTATAATTTTCTTTCCGCTTCTAGCCCCATATAATTAAATATGATTTGAATTCTGTCCAAGGACGTAGGTAATCTCATGGTTACTGGCCGGTTATGATCCAAACCTCTAAGGGTGGGTTCAGGTCATGACAGAGTGGTATCAGAGCATGAGTTAATAACTCACACACTTGTCCAATTGAGCATTAAGGTGTCTAGAAAAGACTGAAGAGCGCATTCATCTGATAAGTATATGCTAATGTCCATTAAGAATATGCAAATATGTGAAATATGAACTATTACGCTTGTGTGTGTTTGTGCAATTTCTATGTTTATTATAATACGACTTTATATAGATCATGGTGAGAACAAGAGCTAACGAGATAGAAAAGTCTTTTACTACCCAATTGGATCGAATGGAGAGAATGATCCAAGATATGGCTGAGTCACTAAGGCAACAACAGCAACAACCACCCCTACCTCCACCAATGCCTGGACCATCTCTAGTACAAGAGCATCAAGCGGATAACTGCACAAATCACTTTGACTAAAAAGTTCAAAAAAAAAAAAATGAAACTACTATTGTTTTGGGGAGGAGTTAACCCTTTGAAGGCCGAGGCATGGGTTCTTGGTGTAGAAAAATTATTTGAAGTATTTCCGTGCACTAATGCATAGAAAGTTCAGTTGGCAGCCTTTACTTTGGAGAGCAAAGCCCTAAGGTGGTGGATTTAGTTAGGGATGAAATTGTGGGAATCAGTTGGGCACAATTTTCAGAGATTTTCAATGAGAAATATTTCCCTCAGTTCATTTGAGACCAAAAAGTATCCGAGTTTGAAAGACTGAAGCAAGGCAACCAAATGGTAGCCAAGTATGAGGCACAGTTTACTGAATTGGCCAGGTTTGCACCGTATATGGTCGATACTGATTATAAGAAAGTGAGGAAGTTTGAGACTTTGAAATGCAATCCAAAAAAAAGTAAATGTTTTAAAATTGCCAAAGTACGTGGATATTCTTGACAGAGCCTTAATGTCTGAATCAAATTTAGCTTCACATAATTGACCAGTTGAATGGAAAGGAAAGAGACAAGGCCTTTATTCTAATAAGGTATCAACATCATCTAGAAAACAAAATCTGGGGACGTCTTGTACTTCCAACTCTACAAGAGATTCTGCACCGACATGTAATGAATGTTGTAAGAGACACCGGGGAGTTTGCTACCATACTTCAAGGGCATGATTTAGATGTGGTAAGACATGGCACATGGTTAGAGATTGTCCACAGATTGAACCAAGAAATGGAAGACTAGCTACTAGTTCAACTAGATCCATCCCAATGACAAGAAACACTGTAAGACCTGCTGCTACAAGAGATACATTTCGGCAAGGGAGAGTTTTTACACTCGTCCCAGGGGATACACGGAATATCGAGGCCGTTGTCTCAAGTACTCTCTCTATTTGCAAACAAGATGCTTATGTGCTGATTGATTTGGGTTTGACTCATTTTTTTGTATCTACTATATTTGTAACACCCTGAAATAATAACAACTCATAGCATGATATTCTGTAGAAAGTATAACTTGCGATATATTTAACATTTCATTGATATTCCTTAATCGTACAAAAGATGATACATGCATGTATACATTCATAAATTCTAGATCTTGAATCTATAGCATATGTCATTTGTATATGAATTGAAACAGAAGGACATACAGATAAATTTATGCCCTAATGGCTACATCCTTCCAAGTCAATACTTGGGTACAACAAAAGTGACTTAAACTCAATACAATTAAAGCCCATGGCTTGTACATAAATAATTGCACCAAAGAAACAAAAGAAGCTCTTGGCTCCAAGTCCTCCCAAGTTATGTCCTTGGTGGAGGCATATTATCAATACCTGAAAGTTGTTTTCTATGTAGGGTGAGCTAAAGCACAATAAAGATACTTTAACACAATGTATAAAACTTAACAAAGTGATAAGGTGAATGTATATGCACGCCATTTGCCAAACATTATACTTTTCCATCTCAAAACAACGTATGCCAATATTATATATCAATTCATAAAAAAAATACTTTTATATCAGAAAACAGGGTGGTGGATACAAAAACACTGGGAATCTCTAGGTACTTGTCTGCCAGTAGGTTATACAAGCACTACCAAAGCCATTTTACTAGTATTAACTGGAAGGATTGACACCTAATCATATGGGTTTCTAAATTTTCACCAAGGACACACTAGTCAACATAATAAATCACAATCACACCCCTTAACCAGATTCACCAAGGTATACACCATTTTTCTCAAAAGAATACATTTTTAATGTTTAAGTATGAAACAATGCTCAATACAAGATGTTTGAGTAATTAGTTTCAATTAACTCATGCAATTTCCACAATAATCAAAGCTATTCTCCACCGATAGCCCAAAACAGATATTTCTACTCAACAGATAATTTTCCAACAATAAATATAAAATCATAATTTAAAAATAGGAGCGATAATATATATCCAACTCCACTCTCATCATCAATAGTTACATTCTTTTTATCTTTTCAATCCCAACATATTTTCCTTTTATTTCGTAAATCAAACATCAATGATTTTCAAACAAAGCCTTCTTTACGTTCAAAATCACATTTAAGGAAGGAATTTCCAACATTTTGACACAACCCAACATTGTATACCCTCCCACAACCTTTCTCAAGAATTTATTTGAAAAACCCCTCTTTATATTTCACAATCAAACCCTAGGCTTAACTTAAAATCCCCAAACCACTAACCCTTTTCAAAGAGCAAATAACTAAACTAAGAATCATATCAAAGGTTGAAGAAACTCCTACCTTAAGTGTAGAAGAGAAAGATAGCAAGGATAAAAGTTTGAGAAGACCGAAAATGAGATCCTCTCCGATTAAAACGAAACTTTCGACGAGCTTTACCTTTTTCACCAAGGAACTATGATGGAGAAATTAATGGATTAGGGAGTATTTGGGGTTTTAAGGCAAGACTTAGAGAGAGAGAGAGAGAGAGAGAGTGAAGAAATTAGGGTTTGGAGTGTTTTAGATAGAGAGAAAGTGAAAAAATTTCAAAACCCCCTTTTTCTTAAACTAATATACACACAGACCGCTCAATCGATCAAACCACCGCTTGAGCGTCAAACATAGTAAATGACACCACTCAAGCAACCAAAAACACCGCTCGAGCATACAATAACCCCCTCCAAGAAGTTCAGACCTACAAAAGATTGCTCGAGCGAAGATCGCCTATTTCCAAAAGTTTTACAGGTCTACAAAAATATTGAGAGAACTCAAAGACCGCTCGAGTGACCAAAGCATCGCTCAAGCGAACCCGAAGTGAAACAGACAGCAACTCTTTTGAAAAACTGACTCCTAATTTGTTTCAAACATAACCAACAACTTAACTCAATTATCAACAAGGTGATAAAGGGCACAAACAATAATTAAAGGTATGGAATCCCGGATCTAAGAGCACAAAAAGGGTTGGGTCTAAACCGGAACTGTTATACTATTTGCACATAGACTAAATAGACCTGTGGAATCACTACCTTATGTGTTATGTGTATCTGCTTTGTCTGGGAATCTGTTTTGTGTACTTCTGTGTATCTTGCTTGTGAAATTGTTGTTGGGAATGCTACATTATATGTGGATTTATTGCCTATTGACATGAGACATTTCGATGTAATTTTGAGAATGGACTGATTGTCTAAATATTGTGCTACCATTGATTGTGTAACAAAACAAGTTTTGTTTAGACCTTTGGGACAAAGTGAACTTTTGTTTGAGGGTAATGGTATAGTATCCCCACCCTATCTAATTTTTGCAATGAAAGCATGTAAACTACTTAAGAAGGGATGTCGGGGCTATCTATGTAGTATTTTGACTGTTCAATCTACATATACTATGTTAGATGATATTTCGGTAGTTAGAGAATTCCCAAATGTATTTTCAGAAGAATTGGTAAGGGAATTAGTTAACCGAGAAATTAAATTCACCATTGAGGTTATGCCGGGTACTCAACCCATCTCAAAGACTCCTTATGGGATGCAACTGTTGAAATGAAAGAATTGAAAGTTCAACTATAGGAATTACTTGATAAGGGGTTTATCCGTCCGAGTTCATCGTCATAGGGTGCACCGATTCTATTTGTAAAGAAGAAAGATGGAACATTACGCTTGTGTATTGATTACCAAGAACTAAATAAGGTAATGATTAAGAACAAATACCCTTTGCCTCATATTGAAAACTTGTTTGATCAATTACAAGGTTCGCAATTACAAGGTTTGCAAGTGTTTTCAAAGATTAATTTGATATTCGAGTACCATTAACTGAAAGTGAAAGCTGAAGACGTTGAGAAAACTGCATTCTGAACAAGGTATAGGCACTGTGAATTCTTAGTTATGCTGTTTGGAGTAACAAATGCACCCGCAACTTTTATGGACCTTATGAATTGAATTTTCAAATCCTACCTTGATGAATTTGTGGTTGTATTTATTGATGACATTCTGATTTACTCGAAAAGTAGAGAAGAACATGAACAACATTTTAGAATTGTTTTACAAATACTTAGAAAGAAGAAACTGTATGAAAAATTGAAGAAATGTGAATTTTGGTTAGATGAAGTTGTATTTCTAGGGCATGTGATTAACAAGAATGTGATTTCAGTAGATCCGCAAAAGGTTGAGGCAATTGTCAATTGGCCTACACTAACAAATGTAACAGAAGTCCAAAGCTTCATGAGATTAGTTGGGTATTACAAAAGGTTTGTAAAAGACTTCTTAATGATAGTTGTACCACTTACCCAACTTACTCTAAAAGGAGAACCGTTTGAATGGATCGATAAAAGGGAGTCGTATTCCAAGAACTAAAAACAAGGCTAATTACAGCATCGGTTTTGACATTACCGTCAAGTGCGAAAGGCTTTGTTATTTATAGTAATGCCTCACATAAGGGTTTGGGTAGTGTTTTGATGCAAAACTACAAAGTGATAGCTTATGTGTCTCGACAATTGAAACCTCATAAAAAGAACTACTTGACTTATGACTTGGAGTTGGCCGCCATTGTATTTGTTTTGAAGATTTTACGCCACTACCTTTATGGAGCATACATACCATAAGAGTTTGAAATACTTCTTCACTAAAAAAGAATTGAACATGTGATAGAGGAGATGGCTAGAATTGATTAAAGATTATAACCTTCAAATTCAGTATCATTCGGGTAAAGCCAACACCGTAACCAATGCTCTAAGTAGGAAGTCGACGGACGTCATGACCCAAACCCGCCCCTATAGGTTTAGCATTGTAACTAGCTAGTAATCCTTGGATTACCAAAGGCCTATGAGCAGATAAACAAAAATAAGGGGCTAGCGGAAGCAAATACATAAATAGAATTGTCCAATGAGCTATGCTGACTTATATGAACAGAATATTTAAAACTTTATATACGTATCCAAAAGTCATTCTTGCATTATACCCACATACACATTATAGTATCTTAAGTACAACCAACAAAACAAACAAGTCCCATATACAGACACAACCAGAACTTATAACACATGACACTTCTGGAACCTCCACGTGAGGCACAATGGTTGGTTGACAATAGAACACAGATCCAGACAAAAGTCTTCATGCTTGATCTCCAAAACGTTCACCTATACATATATATACACACAGTGAGCTAATGCCCAGTGAATAACATTAAGGTAAAGGGGTTAGTGAACGAATTCCGAACATATCATAATCTAAAATAGATCATAACATAATCATTCTCATATCTGAACATAATAATGGTACATCCCATAGAACACATCACATATCGTCTTCCGACTAGAGTAATCGGTTTCGAATACCGATTAAACGCATATCACCACAATGAAGTGGCTAACGAGATCGCGTAATCACATATATGTCATGGACCCGCATTTACACGCCGTCCCCCATGACTTAGGACTATCTATGGATGCCATAATAGATTTCAAACATAGGACATTCGTTCACGTAAACAAATATTATTTTAGAAATCTTGACTTATCAAATCACATTTGGAACATAATTCATATAAACATATCTTTACAATAACATTACTCACAATGGGTTCCTATAAACGGTCAATCGAACACTGGATGTTGACCTACAAACACAAAAGTGCATAACACAAACATATCTTATCGTTGCACGTGTTCACATGGCCATTATGGCTTAGCTCTCTTACTTTAACTTCTTATTCATTCCATGCCACATAACTTGTTCATATTGCCTGTATACTCGGATTCAACCCATATTTTCTAATTCACTCTACATATATCGTTTCTTAGCTCATGACTCTTCAACAACTCATAAATCATGTCTATATATGCTCAGAAATGGATGGAAATGAAATGTAGGACAACTTGTCAAAATGCTCTATAAATGGCTTGGTCGCTTGAGCGCAACATTGGTTGCTCGAGTGGACCGGCCTGTCTAAAAAAGTACTGGTTGGTCTCAATCTATGCTCGAGCCATAACTCCCACACTTGAGCGGTTCAACAAAATACAAAGGGTTTGCTGTCACTCGAGCGGAGCGCTCATGTCTGCACAAATGCTGAGAGCTCGCATTCTCCGCTCGAGCGCAGGTTTCCTCGCTCGAGCGAATTGCAAAATACTGGGTTTTTCAAAAACAGAGTTTTGAGCTTCCAAATGCAAATTTCAAGGGTAAACTTGTGCAAGGTTTGTTCAAAAACTTGGAAAACTTATCCATAAACATGAATATATGATCAATTACACACCTTTATCTCAAAACTCATGGATTTAGCCAAAATTGAGTTGAATCTTCCATGTATATAAGTTTTATAAACTCTTTTTCTTCGACACCATGGTTTTAACAAAATTGAGCTCAAAAGCTCCATACATGAGAGAAATCCTTTTCAACACATGAATTCAAACTTTAAAACCTGATGAATTATACATGCATGTGCCAAGTAATTTATGATAACAACTTAGATGCTCAAGATTAACTCATCATGGCAAAACATGGCAAAATCATGCATGCATGTACAAGTCATCTTCTAAATTCAACATGGATGTCATGAATCATGTTCAAAATGATGAAATTAAACAAAACTAAGCATGCATGTATGAATTACAACTCAAATCTTCATTCTAGGCTCATGGTATGCAATTAAACACTTATTCTTCATGAATTATGGATTAGATGCTCACCAAAAGCCTTCAAATACACAAGATTCTTGCCAAACTTGAGCTATTCTAGCAAAATCTTCAACTTCTACCTTGAATCTACACTTTTTCTCTCTAAAATGAGAGTTTCTCTCTCTAAATGTATGAACTCAGATTTTGGCACTAAGAGGTGAAAGAATTGAGCTCAAGAATGAGCTTAAAGGGTCATATATATAGTCATGATACCATAATACATTAATTAGAACATAAGGCTTGCCAAATGCAACTTAATTTACCAAATTGAATCAATTTTTAATAAAATTTGCCATACCATTCTAAAAATTCCGAATAACATATTAGTGTAACCAAATTCAGTTTCAGATATCGATAAGGCTTCCAATTATCATATCGAAGCAGATTTCACAATAGATATTACTACGAGTAACAAATAGAAAGCCAAATAACATACAAAATGCATGAATAACACATAATTTATTTTAATCCCCTCATTAGCATCTTTAATTACGGATTAGTAGCTAATTGCGGATCGGGGTTGTTACAGTCTCCCCACCTTAAGAAGTTTGGTCCTCCAAACTTGAGTTGTCTTATATATAACAGATCAAACATCTTAGGCTCACACTGGTTTCCATTTTCATAAATGGTTTCCTCCCCATGCAACTTGTTACAAAGACTTGATTCATTCTCGAGCCATTCAACAGTTCATTGTTCGATTCAGTACTCAATTCAGTAATCAATCACAGTTATTCCAAGTCATTCAGAAGTTCTCAAGTGTACTAGGCAATTTCATATATTAATTCCATAGCAGTAAATGTAGTTTTGAGGTAATCATTCACATACTGTTCATCAACCTTAGTTTTCACAGATTCTATTGTATCGCATGCTAATACGGAAGTAGTCAATCATAGAACATACTGATTTAATGTATTTCCAAATAGTTAGGGTCTACAATCAAACTGGTCTGCCATCAACAAGTCCATAACATCAAATTCAATCTATAGCATCAAATTTTAAGTATAGTAACACAAAGGCAACCATTCTTTTATTTCAACCTGTTCATGGTAGTGACGGTACACTAAAGCAATTAGTCACGTGTTTTACATACAGATATTCACATATTCCCAGAGCATAAATTATAAAATCCAATTTACGTGTGTTTCCAATCGATTATTTACAATCACATAGTCTGCTATTGACGATTTCACATTTTTTATAAGTGTTCAAAATTGATTCAAGTTCTCAGTTGTTTCATTCTCGTAGCAACACAATGCAGTCATTCGGTCACAACTAAGTCACAATCCCCCCACAACATAATCAAATTAGATAACAGTTTAGATCAAATCAAATGAAAGTTCTATCAGGTCACATCAGATGAAAAGTTTTTTTTGGTCAAATCAAATAAAAGTTCAGAGCGTATGTCATTAAACACAAGTTCTATTAGATCAGATCAGGTAAAAGTTCTATCCTTATCATTTTCGAACAAAGTACATTTAGTTCTATAGTTCATACTCCACTCGTTTAGGCTTGTGTCCTTTAAAGCTTTTGGGAAGTGTATTTGAATCCTTTATTTTATTTTGTGAATCTTTGGTGTTGTTGTATCTTAGTTTTGGAGGAGTACAAATTGATTTAAACTTGTTGGGATTGCTCATTCACGCTTGTTTACGTTGAAAAGTTGTTTGGGAACTTAAAAATCTTGTTCTAGGGTCGACATTGGTCTTGGTGGTATCAACACCTTCATTTTGTTGTTGGCCTTAAGGGTTGACACCAGTCTAGGAAGGGTCGACCCTTGTCCTGGAATTGCTTGGTGAAATTTGCTGTCGACACCAGTCTGGGAAGGGTCAACACCTTGCTTGTTGCACACTTTGGTTTTTTTCTTGAAGGGTCGACACCTCTGCTGTAAGGGTCAACACTTGCGACTTTTTTTTTCCAGATTTTTCAGTCGGTTTCGAGCCTACTTTTTGGGGATTTTGACTAGATATTTTGGGTTGACTTTGGGGCTTATTTTTATTTTGACCTAGTACTATAAATAGGTCCTCACTTAACCTTTTTCTTTACTTTTTCTTCTCATTTCTCCCTCTAAGCCATGAGACTCTCTTTCTCTCGTTCTCAAAAGCACTTTTTCACTCAAAGATCCTTAGATCTACTTACTTGAAGGCCTCTTCTTGCCTTGCTCCTTTGAAATAAATTGTAGAGCTTGTCGAGGGTTTCATTTTGATCGGAGCAAAACGTCGCTTCTCCTTCGTCGACTTTTGGGCTTTTCTTCCTTCTCCCTCTCCTAAGCTTGAGGTAGGGAATTTCTATGCTCTTGTATGATTTTTAACTTGGGTATTTGATGATAGTGCAAATAAAGGTTGGGATTTGGATGATTTTAGACAAACCTAAGGTTTTGGTTTAAAATCAAAGAGGGGTTTTCAAATTAAAGGTGTTGAAATGGTTTTTGGTATGGATATGAGGTTGTGTTGTGTCAAACTTGTTGATTTTGGAAAAGGGGTTGTATTTGGGAGGAAATAGGGTGTTGCCCTAAAATATTTCAAATGGTTATTTTGCATAAATCATGGAATTGGTTCAATAAAGGTAAAATTGGTTAGTTGTGTATGTTAATGGTGGAGTTTGAAAAATTGTCATTTCTTACTGATGGACATATGGATAGTTTATCCATGGATAGTTTATCTATTGTGAAGTTTGTATAACTACTTAGAAATATCTGTTTTGGGCTATAGGTGGAGGATAGCTATGATTGTTGTAGAAATTGCATGAAGTTTAGGTGAATTGAAACTAATCTCGTATTGAATGTCATTAAATATGACCATATGTTAATACATTGTATATGTGTCATATTTGGGAGGAGAAAGGGGATGGACTCCATTGAATTAAGTTGGCCTGTGTGTCCAGGGTGAAAGTCCCAAAAACTGCGTATATATACATGGGTACCGATTCCCGCAGATGAAATTTCCGTAAAATGGCAGATTGAATTGTCTATATGATAATTGTATTGGTAGAGAATTATTAGGATGTAATCTCAGTTGGATTGTTTGGGTAACAAGGGTTTAACTCATGGATTGAGATGAAATGAATGGCCATGAACTAAAGTAAGACTAAAATGGCTTGAAATGTAGAACTTGGCATAGTATAATCTTGTAACATCATGAATGATTTGTCATTGGCACTGCATATGCACACTATACATATGCTTTTGTTAAGACTCATATATTGCGATAGATGGTTTCTACTGGGCTTTGGCTTACCCTACTTGGGAAAAACATTTTCAGCTGCTGGTGATATGCCCTCTGCCAAGGACTTAACTTGGGAGGATTGTGGTGTTGGACAATCTTTACAGTATTTAATAAATAAACTCTGTTTTTGTACTAAACGACAAATAGAATACAAAAGAAAAATAGGAAATGAGAGAGATTGTTTGATTACCAAAAATCAAACCAATAAATAAAAACAGATTTTTATTTTGTTACAAAAATAAAATCAAAATCTGATTTAAATAAATAAAAATAAAACAGAAAATGAATTAAATTACTTGATTAATTTCTTGAACAATATTCTGATTAAGTTCAGTGTTAGACATTGTATCCTTAAGACAGATTCGTCCTCTCCATGGTGTTTTCAGAATATGGACGTCTATCTCCCAGAATAAAATGATCAATCAACAGAAAATAGTAGCATTACAAATTTTCCGTACAACGAACACACTAAGTGTTTATACTCTTTCTCACAGAAATTTAGATGCAGCAAAATGCAGAAAGCAGTAGCAGATTAGGGATGGAAAATTGAATGAAAACAACAAATGAAGGCTAGTCTATTTATAGATATAGTGGCACCCTTTTATTTTGAATTAAACAGGTACTGAACTTGTTGGGTTTGAATTGGTACTATTTGGATAGATAACCGAATCTATTTGGGTTTGAAATTTAAACAGATTTGAAATCTGTTCGGGTGGAACAAATTTGAATTTGTCCGGCCAGTGAACCTGTACAAAAGAAATTCTGAAGAGCTGCAACAATTTTGAATTCAAAAATTGAAATTTAAATTGGACAGATTTTATTTTATCAAAAAATAAAATTGGATTCAAATGTTTTTGGCCCAAAAAGATTAGTATTGGGCCGGACAAGCCCAATCCAACCTCACACCATGCACCCGCACCCAAGCCCAGGCCCAGCCCAGCCCAGCCCACCCGACCGACCGACCGGACAGACGGCGGCGGCAGGGCGCGCGTGTGTGGTAATTTTTGGGTCTGATGGGTCTAGCCCATTTTGCCCATAACCTCCATCTCTACAAAACTTGGGTGCCCCTTGGGGCCTACCCCATTCCAACTCCAAGCCTTATAAACCCATTCAAAGTTTCCTACCAAATCAATGTGGGACAAGTCATTATACAACCCTTAAGAAATTTCCACCAAAACTCTATTTTCATGGAGCTCACTTTGGCTTCAATTTCCCATTCACCCGATAACGGTTTTGAGCAACTAAATATACCACGTGAATCACAACACGGCATAGAACGCATTACCACTTAGACCCACGAAATTCGGTGTATGGGTCCCACCTAAAAAATAGACCAAAGTTGATGAAAAATTCTGTTATCCAGATTTTTCAAAAACCATTTCTAACAATCCCCCACATGAATGGAATTTGATGACAACGGAAATGCAACAATATACAGAATTTGTCGAAAGAGTATAAATCAGAAATATCTTGCATCAGGATAGGTAGCTTTCGGCCTTGAACCTTCCCTAATGATAACCTATCGGACTTACCAGCTAACCAATGGACGCGATGCCTTGAATTGCTTTGCCGTTTGTGTAAGCTAAGACAATAGATTTCACACAAAATATCTTTTAACACATCGTGGTTCTCACTGTTGTGTTCATTTTGGCCTTGAACGCTCCTGGTTTTCATGAGTGCTTCTAGAAAATTTAGCTTCTTCATTCTCATAGAACCGGCCCCAGTTCGACACTCATATAGGTGATTATTATTGTGAGTATCTCCTTATACTCGTCTTGATTATTATGCCTGAATTAAGATATAAGTAATCATTAAAAGCTAAGCTTATCCTTAGACCCCTACAGACAACATATGTTGCAGATATCACTCTCATCATAGGAATGGGTAAGGAATTTTAATCCCTTGGTGATTTCTGGCGAGCCATACATAACTTAGTCGTCCCTTTGAACTTCTTGGGATCTCCAGTCATATAAGTGGGGTTACCATTATGATGACTCTAATGTAATAGGCTTTAATCCCATCCCTTTCGATGAACTATACACTTGCTCTTTTGTCAAACCTTTTGTTAACGGATCTGCAATATTCTCTTTAGATTTTATATAATTTATTGAGATTATTCCATTTGAGAGCAATTGCCTTACGGTATTATATCGACGACGAATATGTCGCGACTTACCATTATACATATGATTTTGTGCCCTGCCTATTGTAGATTGACTATCACAATGATGACAGATAGCTGGCACAGGTTTTGGCCACATTGGAATGTCTTCTAAGAAGTGACGAAGCTATTCTGCTTCTTCTCCTGCTTTGTCTGAAGCAATGAACTCGAATTCCATTGTGGATCGTGCGATGCATGTTTATTTCATGGATTTCCAAGAAATAGCAGCACCTCCTAGAGTAAAGACATATCCACTAGTGGATTTTGAATCTTTAGTATCTGATAGCCAATTGGCATCACATTAACCTTCGAGTATTGCTGGATATCGAGTAAAGTTCAAATCATGATCATGAGTAAATCTTAGATATCTAAGAACCCGAATGATCGCTTTCCAATGGCCTTCTCCGGGGTTACTAGTGTACCTACTCAATTTATTGACTGCATAAGCTATGTCAAGATGAGTACAATTCATTAGGTACATTAGGTTTCCTATGATTTGGGAGTATTTTAACTGAGACACCGCATCACCTTTATTTTTCGATAAATAAAGACTCATATCTACAGGTGTTCTAGCTACATTCATATCATCCTTGATAAATTTACCAAGAATTTTCTCAATATAATGTGATTGAGATAATGCATATCCGTAAGATGTTTTAGTAATTTTCATTCCTAATATTACATTTGCGACCCCCATATCTTTCATATTAAATCTTTTGTTAAGCATTTGCTTAGTTGATTTGATCATGTTTTGACTGCTTTTAATAATAAGCATGTCATCCACATAAAGACAAACTATGACATATCCTTGGTCAGTGTTTTTAACATAGACGCACTTGTCACATTCGTTTATCTTAAACCCATTAGTAAGCATAGCATGATCAAATTTTTCATGTCATTGCTTAGGTGCTTGTTTTAATCCATAAAGAGATTCTACAAGCTGACAAACTTTCTTTTCTTGCCCCGGCACTACAAACCCTTAAGGTTGCTCCATATAGATCTCTTCATTTAGATCACCGTTTAAGAAAGCTGTCTTAACATCCATTTGATGTATCTCTAAATTATACGATGCTGCTATGGCAATAAGCATGCAGATGGATGTTATTTTTGTCACATGAGAATATGTATCAAAATAGTCTAGACTTTCTTTTTGTCTGTAACCTTTTACTACAAGTCTTGCTTTATACTTGTCTATTGAACCATCTGCTTTCATTTTTCTTTTGAATATCCACTTACACCCAAGAGGTTTAGAACCAGGTGGAAGATCCACCAATTTCCAAGTATGGTTTTGCATAATGGATTCAATTTCATTATTAACAGTCTCTTTCCACAAAGGTGCTTCAGGACTTGTCATTGTTTCCTTAAAGCTTTGAGGTTCATTTTCTAACAGGTATGTTAGAAAATCTGGACTAAAGGATTTTGATGTTCTCGCTCTCTTACTTTGTCTTGGTTCATCATCAGTTAAATCCTGTTGGTCGAGACCATTACTAGTCTCTTGTGTTTGATTATCATTAGTGTCTTTACTTTGTGTACAATCATAAGTTCTTTTCTGTGAACTTAATTCCTATCCTTTCTTGTAAGGAAAGACATATTCAAAAAACATAGCATTCCTTGACTCTATAATAGTGTTCACATTTATATAAGGTATTTCTGATTTATAAGTCAAAAATCGATATGCATTACTATTTTGACCATAACCAATAAACACATAATCTACTGTTTTTCGTCCAATCTTAGTCTTTTTAAGAACAAGAATATCAACTTTTGCCAAACACCCCCACACTTTTAAGTATTTGTAGGAAGGTGGTCGACCTTTCCACAATTCATAAGGAGTGCTGCTGGTTTTCTTGTGAGGTATTCTGTTAAGAACACAATTAGCAGACAATATTGCTTCCCCCCACAAGTTCTGCGGTAAGCCTGAACTTAGTAACATGGCATTCATCATTTCTTTAAGGGTTCTATTCTTTCTTTCGGCAATTCCATTTTGTTATGGAGAATAAGGTGCTGTAGTTTGATGAATAATGCCATGTTATGCACAAAATTCATTTAATGGTGCATCATATTCACCACCCCTATCACTTCTAACCATTTTAATAGTTTTTCCAAGTTGATTTTCAACTTCTGTTTTGTAAAGTTTAAACATTTCTAAGGCTTCATTTTTACTTCTAAGTAAATAAACATAACAATATCTTGTGCAATCATTAATAAATGTTATGAAATACTTTTTGCCTCCTCTAGTTTGAACAAATTTAAGATTACATACATCTGTATGAATTAATTCTAGAGGTTCGGTGTTCCTTTCAACCGATTTAAATGGAGCCTTAGTTAGTTTCGCTTCTGCACAAATCTCACATTTGTGATTAGGATCAATTTCAAACTTTGGTATATAATCCAAACCAATTAATCTACACAAAGTATCAAAATTTACATGTCCTAATCTACCATGCCATAAATTCGACTCAAGAATATAAGCAAAAGATGTGTTATTCTTATTAATAGTAACTTTTGGTACAACCGTCATTACATTTAATTTGAAGAGACCATCACTTGTGTAACCCTTACCAACATACATACCACTCTTTGTTAATACAAATTTATCAGACACAAAGACAAGCCTAAAGCCATTTTTACTTAACAAAGAACCAGAAACTAAATTCTTCCAGATGTCTGGTACATACAGTACGTTGTTGAGGGTCAGTTCCTTCCCTGATGTCATCTTCAAGATCACCTTTCCTTGTTTAGCCATGGTAGAAGTAGAAGAATTTCCCATGAAAAGTTGTTCACCATTTGCAGCCTCATTGTAGGTAGTGAACATCTTCTTGTCCACACATATATAACGAGTTGCTTCAGTGTCAACCCACCACTTCTTGGGATTTCCAACCAAATTATCCTCAAACACCACAGTAGACAGGTTGATGTCATTCACCCCGTCAAAGATATAATCTAATTCTGTCATATTGGCCTGATTGGTGGTCTTCTTGCTTGTATTTCCGCAATCCTTCTCAGGGCGGCGACAGTCAGAAGCTCGATGTCCAATCTTTCCACATTTATAGCATTTTCCTTTGAACTTCGTGTTGCCATTGTTGTCGTCTTGTTTAGGACCATCTCCAGTAAACTTCCTCTTTTTATTATGTGGTTTGTGCATTTGTTCAACCACATTAGCCTTAGACTCAATAGGATTTTTCCCATTCCTCTTTTCAGCCTTTCGGTTATCTTCCTCAATTCTCAATCTTACAATTAATTCATCCATGGTCATCTCCTTGCGTTTATGTTTTAAATAATTTTTGAAATCTTTCCAAGCCGGTGGTAACTTTTCCACTAAAGCAGTGACTTGGAAAGACTCGCTAAGAGACATACCTTCTGAATGAATATCATGCAAAATTATTTGAAAATTTTGAACTTGAGAAATTACCATTTGGGAGTCTACCATAACGAAGTCTAGAAATTTACCGACAACAGATTTCTTTGTGTCGGCATCCTCTGTCTTGTATTTCTTCTCCCAAGAATCCCACAATTCTTTTGTTGTTTTCAGAGGGCTGTAAACATTATACAACATGTTGTCAAGGCCATTGAGGATATAGTTTCTGCGTAGGAAATCCGAATGCTTCCAAGCATCTATAGCAACAACAACTTGCCGATCACTTTCATCCTCTCTCAGTACTGGAGCCCCTTCACAGAGAAACCGAGCCAAGTTTAGAGTTGTAAGATAAAACAGCATTTTCTGCTGCCATCTCTTAAACTCAGTACCGTTAAATTTTTTTTGGTTTTTCTCCATGATTTATTGGAACTTGAATATGGTTCTGGATAGGGACCAGAGTTGGTGTAACAATAGGAGTACCACTTCCAGTTACAGTTTCAGTTGCAGTAGTGTTGGCTGCATATTTTGTATAAGCCAATCACAGTCCAACACATGGCAGAATGAGGGTAATACGGGAAGACAATTCAAATATTCAATCGTAATCATACACGTGGCAATCAGTATTGGTTATTATAGATCTACATAGCACTGAATCAGTGAAGAGATGGAAGATGACGTGGCCTTAACGGTTACTCATATATTTAAATTTGAAATCAGGAGGGAAGCCTAACTACAGATATGGCATAGTAGAGCTAACTGTGAGGAAACATGATCAGCGATCATGAAGGGATGGTTCGACGGTTAGAAATCCATTTCAACGGTTGTCATTGAGAAGTATAAATAGCAGAGAAGGCCCTAGAAAATGCCCCAGACTCAAATCCAAAAACCAGTTTTATCTACTTTATTTTCCTTTCAGTTTTTATATTTCTTGTTCTTTACATTTTTGTACTTCAAATTCCTGCACTGCACTTCATTCATAGGAGTAGTTTCAAGTAGTTTGTTGTTGTAAACCTCTACGAAGCTGATTTGGATCATTGTAAGTCTTCCATTTTACTTAACGAAATATTACAATTGTTCTTCATTTAATCGTTATTTGCTTAATTCTCCTAAACCAAGCCACCAGTAAAAGTCCTCTTCATTGAGGCTGAAAGAGCTAAAACATAATCGTCTAATAATTAGTTGGCAATTAATATTCTGTAAGGACTGATTAATCCTTGCCGGCACGCTCAAAATTACAATAATAACCTTCGAAAGCCACAAAGCCAACATATATTTTTGGCACGCCCAATGGGACAAATTGAAATGGCTAGATGTAGGAGACAAGGAGAAAATGAACGCTTGGAAGAAGGCGTGGAAGGAGAGGTAAAAATACCTAATCCAGAGGACAATGTGATAACACATCCTATGGAAGTACCTGTTTTATCAGAACTTATGGTCGAACAGACCAGCACTTCGGAGCACGTACCACGTGTTCAAAGTATTGGACGAGGCCAAGGAATTGGACCATCCACTATTCCATTTACTCAGCCAATGAATCCTTGGGGAGGCCTAGTAGATGCAATGGGACAGCAGTTAATGAACACAATAGAAAGATGGGCAACATCCTTTTTGGATCGAATGAATACTCATCAACCAACTAACGCAAGACACATAGAGGAAATTCCAAATGTCCATCAGCAAAGATTAGCTAGAGATAAACAGCCTATGCAGAGTAATGGACATACTAATGGTCAAATTAGTAACCAAAACTATGAAAGACCATCACCTCAGTCTTGGTATGAGCCTCTTTCGAGGCTTGTGACAAATCAAAATGCCTCATTACTTAATAATGAAACCATGAAAATTGGTGGATCTGGGCCAACACAAGAAAATGGCATAAGGATGCTCCCAAATCCCATGTTCGAAGCCATACCTGGCACAAGGGGGTTCACTAATCCTTTGTTCAAATTTGTACCCAAGAGGTTGGAAGGGCTTCCTGCGACTAGAAGAGATACAACACCTGTTCCAGCACCTTTCGTAGGACACGCTCAGAAGGGTCACCCATACCCTCAACAGCGGCCAACACCACAGGGACAACCAGTCCCAAATATACCACCCTATGGACCAAGAGGACCATAGGCACAAGGTTATCCACCAAATCCTGTGTTTGTTCCACCAGTAGTGGTTCAACAAGCACAAAATATGGTTCATAGGGACCAAATTGCTGATATTGATAGAGAGATGTATGGATCGATGGCTCGGGGGGTTCAAACTCCTATGTATAGGAAACGATATCCAGAGTGGGTAGATAGGGTACATGAGTACCCAAGAGGGTTTAGGATACCAGACTTCACTTTTTTTTATGGGAATGGAAACCAGTCAACAGTGGGGCATATTGCTAGGTTCGTTGCTCAATGTGGTGAATTTACCAATAATGATTACATGAAGTTAAGACTGTTCCCAAATTCTCTAACTGGGACAGCCTTTGTATGGTATATTAACCTTACATCTGGCTCTATGCAAACTTGGCAACAAATAGAGGAGGCATTTCATGCCCAATTCTTCCAAACGGAGCCAGAAGTTTCCATGGCAGACTTGGCAAGGTTGAGTCAAAGGCCTAATGAGAAGGCTACTCAGCTTATTATCAGATTCAAAAGAGCACGAAATAAATGTAGGATCATCTTACCAGAGCTTGAATTTGTGAGATTGGCTCAAAATGATCTAGAGTTTAGGTTTCGAAAGAAGTTTGACTCAATTGAGTTTAGAGACTTAGTGGAACTAACCTATAAGGTGTCTAGGTATGAAGCATCACTAAAGGAAGAGTAGGATCGAAGTAATGCATCATACAAGACATATTATAGAGATCCTAATTATGAGATTGATGCAGCAGAGATTGTAGGAAAAAAACCTGTGATCTGTGAGGCATTAATTCATAAAGACATAACAATAGACCAACAGTTTAAAAAGAAAGACCTTCATAGGAAATACTCTTTCGATTTAACAAAGGCAGATGACATTTTTGGTCATTTGCTTGTGGCAAACTTCCTGAAGTTACTAAAAGGAGTCAAAATTCTGTCTCTAGAGGAACTTAAAGGAAAAGTGTATTGTAAATGGCATAATTCTTGGTCTCACTCAACTAAAAACTGTATTGTTTTTCAGGACAGGATCCAAGAACAGATTCGGAAGGGGAGTTTAAAATTCCCAGCTAAAGCAGAAAAGGCTATGGGGATTGACACTAATCCATTCCCAGAAATTGAAGAAGTCACAGCCAATGTTATTGTGCTAGACTTCCAGAACTTATCCTTGAAGGAATTGGAAGAGGTCAATGTGCAAATGCATGTTGCCAGCCAGATTACTATCAAGAAAGATACTAGAAGTTCACCAACTGTTGGACAGGGCTTTCCAGACCAGAGGGAAGACTCTGATGAAGAGGCACTGGATGATGATTCTTTAGAAGCAGCTGTTATGCAAAGAATGTGCCCCAGGTGCAGATTGAGTTACAAGTGGTTGAAAGGGCTTCCGATTGATGGGAAACAATATTACAAGGATATGCAAAGGCGTCCTAAACCAACCAGTGCCTATAACAAAAGGCCATATCCAACTGGCCCTAGGCAGCAGCCATTCGTGGTTGGGTCAGCAGCCACTAGAGTGCACTCTAAGGGCAAGAGACCATTACATGAACTCAGACTACCCAACTATTACAGAATGAAGGGCAATCATTCTGGAAGGAAACCTGAAGGGAGTTCAGGTTATGAGATCAAAGCTAGAGATTGGCCCCCTAGACCAGCCACACACAAGATAGAAAATGGCCATCTTCATGGAAGGCCTGAGTTGGGCCCAAAACAGGGAGTTAGGGCCAAGCAGTGGCCTTCACAAGCAGCTTCGAAATTAGCTTCGAAGGAGGAAAGGAATAGTTCAACAACTGAGTCAGTAGGCTCAAGGGTACCTGGAGTTCCAGATTGGTTTGTTATGCAGAACAAAGCTAAGGAAATACCTACTCAAAGAAATGTTGTTGGAGACTAGGGTAGGATGGTCAAACCTCCCTTGGTGGCTCCAAATAATTGGGTGTTACTAAAGCATCCAAAAACAAAGGAACCAAATATGGTCCCAGTGATTTCTAGATCCCAAAGGAGGAAGATCCAGCGAAGGTACACTCAGTACCAGAAGGACTTGAAAGAAAGTGGAGAAAGCTCTTCATTGGTCCAGCCAAAGGGCCAGATAGAGGGAAAGAAAAGTCCAAAGTTAGATCATAGTCCAAAATCGACTTCTCAAGACAAAATGAATTACAGCAGAGAGCAAGTGGCCAAAGTTCACTTCAAACTAAAAGCCAAAGAAAGATCCAATTTAGCAGGATTGGAAATGGCTTTGATGGAAAGTGATAGTGAGATAGATGAAGAAGTTGGCTTAGGTCAAAGGAATGAGATGGTTGAGGAGGAAATGTTCGAAGCCTTCTTGGCTGAGTAGACATTTTTGGTCAAAAAACCAGCAAAAACAGACCATTCGAAAAAAGTTACTAGTACTGAAGTGCCAGAATGCAACATGGAAGATGCTTCTGAAGTAATTGAACAAGTTGGCCAGGAAGAGAAGCAAGTACAGCCAGTCATCCAATTTGGGTCATTTCCTCCAGTATCAGTGAATATGGTACATATACTACCACCGGAATTCCAAATTGAAGATGAAAACCAAGAAGGTCAGGAGATTGACACAATTCCAGTTTCTAGTGAAGACTCACAAGTGAGTATGGTGCAAGACGAATCCAAAGTGGCCATACCTATGGAAACTAGAGATGAAAGTGAGGAAGAGGTGAGTATTAACCTCTCATACCCTTTTGAATATCCCACTACATCCATGACACAACATCTCAAACCCTTGTATATCAAGGCCTTGCTCGATGGGATACAGATGAATCGAGTATTGGTGGATAATGGGGCAGCAGTAAACCTACTTTCGAAATCTTCTTTGAAGAAACTAGGAAAGAGAAACCCCAAATTAATCCCAGCTAGCACAACCATTGCTGTTTTGCTGGAGACAAACAGATGGCTCAGGGCATTTTGCCCATCAACCTGAGTGTGGGAACCAAGGACTGCATGACGACATTCTTCATTATCGACAACAATGCTAAGTATAATGCTCTACTTGGTAGGGATTGGATTCACACTAACAAATGTGTGCCTTCCTCTCTATATCAGAAGATCATGATAGCCTTGTGCAATGGAAAGACAGAGGAGATCAACGCAGACCCTCAACCCTTCATAGCTTGTGCAGATTTTGCAGAGGCCAAATTGTATACTGAAGAAGTGGCACCACTTAGTGTATTAAGAAAACCTGATGGATCAGCTGAAGTAACGGCTGATGAGGAGTTAGCACACCTAAAACACCTAGTCCAGGAAAGTGTTGATGAAGAGTTTGTCACCAAGGATGACGATGATGCTTGGTTGTAGGCAAAAAGATGGAACCCAGGAGGCTAGATCTTTGGCTTTAATTAAGTTCTCAGTATTGGACGTAAAATCAATAGTCCAGAAAGTGCAAGAGCAAGAGAAAGAAGCCATGGTAATTGGCTGTAAGAAGGTACAGCAGCAGGTCAGGTTTTTGGCCTTGGATAAATACTGCGCATTGGACATTGAAACAAAAGTCCAGGAGATACAGGAAAAAGAAGCCTTATGGACAAACTTTGTCTATGAGGAGGAGGGAAAAGATGTTGAATCAAAGAAACTGGGAGCAAGACAAAACAAGGAGATTGCTTCGAAGACAGAAGAAATCAAAAAAGAAGCATCAGTGAGTTCCCAAATGCAAGACCCTTTAGAAGAAGTGAATTTAGGGGAAGGTTCCATACAGCAGCCCACCTATATTAGTGCTTGGTTAAATGCTCTTGACAGGGACCAGTTGTTGGTGGTCTTGAAGAGATATAAAGATTGTTTTGCATGGTCTTATAATGAACTACTAGGATTGGATAGGTCATTAGTAGAACATAGGCTCCCTATGAGGCCTAATTTCAAGCCATACAAGCAAAAACCAAGAAGGATGAGTCTTGAAGTGATTCAGAAGGTCAAGGAGGAAATTCTCAGGCTCCTCAAGGCAGGCTTTATTAGGGCAGCCAGGTATGTTGAATGGCTATCCAATATTGTGCCTGTAGTTAAAAAGAATAGTAAAATGAGGGTATGCATCGATTTTAGAAACTTGAATTTAGCAACTCCAAAAGATAAGTACCCCATGCCCATAGTAGATTTATTGGTAGATAGTTCAGCAGGGGACAAGATTTTATCAATGATGAATGGACACTTTAGTTATAACCAAATTTGCAATGCAGAAGAGGATATCCACAAGGCAGCATTCAGATGTCTTGGGAACATTGGCACCTTCGAATGGGTTAAAATGCCATTTGGTCTGAAGAATGCTGGGGCTACATATCAACGGGCTATGAACACTATCTTTCATGACCTCTTTGGAGGATATTTAGAGTATTACATTGATGATATTGTAGTAAAGTCCCAATCCATGAAGGAACATTTGTTTCACTTGGAAGCAACTTTTGAAAGAACGAGAAAGTTCAAGTTGAAACTTAATCCTCTCAAGTGTGCTTTTGGCGTATCAGCTGGAAACTTCTTAGGCTATGTAGTACACAAGAAGGGAATACAGATTGATCAGAACAAAGCCAAAGTTATCATTGAAGCCAGACCTCCATCAAGTAAGAAAGGATTACAAAAATTCCTTGGACAGGTTAATTTTCTTCGAAGATTCATTTCTAATACTGCAGGGAAAACTAAAATATTTTCTTCCTTATTAAGGCTGAAAGATGAAGAGGAGTTTGTGTGGATAGCAGAGCATCAAACTGCTTTCGAAGGAATCAAAGCCTACTCGGCCAACCCTCAAGCGCTGATGCCACCAAAGGGTGATAAGCCCTTTAAGTTGTATATAGCTGTAGCAGAAGATTCACTTGGAGTTTTCTTAGCCCAGGACAATGAAGAAGGAAAAGAGCAAGCAGTTTATTACCTAAGTAGGTTTCTAAATTCTTGTGAATGTAAATATTCAGCTGTAGAAAAGCTGTGCCTTGCATTGTATTTTGCTACATTGAAATTAAGATACTATCTTTTGCCTACAACTGTCTTGGTAATTACAACCACAAATTTAGTTAAATATACGTTATCTAGACCTATGTTGAGAGGAAGAATTGGCAAATGGATACTAGCTTTTTCAGAATTTCATCTAGAATATGTCCCCCAAAGGCAGTAAAAGGACAAGTTTTAGCTAATTTCTTGGCAGATCATCCATGTCAAACAGAAAGCCAAGAGATAATAGAACTTGGTATGGTTAGTGTTGAACCATGGCAAATGTGGTTCGATGGATCAAAAGCTAATGGTCTAACTGGAATTGGTGTGGTGATTAAGTCACCACAAGGGGTAGAAACCACACATGGTTTTAGAGTGGATGAAATTACTTGTTCCAATTAATTGGTAGTTAACCAGATGAAAGGAATGTTCAAGTGTCAAAGTGTGAGCATGTTGTCATACTATGTTGTTGCATTACATTTGCTTTCTCAATTTCAGATAGCAAATGTAACTTATGTCCCAAGATTCTTGAATAATAAAGCTAATGATGTGGCTCAGAAAGCTTTGAATTTCAGGAGAAGGGATAACACTCCAATGGACATAAGTCAAACAACATATCAAAAGGTAATACCGCCCTTAAATAAAAAGGAATGTGGTCTTAGAAGTCCATCATAATGACTACAGAACAAGATTGGAGGCATCCAATAATACAGTATCTAGCTGGTCCATCTTCGAAAGCCAACAGAAAAATCAAATTGCAATCTATGAAATACATAATGTATGCTAATACTCTCTACAAAAGGGGGGCAGACGGGTTATTATTGGAGTGTTTAGGTCCAAAGGAAGCATTGACAGCCATGGCTGAGGTTCATGAAGGCATCTGCGGTGCTTATCAGCTTGGTGTGAAGATGAGATGGCTGCTTCGAAGACATTCCTATTATTGGCCAACCATCCTTAAAGATTGCATAGAATATGCTAGAGGTTGCCAGGCATGCCAAAAACATGGCACAGTAAGGCATGTACCCATAACTGATCTGCATACAGTTGTGAAGCCTTGGCCATTTAGAAGATGGGCTACGGATATGATAGGGAAAATACACCCACCCTCTTCGAAGCATCATTGTTTCATTTTAGTGGCCACAGATTACTTCACTAAGTGGGTCGAAGCTAAGACATATAAGGCTGTAGACCGGACTGAAGTTATTGGATTCATTAAAGATCTAATCCGTAGATTTGGCATCCCACAGACTATAACTGTTGATAATGGGACTGTATTTGATGGGAAAATGGTAAAGTCTTTTGTGGCAGAGTTTGGAATTAGCTTTGTTAATTCTACCCCCTATTATGCACAAGCCAATGGTCAAGCAGAATCATCCAATAAATCTTTAAAGAAAGGAACACAGAAAGTTGTGGAGGACAATCCCAAGGATTGGCATAACTTACTGTTGGATGTATTATGGCCTTACAGGACTTCTCCAAGATCAAGTACAGGAGTTACCCCTTATGCCTTAGTATATGGGCATGATGCAGTGTTACCTGTAGAAATTAACATTAAGTCTTTAAGGGTGAGAGGCCAAGACCAGTTAGTTCCTGAGCAGCACCATTAGAGTATGTCCTTGGAATTAGAGAACGTAGATAAAGCTAGAATTTTGGCCTTAAATAGCATTCTTTTCCAAAAGAATAAAGTAGCCAAAAACTATAATAAAAAGGTCAAGCACATTAGCTTTGATGAAGGTGATTTGGTATGGAAGACAATACTCCCAATAGGGATTAAAAGCCACAAGTTTGGCCAATGGTCACTTAACTGGGAAGGACCATATCAAATTCACAGAGTCTTACCTTTGGAAGTACATCATTTGAAAAATCTGAATGGATATGTGCACCCCAAAAAGATTAATGGCATATATTTGAAGTCTTATTATCCAACCGTGTGGGAAACACAAGGAATGTAATAAGTGCTAAGTGAAAAGAGCATAAAAACACTCAAATAATAAATAAGGATTTTATTTCATGATGAGTTGAATACATGTAGCCATAAATTGGCCCAAAAGTTAGTACAATGTTTCAGTTGTTCCTTTACAATATACTCTCTACTCTTAAGAGATGAGAACAACTAAATGGCTGTAGCCATCTTCTATTTTTGATCAGCCAGTCTTTGGTTAGTGATCTGCAGTTTGGTGATAGTTCGATCCAAAGCCTGGTTAACTGCTGACAACTTTTCTTCAAGCTGAGCTTTCTTCTCCAATACCTGAGCTCGAAATTGGGAGACAAAGGAATGTTGTTCTTTCAACTCTGACACATCAGCATGAATTTGGGAAACAAAACTCTGGTCTCTCAGCAATTTCTCCTCTGCAGCCTTGGCAACATGGCAAATGTTGACGTAAAAATCAATAGTGGCTGCCGCCTGAGATAAATGACTTGAAACAGTCATGTTGGATTGCTCAACAATTTTGCAGCACTGGAGGAAGCCATTCTTGATTATAGGCCTTTGTAAGGCTTCGAAAGGAATCCTTGAGAAGGATGTCAGCAACTCCAAACAGCTGTTCAAGTCTATTGAAGGCAAGGAAGTCCTACCACTGGAGGAAGAGCTCTTAAAAATTTCTAATAGAGAATCAGCTAGGACTAATGGCTCAGTTTCATTGCTAGCCATTGGAGAGTTGGAAGGCATGTCAAAAAGACTAGCTAGCCTAGCTTCGAAGATGTCCACCTCATCCATTGACATGGAGGGTACAGAAAGAACTCTGGTAGAAGGAAGAAAGGGCTGCATAAGAATAGGAGAAGAAGGTGAAGTATCCCTAGCAGTCTCCATAGTTTTGGCTACCAGTAGGTCAAGAGAAGAGGGATTGGAGCTAGGTAAAGATAATGGACAAGGAATTGGAGAGCTACCAGTGTCTTCTCTATGGAAATCAGCTATCACTGGAGATGAAGTAATAGCTGAAATTTCCTCAAAAGGGAAAGGAGCAGCAAGGCTTGAAGGAAGAATAAATTGGGTAGAGTTGAAGCAAAGAAAAGGAAAGAATGAAGTTAAGCCAAAAGATAGGGATACAGGAATGCTTAGCCTCAAGAAAGGTATGGAAAATGTAGGACCAGGAAGTGGGAGTATTGTTTGAATTGGCTCTACATTTTGAGGTTGTTCAACTTCAGATGAAACTGAAGGAATCCCTATTAAAGAAGAAGACAAAGTAGTTGTTGCTGCAAAAGAAGAAATAAAAAAATAATGTTAAGTCTCAGTATCAAGAATTTGAGAAAGGAAGGTGGAGACACGAAAGGAAATTACTGGTTTTAGAGGTGGTGGCAATGATGGGAGAACTATGAAGGGAATAATGTTCAGCAGTGTGTTGCCTCATTGCAGTTGCCCTTTGGATTGTATCAGCAGCAGCTGCTTCATCCCTTAGTAGTTGCAGCTATCGCCTTTTTCCAGCCCTCTGGAAAATAATTATTTCTTTAGAGTGTTCCTTCTCTACTACTTTGACAGCTGCCTCATGAGTAGGGTCTTCGACCAAGTCAGAAGGAGAGACGGTTATCTTCTTTCTCTTTTTCCTCTGCAATGTTATTTCTTACTATTTCTTTGTTTCTTTCTCTTTAATCTGGGACTCGGACTCCCCAGGAGTGAGTATTAGTTTTCTTTTCTTTCTCTGCTGATGTTTATCCTTGAGAATAGCCAGAGCTTTAGCTCTCTTGGGAGATTCTTCTTGTAGAGACCCTACACCAAGTAGTATGAATATGAAGAAAACAAACAGAAAATTCTGAAAGAAAAGAAACCTAAAAATGCATACCCTTTTTCAAAGTAGCTTTGGTAACTCTGGAAGGAGGGAGTGAGACTGTAGGAATAGTCTTGGTAGTTATAGAAGGAGAGGTGATGGTCCCAGTTTCTTTTGGTTTAGTCTTAGAAGGCACACCTAGCCCTATTACTAAATCATAAGGATGTATTGCTAGATGCATCTCCATATTAGCCGTTTACTAATTTTGAAATCTTTTTAAAGTTAAGCCAAAGGGGAGGAAGGGAGTAAATTTAAACTCACTCAAGTCTTTCAACAGTTTAAATGTTGCCTCCTCTAGTTTAGATTTGGGTACTCTCAGGTCTCTGGCTGTAAGATGGATATTCGAGAGACTGCAGAGTGGAATGGGAATTCCTTGGGTAAGCCCAAATTGCCTGGCAAACTGGGAGGGGCAGTATACCTCAGACATGCACTTATAAGCTCAAGGGTTTAAAGTACCAATAAAAAGTTCCCTCGGCAACAAAATAGAGGCCCACATATCTTTATGCGATGGGAGGGAACACTGTCTATCAGCCAAGAATGTTTTTAGCCAAGTTGATCATTTATTGGCATCGAAGGGTAAAAGAAAGTGGTAGCTGGGGAAACATGAAGCTGATGGAAAAAGGTAAGATAGTAGGCAAAAGAAGCAGGATAAAGGGTAATTCTAGCATACTTCTCTCCATAAGTGCTAGGATCTTGTACTAAGAACTTCAAGTACCTAGGATGCAGATCAGTGAAGTATGCAAAGAGCTAGAGTTGAAGCACCCAGAGGAGACCTCCCTGGTTGATATCAAGAGGTCTTTCACAAAATTGGGAGTAGGCTCTATAGACATGGCCTAAAAGATAAGGGGCCAAGGCTATTCGTTTCTTCAAAACAAGGGCCTTTGCAAGTGGGGCAAACTCAAGCATGATTCGTTGAGATGATGTACAAAAGAGAAATTTACACAACCAATATAAAATAAAGGAGAAGAGTTCTCGATCGCTCACAAGGCTCTCCTTTCTATTTTCAGCCTTTACAAAGTCACTGAAGGAAGAATTCAAAGGTGGAAGGGAAAATTTAACTGAAAGGTTTGGATAGCTGGGTGTAAAAGGAATACCGAGTGGTGAAAGCCCTAAGAGATGGCAGATATCAAGAACGGTGGGGGCCATCATACCACACCGAAACTAGAAAAAGTTAAAGGCCATATTCCAGAAGCAAAGAGCGGCAGGAATCAAAAAAGGGTCTTAAGGAATGATAAACCTAGAAAGACGAAGGGCGTCGAGAATATAGAGCTCTTGTAGGTCCCATTCTCTTGCAGGCATGACCCTGTCATACCATTCCTCCCACTCAGCCCTCAATGTTGGCCAGCAATGACGAGGTCGGTTCACCCTTCAATTTCTCCAGTCAAGCCCCCCTTCATAAAGAAGAAAATGGTCCTCCAAACGAGGGTACAAAGCAGGAAGTTGAGCGGGGACCTCTCGAAAGATAGGACCTAGGACATATTCTTGTTTTTCGCTATGGTGAGGGACAAAGAGGCGTCCGTCTATGGCACTCGATCCATCAGCTTTGAATTGAGCAATTTCTTCCTCAATATATCTTTTCAAAGCCATTGTTGGGCTTATATGTTCGCCAGTTGCTACTTTCAAGGAAGAAGACTCCATTGGTAACGAGCAGCAAGAAAGGGAGGGTCAGTAGAGAGGAAGGGTTTGTGTGTTAGGCAAACAAGTGAATTCAAAGTACGAAATAAAAAGGGTTTTTAAACCTTTATGTCTGAAGAAAAACCCAGTCATTTTATACGAGCAGAATTCATAAAGAAGTACTAAAGATATGCGTGCGAAAAGTTTCCCCTCAAAATTGATAATTTGGGAGGGAAATGTATCTCAAATACTAATGTTGGCTTCGAAATCAAACTTTTGGCTTCGAAGCCAAGTTTTGGCGCCAAAATCAAGTCACAAATAGCTTCGAAAATAGGAAGTCAACTTCGAAGCACATTCCCCACCTAAGGGTACAGGAATACCCAAGTATTTGTTTACTCCAAAAGGATTAAAGACCTGTTTTAGGTTTCTTGATGACAGTAAAATCCTTCAAAGCAGAATTTGGAATACCTTGTGGTTAGAAGTAGTTTGTTTTTGGTTTCAAACCAATAGTTGGTTTAGTAGTATACAAAAGAAATCACTTTTTTAGAATAAAATAGCGCAGTCTTTAAAAGTGGTTTCCATATTTTGGAAAAATATAGACTGTTTGTGTGAAGCAAAATTAATTGATTTAGAACTACTTGTGTTAACCATATGTTGGGAAATTGGATATGATCAAATCAAGTTTTGAAGGGCAAAATTGGTGAATTCGAAGCTCTGATTCTGAAAAGAAACCTAAGGCTAAAGTTATCAATTACACTCCATATGTTGGAAAAGTTCAAATTGGGGTTTCCAGTATCTCAATGGGTATGATCGAATTGAGTTTCATAGGATGAAATTGTTGAATTCGAAACCCTAAGTTTGTTTGTTTTTAACAAACGAGGTGAAATCAAACCACGCCAAATAAAGAGAAAACATCTTAGCTTTATTCAGACAAAAACAAGCAATTACATCAGAAGCCTTCCTTGGCTATATATTCAAGTTCATAAAAATAAAGAATAGAATAAAAGACAAGATCACGGAACTTGTTCCAACTATGGTCAATAAACTTTTGTTCATTTTTTATTCTATCTTTTATCTGCTCCAGGCTAGGCTGCTGAAGTTGATATGCTCTTACTTGATAAAAAAAGTTTTTCGGCCCTTATTTCAAACTCTGTTTCTTTCAACCCTTGTTCTATCTCATCCATGTCCAAATCATCCCAGTATGTAGTCTTTATTCTTGAAATCATCATATTCATCGATGAGGTTCTCTGCTTCATACTGGGTATGAACTCGACGTGCTGAGATTTGGTTTAAAGATCGAGTGGTGGCCACAGAAATGTGATGCCAATGAAGAAACAGCAGGAGTTGGTCCAAAAACATTTGGAGTTCTGCTTGGGCGATGGGGTTAAGAATATGACCCTGGGTCATAACATCACAAGCCCATCGAAAGTTCTTGAGAGGAACATCGTCCTCCAGAACATTGAAGAGCAAATGAGAAAAGGCCGCAAGCAGAAGTTGGGCTTGCTGTCGCTGATATTTAGTAGGAGGAGATGGAGGGTGATAAGAAGGAAGAAACTAATCCTCAAAGAGAGTATTTCTCAGTTCCTCCATCCAGTGGGGGTTTTGCAGAAGAGGAGGTGCAGGAGCTTCCATCTCAAAAAAAGGAGGAGATTGGGGGTTGATAACAATATCAAGCCAGTCAGAAGAGCAAAGTTTTGCCTTCCAGGCTAAGAATGACGGGCTATACCCTTGAGCTTCTTCTGGATGACGGACAGCTTGTACTATCTTCGTAGGCATAAAAGATGTGTACCATGCTACGAGTAGGTTGTCTTCCAGACGGCGTTGGCGATCGATGGGTACATATGGGTAAACTACTGAACTCCGAGCAAAGGGAGGGAAAGTTAAAGGATCAACAAATTCGACGAAATGATGATTGATTCACTCTCTTAACTTGGACTCCTTAGGTTCTGGCCAACTTCTCCAACCAGAAGCCCCGAAGAAAGAAGAAGCTGTAGCCCCATCCCACGCAGAAGGTTTTGGGTTAGAGAAAGAGCTTCAAATATCCATGTTTGCAAAATTTTGGGTTAAAGAATTGTGGACAATAGGTTCGTAATCCAAAGGTTGATAGTTTGCAAAAGCTTCCATGACTTGAATATAGAAAGGTGAATAAAAGTGGCTAATCAATGCATGAAGATTCTTTCGAGGACGAACAGCATTATCAAACAACTCTTCATATGCTTGATTGAGGTAAGAAAAGGTCTGCTTAGCCATGAGAGTTGAACTAGTCTTTTCGAATACTGAGATAGTGGAAATGTTCAAGGGATAGAGGAGAATTTAATGCAAATGTTCATTGAGGAATGACGGTTGCATTTCTGAAAATGTAAAGCCCATGCACGTTCTAAGACGTGGATAAAATACTTTGATCCACTAATATCACCAAGTATTGGGTATATTAGTGCATGGGGTAATGTTGGCTACATATTTTGTATAAGCCAATCACAGTCCAACACGTGGTAGAATGATGGCAATACGGGAAGACAATTCAAATCTTCAATCGTAATCATACACGTGCTAGTCAGTATTGGTTATTGTAGATCTGCATAGCACTGAATCAACGAAGAGATACAATATGACGTGGCCTTAACGGTTACTCATATATTTAAATTCAAAATCAGGAGGGAAGCCTAACTGCATATATGGCATAGTGGAGCTAACTGTGAGGAAACATGATCAGCGATCATGGAGGGATGGTTCAACGGTTAGAAATCCATTTCGACGGTTGTCATTGAGAAGTATAAATAGCAGAGAAGGCCCTAGAAAAAGCTCCAGACTCAAATCCAAAAAATCAGTTTTATCTACTTTATTTTCCTTCCAATTTTTACATTTCTTGTTCTTTACATTTTTGTACTTCAAATTCCTACACTACACTTCATTCATAGGAGTAGTTTCAAGTAGTTTGTTGCTGTAAACCTCTATGAGGCTGATTTGGATCATTGTAAGTCTTCCATTTTACTTAATGAAATATTACAATTGTTTTCATTTAATCGTTGTTTGCTTAATTCTCCTAAACCAAGCCACCAGTAAAAATCCTCTTCATTGAGGCTGAAAGAGCTAAAACACAATCGTCTGATAATTGGTTGGCAATTAATATTCTATAAGGACTGATTGATCCTTGCTGGCACGCTCAAAATTACAATAATAACCTTCGAAAGCCAAAAAGCCAACAAGTAGCCATAATATCTGATTACAAAAATCAGAAAAAACCAAAACATAAATTAATTTTCTGGTTACTAAAACCAGAAAATAAATTATAACACAAAATAATTTTATTTTTCTTGTTACTAAAACTAGAAAAATAAAATACCACAATAATTTTCTGTAACACAAATTAATATTCTGTAATTGTTAATGACACCAGTATATTACTACTAGTTGTTAAAGAAAATAGATAGTATATTACTACTATCTGTCAAACAGTATATTACTACTATTTGTTTTCCAACCAGAATATCACTTTTGTGAAAACACAGAAAATTAAATACAATGAAGACACCAAAAAATAATCTGTCTTAAGATTGTTGGACAATCTTCACTGTATTTGGAAAAATAAATTATGTTTGTTGTTAAGCACACAACAGAAGTTATTTTTCCAAATATAGTGAAGATTGTCCAACATGTGGAGTTGAGAGCTCACTTTTGTTTATCTATATTTATTTGCTTTTTGTACAAGCCTAGGGCTTATTTTGTATTGAGCTTCTGACTCATTTTGTTGTAACCAAGTTTCATCTTGGAAGGTTGTAAGCCCGTAGGGCATGTATATCTGTTTATCTTTCTTCCTCACTTTTAATTGGAAACATATGCTATTAGGCTTTATGAATGTATGATGCATGTGCTTCTCATTTGTATATCATAATGAATTAATGGAAGATAACTTTATTATTGTTGTTAACATATAATGCTTATGGTGGATGGATTGTTGTATTATTTTTGGGGTGTGACAATTGAGAACCAAGTGTTGAAATTTCAGGGGAGATTGCGTGTTCCAAATATTTCTGATTTGAAGAAAAGGATCTTAGAAGAAAATCACAAGTCCAAGTTTGCCATGCATTTGGGCAATAATAAAATGTATCAAGATTTGAAGCAAAGTTATTAGTGGCCTAACATGAGGAAATTGCAGAATATGTATCCAGATGCCTTAAATGTCAACAAGTCAAAGCCGAATATCAAAGACCAACAGGGCTACTTCAACCTCTCCCTATTCCGGAATGGAAATGAGAGCACATAACCATAGATTTCATCATTGGTCTACCTCAGACAGCTAGAGGTATGAATTATGTTTAGGTTACTGTGGATAAGTTAACTAAATCTGCACATTTTCTACCTATGAGAACTATCTATGATGCCTATAGACTTTGTCACGACCCCAATCCGCCCCTAGAGGTTAGAGTGGTGACTAACCAGTAATCATAGATTACCTACAGCCTCAAAGACCAAATTTCAAAATATGTAAATAATATCGGGACCTGAAGCGGAAACAAAATATAATTAACATTGTCCATTGAGCTATGTACACATAATCATATTCAAAATATATAAAACATCTCATCACACATTTACAATATAGATACAGGTATTTATTTAATACATAACTGAAGATCACAAATAGGACATAACAAAAGGTTGACAAATGAAGCTTAGCATAGCTTGACCAAAAGTAAAGGCTAAAGCCTTGACACGGAGGCACTTCTTGGATGGCTTTACAAAAAGGGATTAACTCGCAACAATCTCTAATGCGAGTCCTCATGATGCTCACCTACACACACACACACACACATATATATATATATATAAGGTAAATAAATGAGTTTCGTATTTATTAAAACATTTTTATCATGTACAAAAACAATTTTATGAAATATGTGATACATAAAATTAATTAAACCATTCATAATTACACACAATATGTTGTTCAGAGACATATCATTTAGAAACTTATCAGTTGTTTCAAAGATTATCATATGATGGAATAATTCCCAATAACATTAAACATATTTAAACTTGACAGAATGACCTCTGGTCCATTACTTAGCAGAATGATCTCTAGTCTAATACATGACACAACGACCTCTAGTCCAATATACAACAGCTGTATGGAACGACCTCTGGTCCAACATTTAGTAGAACAACCTCTAGTTTAATACATGACAGAACAACCTCTGGTCTAATAGACAACAGCTATACAAAACGACCTCTGGTCCAATACACAATAGCTGTATGGAACGACCTCTAATCCATCTTATAATTCATAGAGAATTTATTTAAGGATGTCACAATAAATTATCAAATCGGAACTCATTCATTTATAGCAAAGTAGAATTTTAGAAAACATAACATTTCATAGTGTTTTAAATTAACACTTAAGAACATAATTTCCGAAAAACGCATCACATCATAAGTATTTCAGAATTTCTTAACATATCTTATCATTTCAAAAATATTTATTCGGAAAACTTATCATATCATAAACAATTGGAAATTCATAGCATATCTTATTGAATATTCCGTAAACAAAACATGGATTTCATAAATCATCATATAACATAGCCATCTCTAAAATCATTTATACGAAAATATCTTTACAAAGACATTACTCACCTTGTCTAGTTCGATGTTTCACCTCGACGTTACAACCTACATATTGTGCATAACCAAGAAAATTGAAACACAATCCCAATCAATACTTTTCTCTTTTATTCATTTACTTATGTCGATTTCTTACTTTGCTTCTTTAATCAATTAACTTATGTTGGTTCTTAGCTTAATAATTCTTAATGAGGTTTAATTCATGCCTAGGAATGCTCGAAAAGAGATGAGAATGAAAATATGAATAAGCTGCAATTTCACAAAACATGTTGAAATAAGCTTGACCACTCAAGAGAACCTTTGGACACTCGAGCGGACTGTATTGTCTGCAAAAATACAGGATGCCTGATATGTGCGCTTGAGCGGTCTGTAAAATTCTAAATTTTAAAATGCTGCAAAAATGGTATCAAACACATTTTCAAAATTTGGGGTCATGCATTGCTTGCTCAGAAGCATAAGAATACTTTGGAAAACATTAGTACAAGACCATTTGGAATTTATTTACTCAAAATCTCATCAATCTAACAAAACTTCAATTAAAATCTCATGTATGCAAAGATTTTCCAACCTCTCTTTTTCTTTGAAGAATAAAACATGAAATTGAATATGAAAACTCATAAATTTCTAAAGCAACAAGCAAATTATAAACTTTCATGCATTAACACTTCATAATACAAATAAAAAATCATGAAATTCCAAATTATCTTTCATAACTCAATACTATAGCTCAAATTCTTGATGCATGCAAAGATTTTCCAACTCTTTTCCCTTAGCTCTTCAAAACATGAAATGGAGACCACAAATTCATGAATTTCTAGAACATTATGCAAGACATTAAGTCATATGCATCATGAACTTCAAAATTCAAACTCAAAATGATGAAACCTTACAAAATCTTTCATAAACATGTATTAAACTTAAATTCTCACTCAAAACCCAATTTCTTACAATTTACATGAAATTGATTCCATAGCTTTCTTAATTTCAAGTTTAAAATGAAGATTCTACATAAATTAAGCATAAATTTCTTACCTTAAGTTTTAATTTCATAAATTATATTCTCCTTGGTCTCTTGTTCTTTTTCAAAAACTTGAACTTCCCTTCAATTTTCCAACACAATTTTTGGGTTTCTCTCTAATTGATTTCACTCTTTCTCTCTCTAGACTCTCTAAGTTCCAGCACAAAGTATAATAAAAACAAACCCACCTCTTGACTTAAGGCAATTCTCAGCACCTTACACATATACACACACCCACTTTTAAACACTACACATGTGCACACACTCACACACCCTCAAAAGTTCCAGCACATTCCACATCTAAATTAATTGGGATTAGCTTAAACACTAATTAGTCTTTAGCTTAATTAAACACAACTTAATCTTACTTAATCTTAAATAAGCAATTCCTACATAACTCAATTAGTCTAATTAACCTCAATTAAGGCCCAATTAATCATATTTAATTTTACCAATCTGAATTAGATTTTTAATCGAACTCCCAAAAGACTCCAAATATTAAACTAAACTTATTAAGCTCATCAATTTTGATTTCTCAAATCATTAAAGGCTTCAATTTCTAATCAAACTCAAAATTTCTATCAATAAATTACATATACAAATTAGACACCTCTCAAGCAAATCCAATTCAAAATAATCACAATTCTCAATCCTCATAACTTAATTAATTTAATTAATTCCAATTAAAACTCAATTTAATTCAATCCTAATTTTACTAAATAAATCAAAAATTCAAACTCATCAACTTAATTAATTGAATCGATTTGTAATTAAACTCCCATATGGTTCAATACATGAAATTAAACTAGTTCAACTCATCAATTATACTTTTTTAAGTTGTTTAGGCATTCAATTTTTGGTTCATAAATAAATCCTTAGCAAAATCATATACGATTCAGACTCAATAATGCTCATAAATTCCAAAATTAAATCCAAATAATATGCAACTAAAATTCATGAAATTAAATCCAAGTAATTAATTAAGTATAGAATCCTATACACGGTGGGGTTGTCACAAACTTGGTACCATTTACATTGATGAAATTGTTCGTCTGGATGGAGTTCCTATATCCATTGTTTCAGATAGAGATCCATAGTTTGTGTCTAGATTCTGAAAGAGTCTTTAAAGAGGAATGGGAACATAATTGAGGTTTAGTATCGCTTTCCATCCGTAAATCGATGGGCAATTAAAAAGAACGATTAAGACTTTAGAGGATATGCCCCGAATGTGTGCTTTAGACTTTCAAGGAAGTTGGGAAACCTATTTGTCATTGGCAAAATTTGCACATAACAACAGTTTCCACTCTAGTATCGGTATGGCACCGTATGAAGCCTTGTATGATAGAAAATGTAGATCTTTGATTTGTTGGATAGAAGTTGGGGATAAGATTTTGCGTGGACCTGAAATTATGCAAACAACGACCAAAACGATTAAGGTTATTCAGCAAAGGCTCAAAATCATACAAAGCCAACAAAAGAGTTATACATATCAATGAAGAAAGGCCTTAGAATATTAGGTTGGCGATCATGTGTTCATTAGAGTGATTTCAATGAAGGGTCAATCAAGATTTGGGAAGAAATGTAAGTTATCGCCTCGATATATTGGGTTGTTTCAGATTTTGGAAAAGCTTGGTCTAGTTGCATACCGAATTTCTTTGCCGCCAGGAATGGAACAAATGCGCAATGTGTTTTATGTATCAATGTTGAGGGGCAATCTCCAAGATCCATTCCACATTATTGATTATCACCGAATAGCTCTCGACGATAATATGGAGTATGAAGAAAAACTGATTCAAATCATCAATCGGCAAGTGAAACAATTGAGGAATAGAGAAATTCCTATGGTTAAAGTAGAATTAAAGGAACACTACGACAAAGAAGTCATGTGGGAAAGAGAAGATGAAATGAGGCAAAGGTATCCTGAGTTATTTTCGATACAAGGTAATGCAAGTTTGAAGGACCAAACTTCTTAAGGGGGGAAGACTGTGACAACCCCATTGCATAACACGCTTTTATTTATTTAATTTTGAATGTTATTTATGTGTTTAATGTGTATTTGAATGCTTATCTCTTCATTGTTGGAATATCCATTGTGATCTCTGCCTAAAACCTAAAATTGAAGGTTTTAACGATTTTAGAAATTGAAATCGATAAGTTTAATTATAATGACATAATTTTTAGAGCCTATTGGGAGGTTTGATTAAAATTTGATTCAGTTTAGAAAGGTTAAGTTTTAATTAATCAAACTTACACCTTGATTAGTACTTAATCCTTAATTAACACCCTAATCTAATCATCTAGCATATATATATATATATGAGCCTTAAGATGGAATTAGCTCATTCTTGAGCTCAAAAATATGTGGAGAATACTTCAAGAAAGATAGAGAGTTTATTTAGAGAGAGAGAGAGAGAGAGAGAGAGGCTTAAATTTGAAGAATTTGTCTTGAAGGTTGAAGAATTGGGAAGAGAGGCTCAAGTATTTGCTAGAATTGGTGCAATTGAAGACTTTAGGTATGTGTTTAACCCTTAATTCATAAATCAAAGTCACCAAGTATGTGAATTCAAGAAGATAAGAAAGATAAATACAAGAATTAAGCTACGGATGGTGAATTTGAAGATAATTCATACATGAACACATAATTTTGTGTAATTTCAACACGTTGAGCATAAATTTTGTTACCTATACTTGAATTGAGACTTGAACCATACATGTATCCATGAATTATGTTGTTTTGAAACTTAATTCCATGTTTTGAAAGTTGTAAAAGAAGAATTTAAGCCAGGATCATACATGAATGAAGTTTAAGCTTCAATTTGCAAAATTATGAAGTTTTTGAGTTATGGGTTGGAATTGGTTTTGTACTCATGTTTTTTAAGGAGTTTCCATGGTTTGGGATGCATCATGCAAGTCTTTGCACTTTGAATTTGTGTTTTAAAACTCAAAACTCTATTTTGAAAACCCAGAATTCGACCACACCGCTCAAGCGAAGAAGTTACCACTCGAGCGCACATTTCATGCATCCAACATTTTTGCAGAGACATTGCACATGGCTCGAGCAACCAAGTGACCACTTGAGCGATGTCAGTTTATTTTGAACATTGGCTCGAGCGACCATTGAGCGTAGATTCAGATCATCTAGTGTTTTTACAGATCATGTGGTCCGCTCGAGCAACCATTCATGCGCTCGAGTGAAGTGCTCTGTTTTAGTATGTTTTGACAAGTCATATTCTAATCACATTTGCATTCTTATTCCTTTCTAAGCATTCTTAGGCGTGAATTGAGCCTCCCAAATGAATTAATGAGTAAGAACTTCACATAAGAGAATTGAATAAGTTAAGAATGATTTGATTAAACAACGAGCCTCAAAGTGTGTACATGTTTATATGATATGTAGGTTCATGCACGAAGCAGTATCAACAACCAAACCACTATGAGTAATATTTCAGTAAAGATATTTTCATATATGTTATTTTCTAAATGTTTACAATGTGGTTAGTTTTTCTGAACTTATGATTTTGTGATATGAATGAGCCTTCTATTTGTTTGATCAATATGATATCTGTAAATGTGATTGACTAGCATGAATGCATATGATGGACTTAAGGTTGTTCTGTATAATCGATATGATAGACCCAAGATCGTTTCGTATGTTCGATGAGATGGACCTAAGGATGTTATAAGATATCTGTTATGTGTAGACCAAATGGTCATTATATAGCTGTAATGAATTAGACCCAAGGTCATTTCTCTAAGTATGATTTGTTCTGTTTTGTACATCTGTTGTATGTTAGACCCGAGGTCATTTCGTTATGTATTGGACCTGAGGTCTTTCCGTTATGATACGGTATTGATATGAGATTTATTTTATCTATGTATTAGAACTCATTCATACAACCTTTTTACTTTGATGTTATTCACTAGTGTTAACTCATTCCGTTATATATATATGTATGTAGATGAGCAGCGGGATGCCTAACCCTAGTGAACCTGCGAGAGATTACCCGAGTTTTGTGAAATCAGCGATAGAGTGCCTTAGGAATGAGGCTTTACTTTTGTTCTTTTGCTTTCTTTTGTTGGTCATGTTTGATCTATACATAAGCTTTTGGATATGTATGATGATGACTTGTGAATGATCTTTAGACATGTAATATTTATTTGTATATGTATGGATGTGAGTGATTAACATATAAAATGTTTTTGTTTATGCCATATATGCACAACTCATTAGACAAAATTTTATAATTCTATTTCCACTTCTGGCCCCATGTAATTATATATCATTTGAATTTTGTCTGAGGCCGTAGGTAATCTCATGGTTATTGGCCAGTTATGATCCAAACCTCTAGGGGCGGGTTCGGGTCATGACAAAGTATTTGTGATTTGGTGTGATTTTGTGACATTTTGGGATTATGAGTTAGAAAACTTTAATAGTAAGTTGTTTGTGTACAAAATGGGCTTTTCAATCAATTTTTTAAAGTGTGTTGAATGTTTTGGTACATTGATTGATAATAATTTATGATTTGAGGATTTCACAAAGAAATGAGGAAAACCCCCAATTTTCTTGAAAACCCTAGATTTGAGATTTTTAAATTAAAAGAGGGTTTGAGCTAATTAGTGCTATATGTTGAAATTTCACTTGATATTCCTTGAAAATATATATGTGGGATGAATTATGATTTATGATAATATTATTAATGATTCAGGGAAGAGAATCGTATGAAGACTTTGAAATGTTAGAAGAATGTAGAGTAATATCTTGCATGGGATTGTTGTCGGTAATGAGAGGGACTTGGATTCATGAAAATAGAAAACATTTTGCTAGTTCTACTTGTTAATTTCTTGTGCAACTAAATTATGTTTTGGGTAAATTAGAATATTTAGAAATTCATGCATTGCGTTGCATGCACATGATTTTTGGGTAAATGTAGAGTAAATTAAAAGTGTGTGTGTGGTTTTGGAAATGCGTTGTGTGTATTGAGGTGCCCAATTGTCCTCTCATGCTCGGAGGCCGAAAAATGTAGGGATGTTATTGATATTTTGGTAAAGGTGCCCAATTGTCTTTCTGTGCTAAGTGCTGGTAAATGTGGGGAAAAGGTTGAAATGATTGATGCGTGTCCAATTACCCTTCCATGCTCGATGGATGAAAAATATGGAGATGTTTTTAAAAGGAAACGGGTGTCCAATTGCCCCTCCATACTTGGTGGCCGGTAAATGTGGAGGTTTTAGAAAAAGTAAGAGTTGCCCACTTGCCGTAGCCGGTAAATGTGGAGAGTGTTTGAGATATGTAATATGGAGATTATTACAAAATGAAAGTTCTTGGTTATGACAATGGTTAATGAGTTGAGTCAAACATGGGTTACAAATTATGCACTTCACAATTGAGTTTCGAAACAATGTTAAGTCGTATGCATGGCATGGCATGGCTTTGTATGAGCATAATCATTTTGAAATTACATATATATTGTTAAGTTTATTTCCTACTGGGCGTATAGGCTCACTCCCGTTTTATGGGCTAGATATCCTAAAATTCCAAGTGATGAAGGTGAACCATGATATCGTTGAAAAGTGAATGCAATTCAACATGGAGCGATGAAGCTTCTTTGATATTGTTCACCTACAAGCTTGTTTGTTGAGTTAGGATTTTATTTGTTGCAATCAAGGCCCTTAGTCTTGAAAGGTGTAAGCTCTTATGGCAAATTGGACGTATATTTAATATTTTAGTGTATTGTAAATTATTACAATGAACTTAAAGGAGAATTTATGAGAATGCTACATATTTCAGTTTATAGAATTGTTCACTTTTATTTCTTGTTTATATGAATGTCATGAAATTGGATAATAATAATAATGGATTGGTAACAAATAATATGGTATAAATATCGGGGCGTTACATTTCTCTCCTTCACCACCAAGGCTTTCTCTTCCTCTCCTCTCGCTTTTTCTCTCTCTAAAAGTGTGTGTGTGTGTGTGGTGTTTGATTTGTGAAGAAAATGCAAAGGGGTGGTGGGGTATTTATAGGAAAAATGGAGTGAAAAGTCTATAATGCCTATTGATTGGAAATTAATTGAATAGTTTGGATTTAGTTTGAATTTAATGGAATATAGGATGCTTTGGAACCTTAATTACATCCTTAAACATGATCTAGTTAAGATTAGAGCCTAAGCAAACTAGAGGTACAAATGACGTTCCTAACTTTGGGGGTACTAGAATATTTTTTTCCATGATTTCATGAATATTGTCTCCAAAAGTGAATCAAACTCTTTGCCCTAGGTGGCTGGCCATGATGATGATTTAGAGAAGTTTTTCCTTTTTATTTTTGTGTATATATTGAAGATATTTTGTGTAAAAAATTGTTTGTTTAAGAAAAGTACAAGTATGTATATATATGTATGTAATGGTACTAGTTTGGGGTGAATGTGTGAATCTAATAAAATGTAAGGGCTAGGGATTAATTAGAGCATTTATTTAAGTGTAGAATGTAATTAATTAGGCCTAGGGAAAGCAATTCAATTTAAGTTTCTCATTTTCTAATTAAAAGACGATCAACTGAACAAATTTAATTGTAATTCTAGGGTTTTGAACGATTATTCTATAATTAGAGATTTAATTAATTATTATTATTATTAGGGTATTAAAAATGATTCCTAAGTTATCGAGATTGGTTAGGGTTCGCATGGTTCCAATTGGTACTCGTTTTTTATTCTAGGGTTCAAATTGCAAGTAAGCGAGGAATCGAGGGTTTTAATTAAAATAGTCTAAAGGTAAGTGCCTTAAATGAAAATACGAAATTCATTGGTCTCACAGGAACCGTATTCTTATGGACATGATAAGAAACATACTCAGTTATTCTAATGTTTTCATAAATTTAGGGAGTCAAGTTTTGAAAACATTGTGTATATCTTAAATCGGGTTCCATCTAAAGTAGTTCCTTAAATGCCTTTTGAATTATGGAAAGGGTGGAAACCATGTTTGAAATGTTTGCACATACCTTTTGAATTATGGAAAGGGTGGAAACCAAGTTTGAGATGTTTGCAGATATCGGGTTGTCTAGTTGAGATAAGGGTTTATAACCCACACTTAAGAATTTGGACCCAAGAACAGTTAGCGATTTTTTCGTTGGCTATGCTGAAAACTCCAAAGGTTTCAAATTTTATTATCCTTCACACATACTTAAAATTGTTGAAGCTAGAAATGCAAAATTTCTTGAGGATAATTAGTCAAGTGGGAGTGGTTTTTCTCGTGTCATAGAGTTTAAGGAAATAAGGGACCCTACTATGAAATTAATTAGGGAATTGGTTATTGTTCCAAGTGGTATTCCAGATATCATTGAAGAACAACCACTCCATACGGAACAAATCAATACAAAGCCTTTTATTCAAAATTTGAATGAACTAATGGGAATAAGAAGATCCACAAAAGAAAAGAAATCAGCAATTTCTAGTGATTACCTTGTATACCTACAAGAATCTGACTTTGATGTTGGACCTAAAGTTTATCCTAGTTCATTTTCATAAGCCATGAATGGAATCAATACCACTTTATCGTATGATGCCATGAAAGACGAGATAAAGTCAATGGCTACAAACAAAGTTTTGGATCTTGTTGAGTTACCAAAAGAAGCTAAAGCCACTGGCTCCAAAAGGGATTCTTCTGGTAACATTGAACGATATAAGACCAGACTTGTAGCCAAATGTTTTACTTAAAAGGAAGGAATTGATTACCATGAGACCTTCTCTCCAATTTCTAAGAATGACTCATTTTGAATAATCATGGCCTTAGTGGCTCATTTGGATTTAGAATTACACCAAATAGATGTGAAAATGACTTTTCTTAATGAGGATCTTGAAGAAGAGTCATACATGGTTCAGTCTGAGGGATTTTCTTCAAAGGATAATCACTTAGTTTGTAAGTTAAAGAAATCTATACATGGACTTAAATAGGCCTCTCGCCAATGGTATTTAAAATTTCACAACATTGTTGATCATTGTATATACCTAAAGTTAGTGAGAGTAAATATATATTCTTAGTCCAGTATGTAGATGACATTTTACTTATAAGTAGTGATTTGGGTTTGCTACATGAAACAATAGGATTTCTTTCTGAAAACTTTGAAATGAAGGATATAGATGAAGCCTCATATGTCATTGTCATAGAGATTCACATAGATAGATCATGTAGAACATTGGGACTATCTCAAAAGGTCTACATTGGAAAGGTTTGGAAAGATTTAACATGAAGTCTTGTTCACCTTCTATAGTACCTATTGTCAAAGGAGACAAATTTAGTCTAAGTCAATCACCACAAAATGATTTGGAGAAAGAGCAAATGAAAAACATACCTTATGTATGTGCAATAGGTAGTCTCATATGTACGCTCAGGTTTGTACAAGACCAAATCTTGGGTTTATGGTAGGAATATTAGGCAGATAACAAAGTAATTTAGGCCTTGAACACTAGAAAGCTGCTAAGAAGGTTATGTGGTATTTGCAAGGAACTAAGAGCTATAGGCTTACATATAGACATGCGAATTCGTTAGGGATGATTGGATATTTAGATTCAAATTTGCTAGATATTCAGACACTAGAAAGTCCACTTCAGGATATATCTTTATTCTTGCTGGAGGGGCTATGTCTTAGAGAAACATCAAGCAATCCATAACTGCTTCGTCGACTATGTAAGCGGAATTTGTTGCATGCTATGAAGCTACTACACAGGCCTTATGGTTAAGGAATGTTATCACAGGACTAAGGATTGTTGATTCTATATCAAGACCTTTAAGGATTTACAGTAATAATTTGGCTGCAAATTTTTCTTTTCTCTCTCTAAAAACAACAAAAGTGGCAGCCAAAATAAACACATTGACATAAAGTATCTTGTTATCCGAGAGAAAGTGAAGATACAAGATATTGTTATTGAGCACATCAACACTAAGCTTATTGTTGCAGATCCCATGACAAAAGGATTGCTATAGTACACAATGATCACATGGTTCATATGGGACTAATTAACTCTTTTGATGTTTGATTTTACTTTCTCATTTCAAGGGATTCACAATTGAAAACAATATTTATTTAGATAACAAATTCATGACATTTGATTGTGTACTTAAAGTATTTGTCATGTTTATTATTCGTTGAGATAAATAAAGTAGGACCCGAATGACTAATTGTTGATCATTTGTAAATAAAGTATTTTACTAAGTACTCATTGAAAAGTGTCATACATTGTAAGGGTGGGCGGGGGTCAGTTGCAGCCACGGAATCTCCAATCCGCCATTCGTCTACCAGATTGGTGGATTGGAGAAAATCAATCTGCATCCGTCAGCCAGCCAATTCGGCGAATGTGGATTGAGTTAATTGGCGTATTAATGGATTGATGCGAATCGGTTTGACGGTTTAAAATTTTATAAATTTTCAAAATAATTTAACTTGTCCACTTCCTTAAAAAAAAAAAAAAAAAAAAAAAAAAAAAAAAAAAAAACATGAACAGAATATTACAATCACTGCATGTCTCATCCAAAGAAAGAAAGTTTGAAACTTCAAAATAATACAATCACTGCATGCCTCATCCACATATTATAATTGCAACATGCTTCATTCACGTAAAGTATTACAATCTGTAGTTCTTAAAATATAAAAACAATTCAAACCACCAAAACCATGAACAGAGTAGTAGTAGAGATTGTATGCTTCTGTATTGTTACATCTATATCTGTTTTTGAAAACAAAAACTACTAGCATATATCATCTTATTTATTTATTATTTTTAGAGTTGGATTTAAAAACCAAAAAATATAGATAAATAATACATTTATTTTTTTCAATTCAAAAAATATATTCAAGTTGAAAACTTTTTTTTTAACAGAATATATTCAGCAGAATATTTAAACTCTTTTTTAATTGAAAACACAAATAGAATATCTAAACAAATTAAAAATACAAAATCTTACAAATTACTAGGGGTGCTTGTAGTTTGGCAGTTCGGTTGTAGACAAAGGAATATCAAATTTGCCATCTATCCAAAATTAGGCGAATTAGAAAAAATTAATCTGCAACCGTCCGCTCTTCATCGCGCATCCGTCCAAATTGTAACGGATCTGTTCAGTTCAGTCGATTTGGACGGATCAATATATCCGCTAATTCATAGAAGGAAATGTCTATTAAATGGAGCACAACTACTATGATTCGTGTAATAATAATTACCAATAGTGTGTGAAGTTTTCAATATTAAAATCTAGGCAAATTTAATTACCATAATTTAGTATATATCACCCAATATAGCATTCATGTGATTTGTGAACCACGTGAGAGAATGTAAGCCAAATCTCTTTTTGAGGAGACTTAATGTGGCCTGCATACACATTAATATTATAAATTATATATTATGTATTATTTGTATATTTATCATTTCTTTTATTATTTATATTAAGATATGGTTGATAATTATGAAGGTTGCCTAAATACTAAGAATTTTAATGGTGGTTTGGCTAAGGCCTATCAATTTTCATTAATCCATACATTTCCTTGATAGAAGGAAACTGATATGGTTTATCTAAACAGGGTATCTATCTGTAAGGGTCGCTAACCTAACAGCCACAAATAGGGATTGGGGGTCCCTGCTGTGGAGGATCCACAGACGTCACTGCTGTGATGTAAAACGCCACCGTTTTAAGAATTAATAAATAAATTTTGAGTCCAAACTGTGCATCACGCTACATGAGGTGTCCTCTCATTACTTATTGAGGCCCAACAACTTTCTTTTTTGGGTAAAATAATTTAAAAATAAATTTTTTTAATAATATATAATTTCCAATATAACTGAAAAAATCATTTTAAAATATATTTAATGTGTTTGGTTTTAATTTTTTAAATTCATTTTTTTTAAAATTAAGTTTTTTTTATTTTTTATTTTTAAATAGTAAAAAATAAGTAAGGTGCATTTAAAAAAGTAAAAAAATTGTTTAAAATTCTAAAAATATTCACTAAAAATAAAAAAATAAACTTAATTTTAAAAAAAATAAATTTAAAATTTTTTTATTTTTAAATAGTAAAAAATAAGTAAGGTGCATTTAAAAAAGTAAAAAAATTGTTTAAAATTTTAAAAATATTCACTAAAAAAAAAAAACCTTAATTTTTAGAAAAATAAATTAAAAAAATAAAACCAAACACATTAAATATATTTTAAAATAATTTTTGTTGGGCCTCCATAAGTAATGAGAGGACACCTAGTGTAGCGTGATGCACAGTTTAGACTCAAAATTTATTTTTTAATTCTTAAAACGGTGGCGTTTTACGTCACAGCAGTGACGGCTGTGGATCCTCCACAGCAGGGACTCCCAATCCCACAAATAGGCTTATGATTTTCCATCAATTATGAACTCAAACTCTACATAGATTAGAAGACACTTACTCTTAAAGTGTGAGTAAGCAATATAATATTGAGGGATTAAAAAAGGTATATACACAACACACCTGATCAACAATAGTTGGAGGTTAGTATAATATTTTCCACTGTATATCTATACATATATTTGTAGTCATTATATTATATGTATGTGTATGATTTTCTTACATTATTCACAATATCCGGTTACAATAAATTCAAGTTGGACAATGACGAAGAAATTCAAAACATGTTCTGCCTAGCCAAGTCGTTCGGGATTGAACATATTGATGTCATTGTTCAGGCACGAAGCACGGGTTCTTTTGCTAAAAGTGATGGTTACTAATGCTCGCAGTGTTGCGGTGCGGACTGGGAGGAATCTGCATACCGGTTCTGAGTTGGTGGCTAATGTTGCGGTGGACCATGTGCTTGATTAGGGATAGCAATGGATAATCTATCCTGTGGGTATTCATGGAGAACTAACCAAAATACATGGATTTTCTCCTTTTTTTCTTATCGATGGGTAGGGTGTGTGATATTCTTTAAATATCCACAGGGGATGGGTTGGGGATGGGTACCCACTAATTTCCCCATATTTTTTTTTTTTTTTCACAACCAAAACTAAATATACATTCAATTTTTTTTCTTTTATTTATTTATTTATTTTTTCAGGTTCACAACCAACTTTTTTTTTTTTTTTTTTTTTTTAAAGATCCACAACCAAAGCTAAATATACATTCAATCTTTTTTTATTATTATTTTTATTTTTAAGATTCACAACCATTTTTTTTAAATTTAAATAGCTTCTCCTGAAATTACATCCTGAACTAAATAAATTACATCCGAGTAAGCTAATTTAATTAAACATCCTGAACTTCTCCGAATTGAATGGGGGAATTATCAGCTGAAATTACAAAACTAACTGTGAATGTTACTAATATTCAAAACTTGGTTGCTAAAACTGGTAATAAAGAATAGAAATAATAGGGAATTATTTTTATTTTTAAGGTTCACAATTTATATAACATATATATATATATATATATATATGAATGTATTTGAAAATAAGGAAATTGTAAAGAATCAAAAACAAGTATGAGTCGTGATTGGTTAGAAAGGATGGGTACAAAGATTTATTTGCTGGAAAAACAAAAAGGGGATACAAAGTCTTACTAAATAAATTTTTTTAAAATAAAAGAATTTTTCTTAGTTATGAACAGATTTAACTGAAATCAGCTTGTTTCCCAATATTATGCTTTATTTATTTAGATAGAAAATATTTTTTAATGAAAAATATTTTTTATAAAAAAAAATTAAAATATATTTTTTTATATTTGGTGGTGGTGGTGATGGAACGAAGGTGATAGATATCTTAAAATGAGTGATTCAGATTTGTTAAAAGATATAATTAGATTTTAGATAAATTAAAATGAATGGTTCAAATTTGCTAAGAGAAATATGGTTTAATGTCTAAAATGTTCGTGGCTAAGAGATCAATAAACAATTCCTTGTTTATGCCCTGATGCAATTTAATATGGGTCTTATAACTCTTTCTTCAAACAGGTTCTTTCACATTTTATTTCTTCAAACAGGCTCTTATAACATTATAATCAGGTTCTTATAACATGTAAGGGAGAGAGTGAGAGTGAGAGAGAGAGAGAGATGGTTGTAATTTTTTTTTTAATCTTCCATGTTCTTCCACATTTTTTTTTTCAATTACTAAAACTTATTTGATTGTCTCAAAATTATATATTTGATTATTATAAAATAAACTTTTTAATTAATTAATTAATGCGTATTTGATTTTGTTGTTGAACCAAATCAAATAAAATAAGATTGAATGTATATTTAGCTTTTGTTGAGAACCTTAAAAAAATAAAAATAAAAATAAAAAAAAAGGTTGTTAACATTAAATATATTAAAAAAGAAAGAAAAAAGATTGAAGGTATATTTAGCTTTTGTTGAGAACCTAAAAAAAAAAAAAAAAAAGTTGTTAAACATTAAATATATTAAAAAAGAAAGAAAAAAGATTGAAGGTATATTTAGCTTTTGTTGTGAACCTTAAAATAAAAAATAGAAATAAAATAAAATAAAATAAAAAAGTTGTTAACATTAAATATATTAAAAAAGAAAGAAAAAAGATTGAAGGTATATTTAGCTTTTGTTGTGAACCTTAAAATAAAAAATAAAAATAAAATAAAAAATAAAAAAAAAGTTGTTAACATTAAATATATTAAAAAAGAAAAAAAAAAGATTGAAGGTATATTTAGCTTTTGTTGTGAACCTTAAAAAAAAAAATAAATAAATAAAAAAAAGTTGTTAACATTAACTATATTAAAAAAGAAAGAAAAAAGATTGAAAGTATATTTAGCTTTTGTTGTGAACCTTAAAAAAAAAAAAAAAAAGTTGTTAACATTAAATATATTAAAAAAGAAAGAAAAAAGATTGAAGGTATATTTAACTTTTGTTGTGAACCTTAAAATAAAAAATAAAAATAAAATAAATAAAATAAAATAAAAGTTGTTAACATTAAATATATTTAAAAAGAAAGAAAAAAGATTGAAGGTATATTTAGCTTTTGTTGTGAACCTTAAAAAAAATAAAAATAAATAAAAAGTTGTTAACATTATATATATATATATATATAAATGGTGATTAAAGTGGGTTAGGGAAAATCCATACCCATTAAGAAATGGGGAAAGTGGTACCTATGGAGAATGGGGAATGGAGAATGAGGAAAATTTATTATAGGGAAATGGGGATGGGGAATTAATATCCACCCCATTAACCCCCATTGCCATCCCTATGCTTGATAAACCACTAACACGTCCATCCACATTCTATACGACCTGAAAAAGATAGCAGATTAAATATAAAATACTTCATTGTAAAAATAAATAAATCTATATATAAAAAATAAATAAAATAAAATTTATCTATGATGCAGGTGCAATTAGGATTTAATCACCATCAAATTCATATATAAAATAAAATAATTTTGTTTTCTCATTTTAATTTTTTATATTGCTAGTACAAAGGGATTACAAAAAAAAAAAAAAATTAGATTTAAAAGAACTTAGAGGAAGTCAAAGAGGCCTGCAAGAATGGATAGAAGAAAGTGTGATTAGGGTTGTTTTGGTAATTAACTTTTTTAGTATTTTTTATTTTTTTCAAAAAGACGTAAAAAATGGGAATTTTTTTTTTATAATCATTTTTTGACTAAAATGTTGCCTTCTCAAAATAAAAATAAAAATAAAAACTTAAGGAAAAAAAAAGAAGAGTAAATTAGGACTGATAGTCTTGAATAGAAAACAAAGAGAATTTTTTTTTTTTTTTTTTGGGGGGTATGGAAAAAAGTTTAATGACTCAACAAACTTTTCCCATTGAGATAACTATAAAAAAATCCAAGCAAAGGAGAGTATGAGATATTAGATCCAGTAGATAATTTTTTGTTTGTAAGAGGTACACCGTTTGTGAAATAGTTTGATAATAAGTCATTTTGTTTGTTTTGAATGACATTTTATTTCAAATTTTTCTCTTTAATTTATCTATTGACTTCATTTTTATCTGTTGACTATCTGTTCAAAAAATTTCCCTATTTGTTCAAAAAATTTCCCTATCTGTTCAATTTTTTACTATCTATTTAATTTTTTTTTACCTTATCTGTTTAATTTTTTTAATTTTTTCAACTCAAATTTCCCTTATCTATTTAATTATTTTTCCAAATAAAATTCTATTTGTTCAAATTTTTTGATTATCTTATCAAATTTTTTTCCCTTATCTATTCAAATATTTGTTCAAATTTTATTATCTGTTTAATTTTTTTTTATAGGTTAAAATACCCAACCAAACCAAATTATATTCTATCTGTTGAAATACGGAGCCAAACTAAACCCTAAGTGTTCAAATTCTTTTTCTATTTCAAATGCCTTTTCTCTCTTTCATTCCTCATCTGTTCAACACAAAACAATAAAAAATTGTAATCTTGCACTCAGTTTCATCATCACCACCATCAACAAAACAAAAAAAAATAAAAACAAAAAAAAAAAGGGATTTGAAATAATATAATCCCAAAAAAAAAAAAAAAAAAAAAAAAAAAAAAAACTAGATCTAAGAAAAATACAATCTCATCGCCATCGATCTCGTTTTTCTCCAAACTAGATCTAAGAAAAATACAATCTCATCGCCATCGATCTCGTTTTTCTCCAAGTAAGATCCAGACAATCAATTTGCCCAAGATTCTGACCCCTCCTTGCAAGCAATTGATCGCTCAAGAACTCAATGGTTCTGGCAAGACTACTTGTTTTGTGCTCGGCATGTTGAGTCGTATCAATCCCAAACTCATTGCTCCTCAGGCTCTCTGTATCTGCCCAAAAATATATGTGAAATATTAGAGAGGCTCTCATTAATCATAACTTCTATTTTCTCTGTATCATATTATTCATATATCATAGAACAGACATTTTAACAAACACAAACATATATATTGGTTAGATCAGTGCGATCAATTGTGAATATAACCAAACAGATTGATCACGCCAATCTAACCAACATGACGGAAACTATAATGTTTTAGATTTGAAAATGAATACAAAAAATTAAAAATTAATTGATCTGAATTGAAGAAGAAGCAACTTTTCTGGCAAGTAATCAATGAATTCAACCCCACCACCACCACCTTGTTTGGGCTTTGACTTCGGCCTCCAATTCCTTCGCATCCACTTCAACACAGCAAGGAAGAAACAGTCGGTTTCCTTGACAACTGCAGCGAAAGATAGACGATGTCACCTCCTCCTCCTCTTCCACACTGTCTCAGCCACCACCAGCATGTCCCTCGCACTATGTTCGTAGATTTGGTTTCTTTGTTCTTCGATCCGACCACCCATAGCGTCGCCAGCAGTCCAACATCGACTCCAATATCATGGCCGTCATCTCGTAGATCTGGAGCTTGAAGAAGACGGCGGTAGTCACTGTGGAGTTTGATGAAACTGAAGACGAGGGTGTTTACAAAAGTGAGAAAGGTGGCAACAGAGGAAGGAGATCGCCGAAGGAGGAGAGATGAAGGTAGCGCCATGCAAAATACCCCTCTATTCGCTAACCACAGATTGAATTTTAAAATTTATAATCTGCATTTCAAATTGCTCCGTTCCGTTATAATTAATACATATATATTTTTAATTTTTAATGAAATATTAAAGTAAAAATGAATATGAGAGAGATTTAAGATGTGAAATTTGTTACAAAGTAGTAATTATATATATGAAACATATTATATAAAATTAATTTGTGTTATATATAAAAAAATATATTACGAAAATTAGTGTTATATATTATGTAAATATTTAATAATTTGTTAGAATATTTTTCAATCCGCCCAAAACGCGATTTGCCAACCCATTCGTCAATCTGTCATTCAGTTTGTAATTTTACTTTTAATCGCTCAAATTGTACCGCCCACACCTCTAAAGAGAGAGACGAGCAGTTTAGTTAGAAAAGGGTTTGGTTTGGGAAATGATATATATATATACACACACGTGGTAATTTGGTCATTTTGTAAAATTATGTTCTTATGGACAAAGTATTTTAAAGTATGGACATTTAGACAATGAAAATTCAAAATTAAATTTATGGATAGAGGGCCTTACCCATTTTAATTCCCACATTAAGATGCCTTGTTTAGTTTGATTTTCACAAATTATTTTTTAAGTGTTTGAAAAACAATAAATTAGTGTAATTAAAATAAATATTAAAAAGATATATTTTAAAATTTATTTCTATCTTTTAAAAAGATAAAAGAGACAATTACAAAAAAGAAGGAAAAAAAAAACTCTAGGTTTTGAGTCTTGTAAAAAAATAAATTCTAAATTTTTAATTTTGTCAATCTAAATTTCAATTTTTTGATTTGTTTTCAATCTTAACCATTTATCTATTTTTGTTAAATAAAACTGATAGAAAATGAGTGTTTTAGTCATTAAATTCAATGCAGATATTTATAAAATGCTTAAAATATTTTTTTTCATTGAGTTTAATAACTAAAATACTATTTTTCTTATCCATTTCTTAATGGAAATAGGCAAATAGTTTAAATTAGAAACAAATCAAAAGTTTAAAATTTCAACTGATAAAATTAAAAATTCAGGATTTTAATTAGTTATAAGGGTTAAATTTTAAGATTTTTTTTTTTTTATAATTTTTCCATGATAAAACAATATCAAAGTAAAAAATAATTTTTATTTTTTAACTTTTTTTTACCAAGTTAATTTTTAATTTTTTTAAAACAAATTCTTGAAAATAGAGGCATCTGCACCAATTACAACCATCAATAGAAGAAAAATAAAAAGGGAAATTACATCCCAGATTAAATAAATAAATAAATAAATAAAAATAAAATTACAAAAACATGAACTCTCAAAATTTTTCACTCATACCCTATCATATAATGACTTACACCCCATATATTTTTATAATTTTATTTTTTTTATTTTTTTTATATCTCACTACACTGTAATTTCTCCAAAACCAAATGGTGAATCAATCAAAACCTTTTTTTCTGATTTTAAGCAATCAATGCTCAATACTGGTTGGGCCTTAAAACGGCTGCTCTGGTTCTAAGTGCTATAGGTCATGTTTAATGTTTTCCGTGGGACTTGTGTTAATGAAATGATATAAAAATACAGCAATGTTAGGTATCATAAAAAAAAAATTATAAAAATAATTATGAAAATTTTGTGACTCTTAGATTATACTTAAAATAAAACATCACACACTAATTAAGGTAATCCAAAGATTATAAATCTTTCATAATCATTTTTATAAAAAAAAATTTATGACTTCTATCTTTTCTCATACAAATAAGGCACTGACCCTTCCTTTTTAACAGTTCAAAATTTATTTAATTTCAAAACAAAATATTTGAATCAATTAATCTTATATATTCTTAATTATTATTAAAAAAATTATTTTCTATTTTTTTTAATTTAAGGACCTTTCACATCTCACTACTGTCGTCTGCTGAACTTTCGTTAAACAATCATTGGAAGCTCACTAGAATGTTCAACATTGTTGGAAAGTTGCCGAGAATTTACTGGAAGCTCACCAGACTGTTCTCAACTTCACCGGAAGTCATCGTAATGTCCAAAACGTTGTTGAATGTCAAGAATATCATTGGAGACTTACCGGAATTCCAGAACATTACCAAGAAAAATTTGGGAAATTAGAGGGGAAAAACCAGCAAAATTTGTTAATATTGACAAATTGATCATAAAAAAAAAAGGAAAAAAATTTATTTTTTAATTTTTGTAATATTTAAGCAAATAATCTCTTATATTGATCAAATTGAAAAGCATGTTTTTTATAGTTTCAAAATATGATTTTATTAAGCATATTTCCTTATTAATCACATTGAAAAATATGTTATGAAATTGTAAATTTTTGCACTAATTACATGTTATGAAACTATAAAATTTTACAGTTTTAAAATATGTTATGAAACTGCACAATTTTGCATTTTTAAAACATGATTCATTTCAACACTTGAAAAAATTGAAATTAAAAAATTTTACAGTTTTCACCTCCTGTAACAAAAACTAAAAAAAAAAAAATTTGTATAAAACTTGAAAAAAAATTCTATTAAACTAGGAAAAGAAAAGTGTGTAGCAGTGAAAAAAATGAAATATTAAGAGATTGAAGAAGAGAGACAGACATAGAGAGAAGATCGTACTCCAGAAACCATTTTTTGTTTAGATCTACTCAGATCTACTATAAATTTGAACTTTCCGATGAGTCTTATCCTGTGATCTTGGTCAAATTTGAGTAAATCTATGTCAAGCATATAGCCAAAAACTTATCTCATTCGTCGTCGGTTAAGTAAGGAATCGGTAGTTGTCGATAAACTTCAATCAATGATGATTGTCGGTCGGGGGTGAGTATGTATCAAAAAGAGAAAGAGAAGAAAAAAAAAGTCTCAGAAGTTTTGGGTCTACACAAAAAATTGTGAGATTAAACAGAATACACGTCCTTATATCAAGACTTATGGGTAACTTGCGCTATAAGAATTTATCAGTAATAGTACGGTCTTATAAATATTACTTTGAATTTTATCTAAAAGCTTTAATCTATGATTTAGATATATTTTACACTTTGATATACACCATATCAATTCAATCTCTACTACATAAATATATCATCCAAAAAGAATTGAGTAGATTTTTGTGGTACCATAACATCCTTCATAAAAATTATAAGACAATTGATAGAAATATATATATATATATATATATGCATTATAAAATTTAAAGGACTTCCCAAATGTACGGCCAAGGCAACAGCCTTAATGACATTGCAATTGAACTGGATCTGCAAAACCACTTAAGCTGATTCCCAAATCTACCATGTAGATGCATAACCCACACTACTTTGCCTTGTAATTTAATATTACTTACCCTTATCAGCAATATAGCCCCCACTTTACCCACACTACTTTGCCTTGTAATGTATTACTTACCCTCATCACCAAAATAGCCCCCACTTTATTTAGAAGGGTAATTCGGGCGGGATAAGTTGAAAAGTTGTTCAACTTCATTTTAAATTGTGGTGGGAGTTGTTGAAATTTAATTGTAAATTGAGGTTGTCTACCGAAGCTTTACCTAAGTTAAATTTGAATTGTTTAAGTTGTTCGAATTATTTGAATTGCACATAAATTTTTTATTTTTTATTTTTTTTGCAAAATTAATTAATTTGTTAAAATTATGCTCAATTTATATATTTTTTTAATTTATAAAATCATTAATAATATTAAAACAAATAATTTAAGAGGGATATTGCTACGGTGGTCTTTACAATTTATGAATAAAAAAAAAATTTAAGTTTATCTATTGTGTTACTTGTACAGATATTATATATTCAGTATAATCCAACGATCTAAATTACTTTAATATCATCTAAAGACTAATAATTTATATGTGTATTTCGGCCTCGTTTGGCAAGTAGCGTTTTTTAGTGAAAAAATCAAAAAGTTACTAAAAAAATAAAAAAACCAACCATCTATACCAAAATGTCAAATATTCACTTTTCTCTCTACTTTTTGTACATTTTTTTTCGTAAAAAATGAAAAAATTATCCCAAACATACTAGTTTTTTACATCATATTTTAGCCAAAAAGCTAAAAAATTACTAAAAAAATTTGTTCCCAAATGAGGCCTTAATATATATATATATATAATTTGGGTTTTGAATTGCTTGGGTTGTTTGATGTCTGTCAAGCCCACCTGTAACAAGCCCGCGAGGGACCTCGTTACAGTTCGGACTCGATTTTGTCGCGGTTCCAAATCTTGAACCAAAGAGTCCAAATCCAAATCGTTTTTGAGAAAAAGATTTTTTGAAAGAAGTGCCAAACATGGAGCTTTGCGGATAACGAGTCGCCACCTAAACATTTTTAAATGGGAAATTTAGGAAACCCTGACTCGGTGCCAAAAGGCCACGTGTCCGTCATCACCAAAGTTGGCTCGGGAACTTGGGTACGATTAGAGAAGGTCACATCGTGAGCACCCCCTCTCGCCCGGTCAAAGACCGGCCTCTACTAACCATGATATCTGTTTTTGGAAACTTTGTGCGTTCTTATTAGGTTATTAGCCTAGGTTACTATGTGATGCGCACAGCATACACGTATAGACTGAATCGCCTGAATTGGAACAAAACATTTTATGTTTGTTTGTTTGAAAATGGTTTGATAGTGCTACTCGCAAGTAGGCTAAGACGCGGATTTGCCACCCTCGGGTGAGCTTAGAAAACATGATTTTGCCACTATCTAGTGGGCTTAAAACAAACAGTTGATGAATTGTCCCAATTCAGATAACTCAACCTCCACCCACAAGCATCCAAGGCAGTTATATCACATAAGCATTTAGCCTCATGGTAAGTATGCTATCATGGCAGTCACTCACACGCATGCAAGGATGCTAAAACATAAAAACTCACCGAGTACTCCAAGCCAAAACAGAAACTGATTAGAAATCCATGCATGATCCTAAGTATACAGCGATGCCTAATGCAACACATGCAAAGATGCAAACTATAGCAGGCTCGGCTGTCCTAAACATGGCATGTGAAATGCAACAACTAACACGTATTCAATTTGGAATTGAAATACAAATGCAGTTTGTATGATGCGCCGAGCCCGGTGCGTGTAAAACAGATGAATGATGCAAACACGCTGTCATACTGTATGCTAATTGAAATATGCCCTATATCTAACCATCATAAGTAGGTAAATAAAAGGGAGAAAGAAATGGGGGTTGGAAGACATATATCACACTCACACACCCTTATTACAATTTTGCCCTCGCACAGAGGGTCCGAATAAGTAATACAATCCCAAATGAAAGAATATTACAGTCCGAAATATACAGATAAAGTACAAATTTCTGATTAATTAACAAAAGCGATCGGCATGCAAGCCAGGGCGCCTTGCTTCGATGAATAATGTATCTTTGGATCGCCTCGGTAGGAAATCAATGGGATGCCTCAATTAGCCTCTGTTTGCGTATTTCTCGAAATGCACGGGACTCAAAAGTTGTTGGTCCTCGATTTTCTCAGTAGAGAGCGGAAAAGGGCATAGCAATGTATTTCACAAATATATGCATGCCTCGATCCTCGTGCCACCAATCACGCATCTCGATGCATGATGGCAGGAGTCGGATGCACAACTCAATATAGGATGAATGTAGATGAATGCTACAACAAAACCTAACTCCATCATGGATAATCCGGATTGTCGGTGATTTGGGAATTGAGACGTTAAAGTCACTCGAGTACAAAACGTGCCTCGCTTCCCGTGCTCAGGCTAACACCTATCCCGAACACGATGCAATATGCATGGTATGCATGAAATGTAGCTACTATGTATCCTAGCGTGCACAATGCTATGCAAATGAGATGTCTCGAAATCGTGCCGCAGACGCATAACCGAGAAAATGCATGAATGCAATCTAAGATACAAACTAGTATGCACAATGCGAGAAAAATGAGATGAAAATGAGACGCCTCGAAATGCGTGTCCGCGGGCACGTAAACCGAGGCGATGATGTGAAATACAAATCGGATAAAACCGAAGTGTCTCGAAATGCATGCCCACAGGCACGTAAACCGAGGCGATGATGTGAAATGCAAATCGGATAAAACCGAAGTGTCTCGAAATGCGTGCCCACAGGCACGTAAACCGAGGCGATGATGTGAAATGCAAATCGGATAAAATCGAAGTGTCTCGAAATGCGTACCCACAGGCACGTAAACCGAGGCGATGAAATGGCATACGGAATGCAATGATGGGCTTACGCCAACATGAGAGAGCCTCAGCCGCACTCACATAGGCTGCCGATGAATGAAAACGGAGTGCCTCGAAGTGCGTGCCGACGGGCACGCAAACCGGGGCAATGCACTAAGGCATGAAATGACATGGAAAATGATATGCAAGCATGCAAACCAAATTTTAGCGGCTAAATGAAGGGGAAAACAGCCCCGAAATGATACGAAATGACAATCAATGCATGAAATCATCCCGAAATGTGATTTTAAGTACCCGAAATGGCCTACGGCTATGCTAAACATGCAAAATTGGTACATGAAAGCAAAAAAAGTAGCAAGGAAGCCCCAAAAATAGCATCTTTTTAGTACAAAACATGGCCAAATTGTGAGCATAGATATGGCAATAATGGCATGCAAAAATGGGGGAAAAGAGGGGATTTATTAAGCAAGTAGTATATAGAAAATTCAAACCACAAAATTTCATTCTACAACTTCGAAGAGGAGCCCAAAATATGTATATTTACAGTGAATGACAACTCCAAAATCAGTATGTAGATATGATAAACAAAGCATGCAAAATAATGAGCCAATGAAGGCTATAACACAAGGTACCATAAGCATACACCAAACAACTTCAGACCCTTAACAAAATATGAAGAATGGGCCAAAATAAGACACTTTTTAAGCCTGATGAAGGCTGAAAACAGAGGCTAAGCAAGCCTAACAAAGCATGTAATTTAACGGAAAATGTGAGGGATATAACATGAAGTACCAAAACCAATCATCAAATGGCCTAAGACTCTTAACAAAACATGATGAGAAGGCCAAAATAAGGCTCTTTTTAGGCCTGATGAAGACTCAAAACAGTGACCAAATAAGCTCAAAGAGGTATGCAAAACATGGCCAAAGAGAGGTACAAAGAGAGGCCATTCATGGAGGCACCAAACAAGATTGGTCCCTTCTACAATGTTGTAGAGGGACACAAAATAAGCTCATAATCAGTTTATAGAATGCTCCAGAAATAAATGCATATAGGCTAAAAGTAGCATGCAAGTTTACGGTAAAATGGAAGAATTTCAAAGGAAGTGCATGCTAGAGCCACCAAACATGATGGAGCCCTTCTTCAATGTTGAAGAGGGGCTCAATATAAGCCCACTAACAGTATATATGAGGCTCTAAATCAGATCATTCAAAAGCCAAACAAAGCATGCAAATAATTAGCATAAAGGGTGATATTGAAAGAGGTATATCATGGAGACACCAAACAGGGTTGATCCCTTCTACAAAGTTGTAGAGGGGCTCAAAATAAGCTTAAAACCAGTAGGGGTCGGAGCCCAAAACAAAAATAAAATAGGGTAAAGAATTGATTCAAGAAAATGCTAGAAAAAGGGATTTAGTGACTTACCCTTGAAGATCCAACTTTGGTGGCTTCTTGGCTTCAATTTGTTGATCCTTAGCCCTTGAAAAGCACTCCTTTGCTGCTGGAATGAAGATGGTGATGGTGAGGCTTAGGGTTGATGAAGGATTGGCCTAGGAACTCAAAGGTTTTTAGGATTTTTGAATAGGAAAATGGAGGTTTTGGGAGAGAGGTTTGTGAGATCAAAATTTCTAACCCTAACAAAGGAGAAGACCAGCCCCTTTAATAGGCAAAAAAAGGTGTAAAAGGGGAGGGAAATGCATCCAAGCTTTCCCTCCCAAAATATCCCCCGGGTGGGGGAGATATTTCAAAAAGCAGCTGGACAGCTGTAAAGAGGTGAAAAGCAGAAAGCTGGCCGGCCAGGTGGATTTCTTGAAGGTGGCCGGCCGGCCACCCCAACTGGTCGGCCAGCCACTCACCCTGGCCGGCCGGCCATGGCCCAAAAATGAAGTCCAAATTTTCTGGCCGACCACCACTCCTTGGTGTCCTCCCAGGTGTGTAGAATAAAGCCCCAAGATTGGAATCTGGCAACACTGAAACAAGAGTCACAACATTGAACTTGAAGGAGGGGCTCAAAAATGAAAAGCACAATTACTGGCCGACCATGCACTTTTAGGGTCCTCCCATGTCCCCTGATCACAAATATGTAGCTTTGGTTGGAAGAAAATATCGGGATGTTCAACATTGGCCCGGAAGTGAGCAAAACGGGCGCCGGAGGAGCGAAACTGGTTATCTGGGATAATTGCTGGCCTCCCACCCCCCAGTGATCTTCCTGGTGTTGAAACAGAGGTACCTGCCAAAATTGAACAAAAACTAATGAGAAATGAACGCTCGGGGCCCAAACCGCGCAGTTCGGGTCCAAAAATGAAGCCGCAGATACCGAAAAGTGGCATCTGGCAGGAAGTGGGTATCTGCGACCCTAGTGTCCCTCAGAATGACAAAACAGAGGCACTTGCCAAAAACCGGAGAAATCGGATGTAAAGTGAATGCTCGGGGCCCAAATCACGATTTGGGGTCCCAAAACCCTCTGAGCAAAGTGGCATTACCCGGCCCTGAAGTGGGCATCGAGGCCCGATGTCCCTCGGTATGATAAAGCAGAGGCACTTTCCAAAAACCGGAGAAATCGAGATGGTTGGGCGGTCGAACCGAGGCACACGGCCCGACGGTCAGCAAGGAACCAGACTCGAAATGGGCAAAATGGCCTCTGCCACGAAATGTAACTCACGGCCACCGGAGATAGTCTCTGAGACCACTCTCTTCCCGAGGAAAGAAAACAGAGAAACCGAGCTGGTTATGGCAAGAGACAAAACCTGAAGAGAGTTCGTCCGGAGGCAGGCGCACGCGAACTCTGAGACTTGAACGAGCATAGTATGCAACATCACCGAAGCGCTCAACCGTGGCGTCGAGTCTTAAGGTCGGTCAAAAATGGGGTGTCTGATTTGCCCCTCTTTGAGAACTTCGGAAGTCAAGAAGTGGCGAGTGAATGTCAAAGCCCAGAGACGACCCATTTTTGACAAGGCCGAAGACTTAGACAATCATACAAGATAAATAGAAATGTGCCCGCAGGCGTGCCCTCAGGCAGGAGGGGGGGCAAAATGCAAATGGTATGCAAGAAGCCGGATGTAACTCGACGTGCGTGCAAATGCAGCAAGCTGTAATGAAGCAAGTATTGACAAATAGATGCAACAGTTCTAAGCAAGAATGCAAAGCAACAACTACATTTCATGCAGTTAGGAATGCGGAGAATTATTCAATTCTCGTCGCGTCTCACGGAGAAGATACGATACTGCGATTAGATGCAGTCGCACCAGCCTCAAATGAACCGTACATACAATATCGTGCCTGCAAAATAGAGAAATTCGACAAGAACAATATGCCAACAACATATATTCAAAGTGATTCCTGTGATTCTGAAAGTTTGACACACGCAGTGTCGGCGAATGAATGCACCGCAATGTGAGAAAAGATAATGCGTGACAACGCATGTTTAAGCACAGAAGTATTATACATCAAGAAATTATGCATAACAATGCAAAATATTCATGAGAATGCAAATTATGAGCCAAATAATGTAACACGCGGAATCGGGGTGCACGCTTGTTACATAACAATAAGGGAAGCGCATTCCGGCGACAACTCGATCATGACCTCTGATTCACCTCCTGGAGAGGTCACAACATGTTATAAAAGGATACACTCTGATTTTGATGAATAATGATGAGACACATGTCAGAAATTGCAGCTGAAGTTCCGACGGAGCAATTCGGCGCCAGAAAGTGCACTTTTCTTGAACTTTTTCAGGTCCCGGGAACTCCGATTTTCCTCAAAATTTGCAGAGAGGTAGGGGAGGGGGTGAGGAGCATGGTCGGCCAGCCCACTGCCCTAGGAGAGGCCATCGGCGAGGCAAAAAAGTAAGGGGCCGGGCCGCCCGGGAAGGGTGCCCGCCCGGCCACCTGCCAAAAGCAGGGGCATTTTGGTCTTTTCGGGGATTTCTATATATAGGCACCTCCATTGCCTCCGAAATCACTCCCTCAAGTGTGAAATTCTCTCCTCTTGCTTCCTAAGCCACTTTCTCTTTCAGATCTGCATTTTATACGCGCCCTTCGGCCTCCCACTCAAGTTGTTTTCGCAAAATCTTTCAGTGTTAAGCACTTTGAGCCGACTGAATTTTGATTTCGGGGCTTCTCTTCTCATTTTCACCATTTGAGGTAAGTTTGTCTCAATATTTAGAAAATTTTCCCGGGAGTTGACTTTTGTTGACTTTTTCCAATTTTGGCTCATTTTGCTCATTTTTGCTTTTCTTTGCAGATTTGTCGACATGGCGGGTCATTTTCCTCACGGCGGAGGTTTTCCTGGGAGATGATTCGACATTATGACATTACCGAGGGTCCGCCCTTTCATTCGATCGTCGCCCGGATACATAGGCTTCCGCGAGCCATTTTTCGTTATTTCACCGATTTCAACGATCGGGTACCAGGGGATCTCCTTCTGCGAAGCGGGGCACCTCTCCCACGATCTGAGGTACTTTACTTTATTTCTGTATCTTTTGTGCATTTTGTATCTTTGCTATGCTTAGACACATAGTTTAGCTTATGACCGCGATTTTACTTGCATCCGAGCATGTGACTTAGCCACTTGAATTTCACGAACACACAATTCATCGCTGATTGTGAGCGCATAATGCGCATTAGTTAGAAATTGAACACTGCGGCTCAAACATTGATTCACGAACACACCGAAGTTGAAAATGAGCACCACAGTAATCTTGACTAAGAGTAGAACACACCGATCCGATTAAGAGAACACCTGACCCTAAACTCGATTCTTGAACACCATTTCGATTTGAAGCGAATACTGACCTTGATTAAGAGTAGAACACCTGACCCTAAACTCGATTTCTTGAACACATAGCCAGATTTGAAGCGAACACACCCTTGATTAAGAGTAGAACACACGACCCTAAACTACGATTTCTTGAACACACAGCCGGACTTGAAGCGAACACCTGACCCACTAATTAAGAATAGAACACACGACCCTAGACTTTGATTTCTTGAACACACCCAGTTTAGGAAGCGAACACCATTTGATTAAGAATAGAACACTGACCCTAGACTACGATTTCTTGAACACACCCAGATTTGAAGCGAACACATGACCTTGATTAAGAATAGAACACACCCTAGACTATGATTTCTTGAACACACATTTAATCGATTTCTCTGAAATTTGAACACTTGACCCAAATACCAAATTTACGGCTCAGATTCACTTCATTTGCACACAACTCATTTTGACTATTTACACGCTCATTTTCACTCTAAATCACGGTGGCGCGCCTTGATCTGAGGATATGGCTCCTTTGCGAGGGAGTGGTATCTTGAGCTTCCGGTGTCAGAGACTTGGTTGACTTTGCGATTCGAACCATTCTGCGAGGGGTTATCTCACCGTCTTATCGATGGGACATTGTTTCTTGCTCTGGCGGAAAGATGGTGGGACACCACCAATTCTTTCCATTTTTACGCCTAGGGGATATGACCATGACCCCGGACTTATTGTACTCACCGGCCTAGACATAGGCGGTGGACCCATTCCTATGGCGAAGATATGGGTCGATGTGGGATTTCATTGCATCTATTAGGGGGCACTCACTTTGTGACAGAGGTCAGGGAGGGTTCGGTATACTTGGTTCTCTTCCCATTTCGTGACGAGATGGAGCTGAGTCTCCAGGAGGTCGGCGATATGCAGTGGTTTCCTCAAGTTCCTCTTTGGCACCACTGTTTGCCGATAGAGAACATGGTCGGGTTGTATCTCTTGGCTCTGGTAGACCTATCACAATTCGTTCGGTATGATTAGGCGGCTGGCCAGCTACCCTTTATTGCTACATGGCCTTGATCTCTCGTGACGCAGAGGACTTACTCGGCTGACTCTTGGAGAGCTTGGGAGGTACATCTGTCCTCTTGATTTACATTTTTGCTCCTCATTACTTATTCACTGCACATACGGCGCACTTTGCATTCTGTATTCTGCCTTTAGCACTTTGTATTCACATTCTGCACTGCTTTTCTCAGCTATGGGTATACGCATATTTCCCCACATTGGCTCCGGAGATGGAGGTGGCAGGACCTCCTATGACTCCGTTTTCATTGATGTTTGAGGGCGAGCACTTATCGAGGCCTCGAGAGACTCTCTTCCATCTGCGGCGATGCCGACCTTTCGTTAAGGCGGCAGAGGTATTTCAGAACTCTCAGTTCTTTTCATTTCATCTTTGATCTGCTCTATGTTTCTTAATTTCTGATTGACTTATGCACTGGTTATCCGCAGATCACTGGCGACCAAGCGATCTTTGGCGATGATCTGGAAAATCGGTACCTGGAGGTCGACTAGTTCGATATAGGTTCTGCTCGAGGGACGGTTGGTAGAACTGGTTCTGGGAAACGCTTTCAGCGTCAGGTGTGGGGGTATGATTCTCAGGACCCTCCTGCTGTGCCTCCACCCACTATGCGGACTGCCGACAGGCTATCTACTGAGGAGGTCATTAGGGACATGTAGGGCAGCGATGCTTTATTACATCTCATCGAGGGGAACTACGCCACCTGTCGCCGCATATATCTGATGCCCCCCTTGACGAGAGTACGGGCTCCATCACTGAGGCACACTGGCGCACCATCTTCGAGTCGTGCCCGTGCTGCAGACATACCCTCTTCTAGCAGGGCCGGTACATCTAGAGGTAGAGGTAGTTCGATTCCTCTGCTCCCTCCGACTCTTGATCATCCTGGATGGCCAGATATGCCGACCGAGTTGACGAGTTGGCAGTATGGGACTACTTCTCCGATTCCGATCCCTATGGAGCCTCCGATGCCTGGTCACAGATATGTCAGTGATCCTGACTCACCACCGGTATGTTCCACCATTTTTCATTTATCACACAAACATTTTGGCAGTTGCTTATTTATTGATGACTTGAGCTTGTGTCATGACCACCTCGGTACATAGACCGGATGCTCGGGGTGGTGGCCTCACTTGAGGATGGTCTTGCGTGAGAGGCACAGATGTCCATCATGGGCTTCGGTACCCTTAATCTCTCTTGCATTTATCATATTCTGTTAACATCTTTGGTTTTGAGCATTCTCTTTAGCGATAGAATGTGTAGAACACATCGGCACACCCCACTCACATCTTGTACTTCCACGCTTTTTTATGTTTGAGCGATGTATTGCACTTTTCATTTTGAGATGCCTCCGTATATGCTTCGCAGGCGGGCCACCGGGCCTTCTCAGAGGTCAGGTGCTAGACCCACTCAGTCTTGGGCCTCGAGGCTGGGCCATCGAGTCTTCTGAGGAGCTCGAGGAGCGGTCGTCTCATGAGCAGGCACCCATTGTCGAGGATGAAGAGGAGGAGGTCATGAGCGTGTCGAGACATCTCACGGGAGGAGGCTCGATCTTGGTTCGGGAGGCGGAGGCGGAGGAGGATCCGGAGGATGACAACTCGATCCGGATGGTGATGATGATCTGAGATTATCGCGAAGAGGATGAGAGGACCCCCACATTCCCGTTCCCGAGGACCGATGCCATTTCTTGCTTTATTTTACTTTTTGGCTAGTAGTTTGTAGCACTTTGCACATTATTAGGCAGTTTTATTTTCTGTAAAACTTGTACCTTTTATTTTGTTGTAAGATATGATGGAATGAAACAGCTTTTGAAAATATGTTGTATTTGAAATTCTCAGCATTGCATCGCATTATTTTATTTTGCACAAAATGGAATTGAATGAAAATGTGCCTCATGTATTTACCGGGTCAGGTAATGAACCGACGCAACAAATCAAAACAACTCGACTCACTAAGAAATAACAGAATCTTAGCAAGTTTACAACTCGATAAACAAAGTACAACAATGTTAACGACTCAATAAACAAGACTTAACAACATTGTATAACCAAAAAGTAACCATTCAAAAACACAAAATGCGACAGCTCGACAAAACTTACAACTCGATAAACAAAACAACAACTCGATAAGCAAAACGCAACAAAACGTACTCCGGACGGACAATCTGGATGATGGAACATATCGAAAACTGATAGAAATGGAGGCCTTCGATATTCCCGATGCCTAGAAATGCTTCAAACTTCCTTCCGGCGGGCAAAACAGGACCAACGCGCGGCCGAAAACATTTTGCATTTGGAGACTAGAAGGTGGCCGGCCTACTAGGATAGGTGGCCGGCCGGCCACTTCCCCCACAACCTCCAGAATTTTGACAAGTGTCCCTTGAATAGTGTTTTAGCCTCCTATAAAAGCCCGATCTTGGAACTTATTCATTTCATCACCTTTCTTCACAAAAATGGGCGTTTCTCAGAAAATCTCACATCTTGGATTTCTTCTTTAGATGGCTTGGAGAAGTTGAACTTAGGGTTTTGGCTTGAATGCACTATTCACGCTAGTAGGACTCCTTGCATCTTCCTTTCCTCTCTGCTGCAAGGTTTTGGAACAGTGGCCTGCGTCTTTAGCTTTGGCGGGCAAGAGGTATGTCCTACTTTTGAAGATTTTCAAGCCTTGGTGGAGTCCGGCGAGGCGAGAAATTTGACTCAATTTTAGCTATGCCCAAGCCTTAGGGCGGATGTGCGGTCTCAGCATGATGCTCGATCTCGATTAGTGGCGGCATGTTGGATATTAGAGCTTTGATTTACCGATTCTCCGATTGGTGACCGTAGCAACCACTATTGGCAAGGCTTCCGTGACGCCCTTTGTTTATGCCTATTGTCTCATTTTACATTTGTCCGGGGCTCGGGAGAACATCCGTTGATTGAAGTCGCCAAGGTTTGAGAGAAGGAAAAGTTGCATCGCCATGACTCTGGCCGAGACAACGATGGGCTTGGATGCTTTCCTTAGGGAGACAACCCGTTTGCGGGAGTCCACCTTCTTGCAGGTAATGTTTCCCACCTAAGCTCTCATATGTATTTGCTTACGTCACTCGGCCCTCGGGCTCGATTTTTCTCATAAAACCCTCATCTTACTTTTCTCTCATCGCACATCTCTCTATTCTTTATTCTCTCATTTTTCATCCCTCCCCAGATATGGTTGATGGATAAATTGCAAGTTGTGGACTCTTGTCCTGCTTACTCAGCCCGTGGTTACTTCTTTCGGCAACGCCTAGTCAATGCCCCTGATAAGAGCTGGTGGTTCGAATGGATGTGCAATTTATCGGCGGATCGCATTGCTTGGCGCTGCCCTTGGCTCAATCTCCCGGCGATGAGCTACAGCATGTCCCGGCAGGTCGGGGTTCGACTGATCGGCTTGACTCACTGTGTGTTCTATTTCCCATTCCGTATTCTGCGCCCGGTTGGCGCGTCGGACTGCCCACGGATGGGATAGAGTATCGGCTACATTCGATTCGGCGCCTGGTAGCTCGGCGGACCATGACATGGAGAGTTAGAAAGCTTATTTGCCCTACTTTTAGTTGCACTTTATCGATGAGTCTTTGGGATTGGCTCAACGAGGAAGCCTGAGTTGGGCCTAGGTGGCATCGAGGCTTCAACTAGCTCTGGAAGGGTAGCGAGGACACTGTTGGACTATGCCCCAGATTTATTGCTTTATTAGTACTTTCAAGTTTTCTTTATGAATGTAATAAAAAGCAACTTCAATTGTATGTAAGAGCAAGAGAACTCTATTTTGAAATCAATGAAATTGAAGGTTGTGGTACTGAAGATTCTCCGCTTTGGTCCAAAAATGGTCTTAGTTGTGAAAAGATTAATTCGAACAAAGTCAACTTTTATTAAAACTTTTCAAAACTATTTTCGATATGAATCAGAACTGGACACGCCTGAGATCTATCACTGAGATGCACAACCCCGAATCCTAGCAACTGGAAAGTTGCCCCTAGTCTGACAAATGCCTCGGCAATTCATAGCAACGGAAAGTTGCCCTAATGCAGATGATGCCAACACTTCATTGCAGCGGAAAGTTGCCCCTAGTCTGAATAACCTGCATCTGGGAGATCACAATAAATCTTGATGAATAGAGATGGTGAGATGATCGAATGGACAAAGTTGATCGGGAAAAGATTATGGTGAACTTCAAGATGAAGGCGCCTCGTATCCCAAAATGGGAATCAAGTCTTCGTAGTTCGGGCTTAGGTTCGCTCGGGTATTTTTACTCTCCTTTTGCGCTCTAACTTTTGCCAAGGCCGCCTTTGCGGGTTTTCAACCTTGCGAGCTTCGGTTTTATAATTTCAAATTTTCTATGCTCACGAATTTTGCCTAGGTCGCCTTTCGGTTTTCGGCCTATGAGCCTCTCAGGGTAGTATTTCTTCAACTTGTCCATGTTGATCGGTTGGGAAAACTCCAAGCCATCTAGATCCATCGAATCCACTCCACTGACCGGATTGACTTGATGATGTAGGACCGGTCAATTAGATGCGAACTTGCCTTGGGTCATGGATGGGAGCTTCGGTTGTCTTTGAGTACCAAATCTCCTTCTTTCAAGTTCCTAGACTTAACTTTCTTGTTAAAAGCAGGGCGATTCTGCGTTGATAACCTTGGGCGTGATGCAGTGCTTTCAACCTTCTTTCATCGAAAAGCATGAGTTCCTCAAATACATTACTGCTTTGCCAATCCGCTTGACTATCGGCACTTTCGGCCAATACTAAATAACGGGACCTCAATCTCAATAGGCAAACCGGCCTCCATCCATAGACCAATAGTGCGGAGTTGCCCGAGAAGTTACGATCGAAGTCCTGTAGCCCCACAGAGCAAGCGGCGGCTTATCGGCCGATCGATAGGTTTCCACCATCTTACGTAGTATCGCTTGATGTTCTTGTTGGCGGCCTCAAGCGCTCCGTTAGTTTGCGGCGTAAGTAAACGACTTATGAAAAGCCACATTGTATTTCTCCAACAAATCAATCACCTCCTTCTTGAAGTGGGAACCATTATGCGAAACTATTTCATTTGGGACTCCATAGCGACGAGATAATGTTGTTTCGATGAATTTTACAGCGTGTGAAGCTTTCAACCTTTGCATAAGATTGGGCCTCAACCCACTTTGTGAAATAATCTATCGCTACCGGGATGAACTCATGCCCATTCGACCCTTTTTGGCGTGGCGGCTCGATTACATCAATTCCCCAGACGAGAAAATGGCCATGGCGAAGTCATGTTATGCGACTTTGATGGCGGGATGTTCATCGATTTGCATGAATTTGACACTTATGGCATCGTAGATGAAACCAATACAATCCTCCTCCATGGTGGACCAATAATAACCCTGTCTAAGGATCTTCGGCGCCAACATTACCCCATTCATGTGTGCACCACATTCACCCCCGTGGATGGCTTCCATCAGACGTTTGGACTCTTCAGCATCAACACACAGTTTATGCATTCCCAGATGACCTCGTTTATATAGTTTACCCATGAGATGATGGTAGTGACATTCTTGATTGCCCTCTTGTCTTTGGCATTTACCTGGCGGGTATGCTTCTTTCTCCAAGAAATTCGGATGTCGTAATACCGGGGTGTTAGTCACGAACTTCATCTATGGGCGCAATCGGCGCATAAGCGGTACAAATTTAAGTCGATGATATTTGGGCGCATCCGGACTCCACAGGATGTCTATCATAGATGATAGAGTTGCTAGCGAATCTGCGAACTTGTTGTTCTCTCTTAGTAGATGAGTAAAACTTAGCTTTTCATACCGAGGAATCAGCAAATCCATGGTTTGGTGGTACATCATCATATTTTCCTCTTTTACTTTCCGTCTCCTTTAGCTTGAGACACAACAAGGTTGAATCGATGACATCGGTAGTCTTGCCCTAATTCGAAGTGCTTCCAAACCCGACAATGCACGCTTCATATTACGCTTCATTATTTGAGACTTTGAGCAGGAGTTTAAAGGCTAAAGGGATCTGAGGAGTTGTCGGATTGCTATCGAACACTCCTATCCCATACCCATCTTGATTTGGCCGCTCGTCAAAAGTACATCGTCCAAACTTCTTCATCGATATGCAGGATTGATTCATCTGGGAATAGGTACTCGACTGCTTCATCCCCCTCAACCGGATGGTCAACAAGGAACTCTGCCACTGCTCTTCCTTTTACTGACTTGCGCATCACATATGTGAGATCAAATTCGGAGAGCAACAGCAACCAACGGGCTAGCCTACCTGTAAGTGCTGGTTTCTCGAAGAGATATTTGATGGGATCAAGTCGTGAAACCAACATTACCGAGTGAGCTAACAGGTAGTGCCGCAGCTTCCTGGTAGCCCATACCAGAGCTAAACAAGCCTTTTCTAGCGGTGTATATCGGGTCTCGTATTCCAGCATCTTCTTGCTTAAATAATTAGATGGCTCTCTCCACCTTATCTTCTGATTCTTGTGCAAGCATGCAGCCCATTGTAGTCTCAGTCACTGACAGATACAAAATCAACGGTTTCCCCGGTTCTGGTGGTGATAAAACGGGTGGGTTCTGTAGATATTCTTTAATCTGTTCGAATGCAGCTTGGCATCGGCCGTCCCATTGGAACTTCTTTCCTTTCTTCAGGAGGCCAAAAAGTGGTTCACAAGTCAAGGTTAGTTTTGAAATAAACCGTCTTATGAATTGCACTTTACCCAGAAAGCCTCGCACCTCCTTTTCAGTCCTTAGTGGTGGCATTTCTAGGATGGCCTTGATTTTGGAAGAGTCAACCTCGATGCCCCTTTGTGTGTCGAAACCTGATTTTCCCCGCTGTAACACCAAACGTACATTTCTGAGGGTTTAGCCGCAACCGGAATTCCCTGATCCTTTGAAAAAACTTGTGCAAGGCGGTGTAGTGGCCCTCTCTTTCTTTGGACTTGACAATCATGTCGTCCACATACACTTCAACCTCTTTGTGGATCATATCATGCAGTATTGTGGTCGCGGCCCGTTGATAAGTAGCTCCAGCGTTCTTCAACCCAAACGGCATTACCCGGTAGCAGTATGTCCCCCACGGGGTGGTGAATGCAGTCTTTTCTCTGTCCTCTGGCGCCATCACTATCTGGTTGTACCCTGAGAAGCCATCCATGAATGAGAGCAATGCATGCCCTGCTGTGAAGTCCACTAACTCATCAATGTGTGGCAAGGGAAAGTCGTCCTTCGGACTAGCTCTGTTCAAATCCCTGAAGTCTACACACACCCGAATCCTGCCATCTTTCTTTGGCACCGGAACAATGTTGGCCAACCAAGTCGGATATTCAGATACCGAGAAGCTGCGTCGATTTGTAGTGACCTCTTCCTTAATCTTAAGAGCCCAATCCGAGGCGGATCCTCGGCTTCTGACCTTACAGCGGTCGGGCCTCGGGTCAAGGGGATCCGATCTTTGTACAATCTCACGATCGATTCGGGCATGTCTTCGTAGGACCGCGAAAACATCTTTGAAATCTTTTAATAAGCGACTAAGCGCTCACGTTCCTCGAAGACAACGTGGACCCGATCTGGACCCGGTAGCGGGTCCTCCTCGACCAATGTTCATGGTAGTGATTTCATCCATTAATGGCTTAACAAATCTCTCTTGCTCTTGCTCAATTAGCGTTGTAAAAGCGAGGGACTTCGTCCTCGTCGTTTTGATCAAAATTTTGAAATTAATTAATGCAATAAATTAGGGGCACGAAAAAGTACTCGGAAACCACAGGCGGTTCATTCTCATTAAGCACGTCCAAATCATCCAATTCGCCGGTTACAACAAACTCAAATGAAAAGGAAAAAACTGAGCGACACAGAATTTGGCATCGGGTTGACACCCCAGAGTACAGACTTCGGACTTCGGTCGGTTGGAATCGATTCGACTCACGAGGACTCGGTGGAATCGATTCGGCTCCTCTGACCGTCTTCTTTGGACAAAAATCCTCCTCGTCTTGCCAAGTGAGAGAGGGTGCGATTAATCGTCCAAGATAGGCTTTGGTCGGCTCGCGACGTTTCATCCCCAATCATGGAAACCATGAAGTTATTTCCCAAGCAATCTTAGTCGTCGGAGGATCGAGAGGAGACATGCGATTGCTACCCCATTTCCAATTCCGTGCCCTCGAATCCTCTGCCTTATTCTCGGCCTTAGTTGTTGGATGCATGCGCTTTCTGGGCAGCGTCATCCGGATAGTTGCAGGGCGAAGAAGATTTCGAAACTTGGTACGCGCTTCCTCTCCGCGTTGAACCATGGCTCTGGGAAGCCGCAAAATGGAAAGTCTTCTCCCTCACGGACAAAGCGTCCGTTCGGGTATACTGGATGGGCTGTGCATTAGATCAAAAGGCTTCCCGGCTTCGCTCGCTCTGCCACCATTTCCTTCCCTTTCCTTGCCCGATCTTCTTTGGTGGGCGATAACTTGATCAAAGGTATCTGGATTGTGTGGCACCGACCAGCGTTGCGACTCCTTTCCCGCTTCTTCCCAATCCCATCCGGGGATATGTTGTAGCTTGTTCATGAGGTAGGCGGATTGAGCACTAACATACACACCCTCATTCCTGACCATAATGTTTTGCACCACCGAGCCTCGGCCAAAGTAAATCGATATGAACATGTCTTCCATGCCGTGTTCAATCTCCAAAACTGGCGTAGATATCTTCGAGGGGATGAATTGATGAATTCCCAAAAACAATGGCTACTCCTTTCCATAGGGGTATTTCACCATTTGATGTAGAGTAGATGAGGCGGCCTTCACGATGCAACGAGGTCGCCCCAAAAGCATGTTAAAAGATGAGGGGACCTCCAAGACATGAAAATCTACCTCGTGTTGTCGGGCCCAATCTTGGTTTGGATTTTCTTGTCCCAGGACATCCCTACTTGTATTGTCGTGAGCTCGATCACTTGGGTAGTCGATTGTGAAATCCAGGGTTTTAAACCAATTGCATACGCCGTTCTGGCGAGGCGGACATTAATAAGCGGACCGGTATCAACAAGTACTCTGGAATCCATTTGTCCCTGCATTCTCTGAGAGATGTAGAAGTGCATTATGATCCGCCCTCGGCGGCGGTTCATATTTGAAAAGGTCAATCTTGGGGAACCTCCTCCGGAAAGACCAGCCGACCAATGCTACGGTGTAGTTTCGATGGAAAGTTTGGCCTTGTCCATAGCGAGAGAGACTTGTCATGCACCCTTAAGCCATCGCGGTCCCAGAGATGGAGCGTCGCTTGTATTTTTTCATTTGTTTGATCTGACCTCTTCTTCAACTTGTTTCTCCCTCTGCTTCTCCGCTTCTTTATCTTTCCCTGATGCCTCGGGTTGATCAAGGTGTGGGGGCTTGAAATACCACCCACTTCTAGTCATATGGTCTACCTCTTGAGGTACAGTCTTTATCTGGTTGGCCACACTTGATCTTCGTCTGTATGGGCCGAGATACAAGTCTTCATCTTCCATCACATTCCATTAGCATCTAGCGAGCTTTGCAGTGGCTTCGGCTTGCGCTCTCGGCATTTTCCTCGCGTGTTCACAACATGTTCGGTTTTTAATGCTCACAACATTCTCAACCCCCTCATGGTTCTTTGCTTTTCGGATCCTCTCGAATCCCATTTCTTTTCTTGTTCCTCGGCGTCAATTGTTGGTTTTCAAAATGTCTTGCTCTGAGCGAAATTCTTAAACCGGCGCTCTCGGCAATTCAATCGACCCTCGGCCCTTAGGCCACAAATGGTACAATATCTGGTGATCATCCAACCACCCGGCGACCTGGCGACTCGCCGTATTGAACCGGTTGATTGATGCATCCTGATCCTTAGTCGTTGAAAAAGCGGAAGTCGGTGAAGTCCTCTTCCATCGTTGTCGAGATCATCCCCAGGATTCAAGTTTGTCCCCGGATCATACACAATTGACCTCTTCCGGCCCCACACTCGGCTTAGGTGGCTCATTGACAAGATATATCCACTCGGATCATAAGCTCTACCGGCTAAATTCTCGGTGCTCTACCCAGACTCAGCAGGTTTTGCTCTCCTTGGAAGCTGCCCGTCACATTTTGGTGGTCACCACCTTTGGCTCGAGTTGGGTTGTGGAGGTGTCCATCATGCACAAGTCAGTGCTATCAGGAAGGATCACCTTCGGCTTGGGTAAGTGGGAGGGAGTAATGTAGATACTAGGGTCGTAGACCGTCCCGATTTGGATGAGATTGATTCTTTTGGGTGGATCTTGGTTATGTCTTGGAGTGGGTTGGTTGTAACATTAGGTCGCTCGGGAGGCGAGAATGATGTTTTTGTCAATGAGATCTTGAACCTCATGGCCTTGACTGTAACATTGGTCGGTATCATGACCATCTTCTTTGGTGGTATTTGCAATATTTGGTGGGTTGTGGGAAGAGTGGATTTGGAGGGGCCTCGGTTCAAGGGTTTGAGATGCCCTTTTCGACTAAACGCCGAGGACTTTGGACAAAGGCATATGTAGTGGGGAGAAGGTTCGTTGACCCCTGGGTTGGTATCTTGAAGTTTGGTTACTGCTCCCAGATGCATCAGAAAAAGGTGTGGCCGCGACGGGCCTAGGTTGGGGAGGGGGATTGGTGGTGACCATTCCGACCTCTGAAGTACTTGCATTGGTAGGGCGCTCGGGCCGCATTGTTGTCTGATTGAATGTTCTTGAGTGCTCGATCCTGGTCAATCAACCCTTGCTTCATAGCATCCTCAATTTGCACCCCCATATCATGTAAGTCTGCGAAGGTGGGGAAGGGAACTACAATCATTTTCTGCATAAGCCTTGGTTAGAGATTGCGCACAATCATCCAAATTTGATCTTTATCAGTTGGCCTCAAGGTCATCATCGATGCCTTGGCTCTCCACCGGGTCACAAAATTAGAGAAAGTCTTTTTCTGTTCCTGCCTTGTTGTCTCGAGATCACGTGTTGTAATCTCGATCTGAGTATTATATGAATATTGCGCAACGAAGGCTTGACCAACTCATCGAGTTCCTCTTGACATCATTATCAACTTTGCATACCGGTTGGCGGCCACTCTTGTGAGGGTTGCCAAGCGGTGAGAGTTTACGTAGTCGGTTAGGCCCATTGGCGCAAGATATCTGAAAATAATGGGAGATGGACCATAGGGTCCTCGGATCCATCAAAGCGATCGTCTGGGGCATCTTAATCTGTCCGTAATGTCACGCCACGTCGGTGTAGCCGTCTTCAATGTCTGGGATGGCCTTCACCCCCTGGGATTTCTTGAAGAGCTTTCCCAATTTGCTGAATTTCAGGGTTGTCTGGTCTACCCCGAACTCAAATGGAGAGGCGGGGTGATGGGGTGTAATATTTTTGGACGATTCTTGGCGAAGCGGGCGAGCCGGCAGATTGGAAGACCCGTGTCCTCTTGGGTGTTTTGGAAGTTCGAGCGTTACGTGGATTCGGAGGGTGTTACGGTGTTACAGGTATTCGAGGATTTGGAGGGCATTACGGCGGGTATCTGTTACAGTAGTGGAGCCTGGCGGAGGAGAACCGTCGCCCTAGTGGAGGAGGGACTTGGTGTGAAGCAGATGCGGCATTCTGCTGTTGTAATCTGGTGATCAACTCAGACTGCTGGGCCATGATAGCGGCCTGCTGTTTGGAAAATTCCGCCTGACGAATAGCATCATCTTGCATTTGTTTCATGCTCTCATTCATCTGGCGCATCATCGCCTCCATTGTTGGATACATTGTTCCATCTGAATAGCAGGCAAGTGTATCTCTATAAGCGAGCAGGAATCTCCACCGGTATGCGACACTAGAGTAGGCTAACATTCGGGTGATCCGTGCTCTGACACACTGTGCCTTCTCGACCTTCTTCTGGTGACTGGGGGTAGAGAGTGGTACACCAGATGTCCGTCAACTAGATCCTCGGATCGGTTGAGTCGGCGACCTTGTGTCCAAATTGCTTGGGGAGTATTGACTGGCTCGGAAGCAATCGTGCTACAAACTGCCCTAACAAAAGATAAGTAAAGCGAAAAGGAAATAAATGACCAGAAAAATGGGCAGCATAACAGCTTAAATTAAATACACACAACACCTGAGGGCATACAACACCACGCAGTTGGATAAAATTTGGAAATATCATCCTCAACCAGCGATCCTTGTTCTGTATCCTTCCCTTAAGCTGAATCGGTATCATGAGACAAGCTGATTCTCGAATCTTGAATGATGCCCATGAACTGATGCCCAAACTCAATGATACATACATTCCTGTGAGGCGCACTCTAACAAGCACATAACAGATAAGTGAGAAGAAAACACCCCTATGTTGGGGTAGGGTTTCCCTGTCCTATTTTGTCGGGAACTAGGGTTTCACTACGCCTTGTGACAACAAACAACCTATAAGCGGGTAAGCAACTTTGTCCTAGTTTGGAATGGTCACTATGGATCGAATATGCACTAGGTCGAATGGTCAAAGGGTGCCGATGGCGGGTTTGTGTTCCCATCTTGTCGAGCCAGAGCCGTCGGCCTTACGGACATGACTTGACAAGACAAGCCTCAAGAAATCGTTCGGGAATGGCATATGGCAAACCACGGTGTCCTAGGCGCCAATGCAAATGCAATGCAAAGAAACACACAAGTGTAGTCAAAACCGGATATCACGAGTTGAGTCAAGTTCTCTAACTCCCCAGAGTCGCGAAGCGTAACAAGCCCGAGGACCTCGCTTCTGATTCGGACTTCGATTTTGTCGCGGTTCCAAATCTTGAACCAAAGAGTCCAAATCCGCAAATCGTTTTTGAGAAAAGCAGATTTTTGAAAGAAGTGCCAAACATGGTGCTTTGCGGATATGAGTCGCCACCTAAATATTTTTAAAATGGGAAATTTAGGAAACCACGACTCGGTGCCAAAAGGCCACGTGTCCGTCATCACCAAAGTTGGCTCGGGAACTTGGAGTACGATTAGGGAAGGTCACATCGTGAGCACCCCCTCTCGCCAGTCAAAGACCGCCTCTACTAACCATGATATCTGTTTTTGAAAACTTTGTGCGTTCTTATTAGGTTATTAGCCTAGGTTACTATGTGATGCGCCTGACATACAAGTATAAACTGAATCGCTGAATTGGAACAAAACATTTCATGTTTGTTTGTTTGAAAATGGTTTGATGGTGCTACTTACTTAAGTAGGCTAAGGCAGCGGATTTGCCACCCTCGGGTGGGCTTAGAAAACATGATTTTGCCACTATCTAGTGGGCTTAAAACAAACAGTCGATGAATTGTCCCAATTCAAATAACTCAACCTCCACCCACAGGCATCCAAGGCAGTTATATCACATAAGCATTTAGCCTCATGGTAAGTATGCTATCATGGCAGTCATTCACACGCATGCAAGGATGCTAAAACATAAAAACTCACCGAGTACTCCAAGCCAAAAGCAATGATTAGAAATCCATCCATGATCCTAAGTATACAGCGATGCCTAATGCAACACATGCAAAGATGCAAACTATAGCAGGCTCGGCTGTACTAAACATGGCATGTGAAATGCAACAACTAACACGTATTCAATTTGGAATTGAAATACAAATGCAGTTTGTATGATCTGTAGGAGCGATGCGTGCAAAACAAATGAATGATGCAAACATCTTTGTCATCTTGTATGCTAATTGAAATATGCCCATTATCTAACCATCATAAGGGGGTAAATAAAAGGGAGAAAGAAATGGGGATTGGAAGACATATATCACACTCACACACCCTTATTACAATTTTGCCCTCGCCTGAGGGTCGAATAAATAATACAATCCCAAATGAAAGAATATTACGGTCAAATATACGATAAAGTACAAATTTACGATTAATTAACAAAAGCGATGGCGGCATGCAAGCGGTGCCTGCTTCGATGAATAATGTATCTTTGGGCGCCTCGGAAATCAATGGGATGCCCCAATTAGCCTCTATTTGCGATTTCTCGAAATGCGCCGGACTCAAAAGTTGTTGGTCCTCGATTTTTTATGTAACGAGAGCGGAAAAGGGCATAGCAATGTATTTCACAAATATATGCATGCCTCGATCCTCGTGCCACCAATCACGCATCTCGATGCATGATGGTAGAGAGTCGGATGCACAACTCAATATAGGATGAATGCGGATGAATGCTACAACAAAACCTAACTCCATCATGGATAATCCGAATTGTCGGTGATTTGGGAATTGAGACCGTTAAAGTCACTTTCGGAGTCTGGCGTGCCTCGCTTCCGTGCTCGGGCTAACACCTATCGAACATGATGCAATATGCATGGTATGCATGAAATGTAGCTACTATGTATCCTAGCGTGCACAATGCTATGCAAATGAGATGTCTCGAAATCGTGCAGACGCATAAGCCGAAAAAATGCATGAATGCAATCTAAGATACAAACTAGTATGCACAATCACGAGGAAAATGAGATGAAAATGAGGCGCCTCGAAATCGTGCCAGCGAACGCATATCAACGTCATGATGTGAGATGCCGTCGGATAAAACCGAAGTGTCTCGAAATCGTGCCTGAGCACGTAAAGCTGGCGATGATGTGAAAGCGTCATCGGATAAAACGAAGTGTCTCAAAATCGTGCCTACGAGCACGTAAAGGCGATGATGTGAAATGTAAATCGGATAAAACCGAAGTGTCTCGAAATCGTGCCTGACGCGTGGCAAAGGCGATGATGTGAAATACAAATCGGATAAAACCGAAGTGTCTCGAAATCGTGCCTGCACGTAAACCGAGGCGATGAAATGGCATCACGGAATGCAATGATGGGCTTACGCCAACATGAGAGAGCCTCGGCCGCACTCACATAGAACAGGATGAATGAAAGCGGAGTGCCTCGAAGTCGCGTCTTGAAGCGACGCAAATCGAAACAATGCACTAAGGCATGAAATGACATGGAAAATGATATGCAAGCATGCAAACCAAATTTCAGCAGCTAAATGAAGGGGAAAACAGCCCCGAAATGATACGAAATGACAATCAATGCATGAAATCATCCCGAAATGTGATTTTAAGTACCCGAAATGGCCTACGGCTATGCTAAACATGCAAAATTGGTACATGAAATCAAAAACAGTAGCAAGGAAGCCCCAAAAATAGCATCTTTTTAGTACAAAACATGGCCAAATTGTGAGCATAGATATGGCAATAATGGCATGCAAAAATGGGGAAAAAGAGGGGATTTATTAAGCAAGTAGTATATAGAAAATTCAAACCACAAAATTTCCTTCTAAAACTTCGAAGAGGAGCCCAAAATATGTATATTTACAGTGAATGAAAACTCCAAAATCAGTATGTAGATATGATAAACAAAGCATGCAAAATAATGAGCCAATGAAGGCTATAACACAAGGTACCATAAGCATACACCAAACAACTTCGGACCCTTAACAAAATATGAAGAATGGGCCAAAATAAGACACTTTTTAAGCCTGATGAAGGCTGAAAATAGAGGCTAAGCAAGCCTAACAAAGCATGTAATTTTACGGAAAATGTGAGGGATATAACATGAAGTACCAAAACCAATCATCAAATGGCCTAAGACTCTTAACAAAACATGATGAGAAGGACAAAATAAGGCTCTTTTTAGATCTGATGAAGACTCAAAACAGTGACCAAATAAGCTCAAAGAGGTATGCAAAACATGGCCAAAGAGAGGTACAAAGAGAGGCCATTCATGGAGGCACCAAACAAGATTGGTCCCTTCTACAATATTGTAGAGGGACACAAAATAAGCTCATAATCAGTTTATAGCATGCTCCAGAAATAAATTCATATAGGCTAAAAGTAGCATGCAAGTTTACGGTAAAATGGAAGAATTTCAAAGGAAGTGCATGCTAGAGCCACCAAACATGATGGAGCCCTTCTTCAATGTTGAAGAGGGGCTCAATATAAGCCCACTAATAGTATATATGAGGCTCGAAATCAGATCATTCAAAAGCCAAACAAAGCATGCAAATAATTGGCATAAAGGGTGATATTGAAAGAGGTATATCATGGAGACACCAAACAGGGTTGAGCCCTTCTAGAAAGTTGTAGAGGGGCTCAAAATAAGCCTAAAACCAGTAGGGGTCGGAGCCCAAAACAAAAATAAAATAGGGTAAAGAATTGATTCAAGAAAATGCTAGAAAAAGGGATTTAGTGACTTACCCTTGAAGATCCAACTTTGGTGGCTTCTTGGCTTCAATTTGTTGATCCTTAGCCCTTGAAAAGCACTCCTTTGCTGCTGGAATGAAGATGGTGATGGTGAGGCTTAGGGTTGATGAAGGATTGGCCTAGGAACTCAAAGGTTTTTAGGATTTTTGAATAGGAAAATGGAGGTTTTGGGAGAGAGGTTTGTGAGATCAAAATTTCTAACCCTAACAAAGGAGAAGACCAGCCCTTTAATAGGCAAAAAAAAAAAGGTGTAAAAGGGAAGGAAATACATCAAGCTTTCCTCCCAAAATATCCCGGGTGGGGAGATATTTCAAGCATTTGACAATTTGTAAAGAGGTGTGCAGTGGCCGGCCGGTGGATTTCTTGAAGGTGGCCGGCCACCCCAAGTGATCGACCAGCCACTCACCTGGCCCGGCCATGGCCCAAAAATGAAGTCAAATTTTACAGGTGACCACCACTCCTTGGTGTCCTCCAGTGTGTAGAATAAAGCCCCAAGATTGGAATGCAACAACTTGAAACAAGAGTCACAACATTGAACTTGAATGAGGGGCTCAAAAATGAAAAGCACAATTACTGGCCGACCATGCACTTTTAGGGTCCTCCCATGTCCCCTGATCACAAATATGTAGCTTTGGTTGGAAGAAAATATCCCCAGGATGGTCAACATTGGCGGAAGTGAGCAAAAGCAGGCGGGAGGAGGAAAGCGGTTATCTGGGATAATTCTTGGCCTCCACCCCGTGATTTTCTGGTGTTGAAGCAATTACTGCCAAAATTGAACAAAAACTAATGAGAAATGAGCGCTCGGGGCTAGCCTTGATTCGGGGTCGAAAAATGGCTGCAGTGCGAAAGTGGCATCTGGCGTGAAAGTGGGTATCTGCGACCCAGTGTCCCTCGAATGACAAAATAGAGGCACTTGCCAAAGGAATCGGATGCAAAATGAATGCTCGGGGCCCAAATCACGCGGTTAAGGTCAGCTTCTGAGCACGAAAGTGGCATTGACCCGAAGTGGGCATCGAAGGCCAGTGTCACTCGGTATGATAAAACAGAGGCACTTTCCAAAAACCGAAAAATCGGAGATGGTTGGCGGTCCCAAGGCAGCCTGCTTTGACGGTCCCAAAAGCAAGACTCGAAATGGGCAAAATGGCCTCTGACCACGAAATGTAGCTCACGGCCACGGAGATAGTCTATGGGACCACTCTCTTCCGTAGGAAAGAAAAGCAGAGGCACACTGGTTATGGCAAGAGACAAGGCCTGAAGAGAGTTGGAAGTCGGAGGCGGGCGCCTGGCGCGACTCTGAGACTTCTGAACGAGCACAGTATGCAACATCACCGAGCGCTCAACCGGTGACGTCTGAGTCTTAAGGTCGGTCTAAAATGGGGTGTCTACACTACCAAAATTTAATTCAGACTTTTGAATTTTTACTCAAATCCGTATAAAATTTAAAAATATTTTGCCCAAATCCTAAAAAAATAAGACTGGACTCAAATTACTCTGATTAAACATGTCCAAGTTACATCCCTAACTTTAATATGGCTACAATTTCCAGTCGTAACTAACACTATATCCTACTTGGTTAATTTTAGAGGGGCGGGTGAATTTTTTTTTTTTATTTATAACCAGATATTCAGTCTAGCTTACGTGTATCTCGAGTAATTCTGAGATCCACGCCAAGTAAAAATAATTTTAACACGATAATATTTTCAAAGTTTCAATGGTGAAATTTTGGAAATAAAATTAAAGATACTTAGACTCCGTTTGTTTTGACTTAAAATATTTTACTCAAACAAATAATTTTTTTCTAAATTGATATTACATAGAAAAATGTTTTTGTTTTTGTTTTTCAGCATTTGATTGACATTTAAAACAAAAGTATTTTATTATCTAAAGAAATTTTGAAACAATAAAAAGTCATATATAACTTTTTAATGAGTAAAATATGTTTTTAAAAAAAAATAATGAATAAGAGTCAATTTTATAAAAATTAACTTATAAAATTTTTAAAGGTAAGTCATCATTTAAAAAATAATATAAAACAAAAGTATCTTACGTCAAAACAATGAGATTCTTAGTGGTAGTTTGGAAAGATACATATAAGTGTACTTTTTAACTCTTTAGCTAAAAAAGTAAAGAAAAAAAAAGATGTATTTTTTAGATAACTTTTTAAACTTTTTACGAAAAAATATATAATAAAATATTGTATCAAATATAAAAATTACTATATTACCCTTCTTGACACATGCAACAAGTTGTCTGTGCATTTCAATTTTTGTTTTTTATGAAAATTTGTGGCTTATCGCATGCCACATATCGCATGTGGGGAAATACAATACAACAGCACTAAGCAGTCTTTATTTTTGTTTATTTATTTATTTAGTTAAACTCACAGATTTTCTACCAATTAATATGAATTTTTTAAATTTTTTAGTGACTTTTTAACTTTTTAAAAATATTAAAAATACTAAATATTTTATCAAATATTTTATTAAAAATCACATATAAATATAAAATTCACACCATATAAATATCTTATAAATTCTACACTCATAAAAAATATTTAAAATAGCTAGCACTACTCTTTTCAATCCTCAGCCACAATAATTGTTCCCACTTGCCCTATATAATGACATCCTACCAAAACTGTTTAGTTTGAAGCCAACAATTTTTTTGTAGACTTGTTTGGTTGGGATTGTTCCCATTTGTCGCACATTTTTTTAGGATTTGTTTGGCACCAAAAAAAAAAAAAAAGTGAGTTACACTCACCTCTCTCAAATTGTGGAAAAGAAAAAATATAATTAATCTTAAAAAGATTAAATAATCAAAATTAATATAAATTATAAATAAACACTAAAACAAATAAAAAATAAAAATATATTTTAATATAAAAAATAATAATATTTTTTTTTATATTCATATAACTCACTAATTACTGATAAAAAAAGATTTAAATATTATATAAATTAAAATCTCAACATAATTTGTTATAATAATTTTCAAAATATAATATTAATTTTATATTTTTTTTTTTTTTAAAAATGGGGTTGTAATTTGTCAAGTTGTAGGTTTGAGGCGGCCCGAAAAAATAAATACATAAAGAAGGTGGCCTCACGTGAGCAGTCCGATGGCATTGACCAAGCGCGGCGCATCAAAAGGGGAGTGCGGTAGGTTATTATCATCAACCAACCGACAAAGAAAACTGTGTAAAAAAAAAAAAAAAAAAAAAAAAAAGGATAAATTACAAATAAGTTTTGAGATTTGTTTAAATTATAGATTATCTCTTGTAATTTAGAAAATTATAAATATATTTTGCTTAATATTTTTTATTTAACAGAATTAATTAAAGAAATAAAATTCATAATTGCACTCATATACAATAATAAAATTACATAAATTATTAATTGAAACATATTTCTAATATCATTAAAAACTGTTAATTGACTTGATGATTTATTAATAAAATAGGCGATTTGCTATGAAATTAAAAATCTCATGGGGTGAAATGTAATTTCTAAAAATGCGATGATGATTAGTATTTTAATCAAATCTCGAGTGTATGTATCCAAAAGACATAATATAAATAATATTATGATCAAAATATAATTGTAATTTATATATATTATATTAAAATTTGTTGAGTCTGTAATATTTTTTAATAATGATATTGAAAAAATATAAAAGAAATATTATTTTTCTTAAACAACTTGTAACAATTTTGATTGTACCACACAATCTCTGAAATCAAATAAAATAACAACTTTTCCTAATCTTAATGCAAATTAAGAAACAAACATATAAAATTTATAATGTTCACCAATATTGTAAATCAAAATACAAGAGTAAGTCAAAAAAATTGTAAACACCAAACAAAATACACAAATTAAAGTTATTGTACACTTGCTAACGTTCTATAATAAATAAATAAATAATTACCAAACAAAAAATATAGTACACTAGCAAGTGCTTTGCAATCTTAACAAATTAAATTGAAAATTAAATATCAAAGAATCCATATCGACTTGTCCTCTACAATTCCAAATAAATAAAAGAAAAAAAAAATTAAATATCAAAAATGCTGTGATCGGTACTCTGCAATTTAAAAAAAATTAAAATTAAAATGTACACTAACTAGTATTACTATTGCCAATCAAATTATAGCCGCATAAGCAAAACAAATATTATATTGTCATACACCTAACTCAATAATATATGTATGCTTTACAAAAGAGTGGGTTAAAGCTTTACAAAAGATGTGTATTCTTTACAAAAGGTGGGTAAAGCCTTACAAAATATGTATACTTTACAAAAAGTGTGTCAAGGCACTAAATATTATATTGTCATACATAAGCAAAACAAATATTATATTGTCAAACATCCATTCCATACAGTTCATTCGAGCCTTAAAAGATTCAGCCGTACCATCACTTCTTGGATTTCCAATTGCTATAGGTAAACAAGGCACTAATAAACATAGGCAAATAACCTTTATAGTTCCTCAATGTTCATGTTCAATTCAGATATGTTCATAGCATATCACAATAATACAGATTTGCTCGAGATATTTCCACACACACACTCACACATGTAGATGTAATGTAAGCTAATTCTTTTCTAAGATATCTTATAGCTCATATGGACTCGTGTGTAGTAGAAGGCGATGCTTCGATATCACTCTATTATGACACAAACCTGCCTCTATAGGTTTAGCATCATAGCAAGCCGATAATCCTACGATTACCAAAGGCCTCTCAACAAATTAAACAAAATACAGGGGCTAACGGAAGCAAATACCAACAAATAATGTCCATAGAGCTGTGTAGACATACATGTGACAGAAAATGTAAAACTTAATTTACATAATTAAAACGTCATACCCACGTCACCATTTTTACATATCGACAAACAAAAGACATGTTCAACTGTAATAAAAGAAATACGAAAAGATCTTTAACATGGTTCACAAAAACTTGACCACTGCAAAACGGAGGCATTGTGGTTGGCTGACAGAACGAAACTCCACGCAATTAACTTTGAGCCTAGTCACGCGCTTGGTCACCTACATACATAAATAATACGGTGATCTGTAGCCCAATGAATAACAACAAAGTAAAGGGTTTATGAATGATCTCCAAATAGTTTCAAAAATCAGAGTTAATATCAGAAACATATTCAGATTCAGATTCAGATTCATTTACATAACCAGAAGTCATAAGCAATTATATGTGGTACATCCATTAGCTACCATATCAACTTGGTCTTGAAACCTACATGAATAGTCGGTACAGACGACCTCAAAGGTCCATATCTTGTGCACCAGTAATCATGGTATTGTTTCTCCCAAGCAAGGGCCATGTGAACATAGACCACGGTATTGTTTCTTCCGAGCAAGGACCATATGATCATAAGCCACAGTAGTGCTTTCCCCGGGCAAGGACCATATAAACATAAGCCACAGTATTGTTTCCCCTGGGCAAGGGCCATGTGAACTAAGGATGCCATAAATACATTTCAGAAAATTGAACATTCGTTCATGATTCACAAAATAACATTTCATAAACCAAATCATATCTTATCATTTTGAAATTACTTTTATTCAAACATAGCATTACAAAGTTGTTACTCACATATAGCTCTGATAGTAGAATAGTCAGAACAGTCGAATCAGACAATCTATGGCACGTGACCTACACAAACACATAGTGGATACACATTGAAACACACGCTCGGAAAACACTTAACTTAATTCTTTTCTATCTTGGTGTGTTTTCTAATCTTTATCCTCATTATTATGTCTTAATTAGGGCTTAGGAATGCCTAAGATGCAATGAAGATGCCAAAATGTGATTTGAAACACTTAAGACAAAATTTGCTAAAAATAGGGTTCTCGCTCGAGCGCAACTTCCTAGGCTCGAGCAGTTTGCAAAAATCTGCAAAATTTCTGGGAGCTCTCATTTTACGCTCGAGCGCAACCTCCTACGCTCGAGCGATGGATCAAATATAAATTGGTCGCTCGGCGCGAGTTCTGCGCTCGAGCTAACTAAACTATATAAAAGTACTTGGAGCTCACATTCTTCGCTCAAGGGCAACTTTCTACGCTCGAGTGAAGAGTGTGAATTCTAAATTTCAAATTGCACTCCCAGCTTCAAAACTTGAATTCAAAGCTTCAAAACACATCCTTTTGGGCCAAAACTTAAGAAAACATTTGTAAGCTTGTAATACATTATGAATTAAAGATCATTTCACAAAATCAAAGCCCAAAGGCAAGTGAATTGGTCAAGGTCAAAGTCAAACTTAAAGTTTTGAAAACATAACATGCATGTAATGATATGAGCTTCAACCTTCCAAAACATGATCAATTGAGATGTTTGGTACAAAAACATGTTTAATTCTTAAACATAGCCAAGGTAAGGTCATGCATGTGAAAATTCTCTTAAAACAATTTCAAAACTCCAAGATATGTACATGCATGCATGTATTAGCTTTCAATTCTCCTATACAAACTTAATTTTTGCATTAATCAACTTAATTCTCTTGAATTCAAGTGTTAAGTGACTCGATTATAAAACTAAAGGCTTGAATTCTTACCTTAAGTGTTCAATTGGGCTCTAAATGACCAATTCTTAGAGTCTCCAAGCTAATTCCTCCAAATTTCCTAGCTAATCTCCCTTCTCAAGCTTTGATCTCAATTTTCTTCCTTCTCTCTCTCTCTCTCTCTCTCTCTCTCTCTCTCATGTATGAGCTCAAAGAAATGAAGAGAAAAAAGTTGTTAAGTCACCATAAGCCTTATATAGGCCTAAATAGAAAGCCTTAATTAATTCTTAATTAAGCTAAGCAATTATAATTACTTTATTCTAATTATTTGATTCTGAATCAAATTTCAATTAAACCTGTCATAAAATTCTAAAAATTCTAAATAACACATAAATGGAGTTAGTTCAGTGATCGGATGCCGATAAGGCCTTTAATTCGCATACCGAATCAGAAATACAGACAGATATTTCTACATCAAACAAATACAAGCACAAACAACACAACACACATGCAAATAATTTAGAATTTCCTCTTAATTACTTATTAGGCATTCTTTATTTTGGTTTAACAGTTAATCACATGTCGGGGTTATTACAGTCTTCCCCCTTTAAAAGAGTTTGGTTCTCTAAACTCGGATTACCTTCATTTTGGAAGAACATCAGGTCTAGAGAGAACAAATCAGGGTATCTCTTCATCATATCCTCTTCAGTCTCCCAAGTTGCACATGTCCCTCCATGATTTTGCCAATCTACTTTTATCAATGGAATCTCTTTGTTTTTTAATCTTTTGATCTGGCGATTTACAATTTGAATTGGTCTCTCTTCATATGTATAGTCATCCTTCAGAAGCACATGTGTTGGATCAATAACATGATGTGGGTCTCGTAAATATTCCAGAAGCATTGAAACATGAAAAACATTATGCATGTTTTCCATAACCGGAGGTAAGTCTACTTGGTATGTTACAGGATTGATTTTATCAATAATTTCATATGGCCTAATGTGTGTGGTGTCAACTTTCCTTTAACCCCAAATCAAGTTTGCTTTTTTATTGGAATCACTTTGATAAACACATGGTCACCGACTTCATATTCTCTATCCCTTCTTCGTACATCCGTATAATTATTCTGCTGACTTTAAGCGGTTTTCAACTGTTGATGAATCAACTTGACTTTCTCAGTTGTCTCTTGTACAAGTTTCGGTCCCAACAAGGGTCTATTACCTACTTAAGCCCAACAAATTAGAGATTAACACTTCCTACCATACAGAGCTTCATAAGGAGCTATCCCAATACTTGAGTGGTAGCTATTGTTGTATACAAACTTGGCCAAAGGCAAATAAGTCTCCCAATTTCCTTGGAAATCTGGTACACACATTCTGAGCATATCTTCCAAGGTCTGTATCATTCTTTCTGATTAGCCATCCGTCTGTAGATGGTAAGCACTAATCAAGCTCAATTTGGTTTCCAGAGCCTGTTGCAAACTCTGCCAGAATCTTTAAGTGAACTTGGGATCTCTGTCAGATACAATAGATACTAGCACACTGTGTAACCTCATAATCTCATTTATATAAATGTTAGCTAATTTGTCTACATTATAAAAAGTCTTCACAGGCAAAAAGTGAGCAGATTTAGTTAAATGATCTACAATGAACCAAATACAATCCACACCTCAGAAGGAACGAGGCAGTCCAATAATAAAGTCCATCGTAATGTGCTCCTATTTCCATTCTAGTATTGAAAGCGGCTAGAGCAGTCCAGCAGGCCGTTGATGTTCAGCTTTAACTTGTTGGCAGTGTAAACACTTAGCTACAAAATCAATGATACTTTTCCTCATTCCAGGCCACAAGAAATTTGTTTCAAATCATGATATATCTTTATGTTCCCTAGATGCATAGCAAATTTGAAGTTATGAGCTTCAGTCATAACACGCTTTCTCAATTCTAAACAATCCAATACATAGAGTTTACCCTGAAATTCAACACATTATTTTCATACACAAATCCTGGCCTTGGTTTTGATTCAATCCTATCCACAATATTCATCAAGATTTCATCTTGCAGCTGTTTTTCTTTAATTTCTTCCATGATAGCTGGTTGTGCAGAAATCGCGGCTAGAACTCCACCATGTTCATGTAAAACAACTTCAATCTCATTTCTTTCCAGATCACACAACAACTCTTTTTGACCAGTGAGCAAACATGACAAATTTCCAATGAATTTTTGGCTCAAAGCATCTGCAACTTTATTTGCCTTTCTAGGATGGTACAAAATCTGCAAATCATAGTCTTTTATCAACTCGAGTCATCTTCTTTGTCTCATGTTCAGTTCTTTTTGAGTAAAGAAATATTTTAGGCTTTTGTGGTTAGTAAACACTTCACAAGTCACTCTATATAAATAATGGTGCCAAATTTTCAAAGTAGAAACCACTGTCGCAAGTTCAATGTCATGGGTCAGATAATTCTTCTCATGTGGTCAGAGTTGGCGAGAAGCATAAGCAATCACCTTACCATTTTGCATTAGTACACACTCCAAACCTTTGTATGAAGCGTCACTATAAATTTGGAACCCATCAGTACCATTAGGCAGAGTCAAAATTGGTGCAATTGCTAACCTGGTCTTTAATTCTTGAAAGGCTGACTCATGTTGATCATTCTAATTAAATGATGCACTTTTCTGTGTCAACTGTGTCAATGGCATGGCAAGTTTTGAGAAGTCTTTCACAAATCTGTAGTAGTAACTAGCAAGCCCTAGAAAACTTCTAACTTCAATCATAGTGGTTAGTCTAGGCCAGTCTATAATAGCTTCCATTTTCTGCGGGTCTATTGATATGCCATCCATGTTAATCGCATACCCCAGAAATGTCACACAATCAAACCAGAATTCACATTTTGAGAATTTTGCATACAATTTCTTTTCCCTCAAAAACTGTAGCACAGTTCTTAAATGATTTTCATGTTCTTCCCTGCTTTTAGAGTAAATCAGTATATCGTCAATAAAAACAACAACAAACTCATTAAGAAATTGTTTGAACACCCTATTCATTAGGTCCATGAATGCTGCAGGTATATTAGTTACCCCAAATAGCATTACCAAAAACTCATAGTGCCTATATCTAGTCCGGAAAGCGATTTTCTCTATGTCTTCTGTCTTAACTTTCAATTGGTGGTATCTGGATCTAAGATCAATTTTGGAAAACACTTGGGCTCCCTACTGGAGTTGATCAAACAAATCATCTATTTGGGGCAATGGATATTTATTCTTAACGGTTACTTTATTCAAGTCACAGCAGTCAATACATAGCCTCAAAGACCCGTCTTTCTTTTTGACAAATAGAAGGGGAGCACCCCAAGGTGAAGTGCTCAGTCGGATAAACTTCTTATATAACAATTCTTGAAGTTGGACTATCAATTCTTTTAATTCAGAGGTCGACATTCTATAAGGGTTTTGGAAATCAATTGTGTTCAGTACTACCTCAATGGTAAATTTAATTTCTCTATCAATCAGATCTCTAGGTAATTCAATGGGAAACACATATGGAAACTCGTTAACTACATGAATGTTCTCGACCTTAGCATTATTAGCAGTCATATTCAGAATACAACATAAATAACCTCGACAACCTTTTTCGTATCAGTTTACTTGCTTTCATAAAAGAGATCAAGTACAGTGGAGGAACTATCCCATTTCCAGCAAATACAACTTCAGGTAACCTTGGAGGTCAAAATACTGATTTATTCACACAATCAATAGTAGCATAATACTTGGTCAGCAATCTATGCCCAATATACAATCAAAATGATCAATACTCAAGTGGAGCAAATCAACATACAACAACATATCACCAATCAAAATATCACGTGTTGGGTAAATATAAGCACATATCATGGAACTCCCGGATGGTGTAGAGGCGAGATGTCGTAGCTCATTTGTTCTAGAGGTCTAGTCAACTTTTGAGAAAAAGCATGTGACACAAATGAATGGGTAGATCTAGAGTCTATTAAGATATATGCATTTTGAGCACAAATAGGAAGTATACCTGACACCACAGATTCAGTGTTCTGGATGTCTCCAGGCACAAGTGAAAAACTTGGCCTTGTCTCAAACTTTCCCTTCCGGTGTTAGCTCTAGCATTAGTTCTTGGTGCAGGAGTGGATTCGACTGAAATTGCAACAAGACAGTTGACATTTTCAGTTGTGAGTGGGCAATCTTTCATCATGTGGCCAATCTTGCCACATCGGAAGCAAGCTCCTGTTGATCAGTAACAGGGGCCTTTATGTTTCCTTCCATATTCTGGGCAAGTAGGTGTTGTACTACTACTTTGATTTGAACTACTGGAGGACACCTTGTATTTTGATTCTTTGAAAATGACTGGCCTTTCCTAGAATTAAACCCAAATCTTTTGTCTTTCCATTCATTTGTTGGAGCTTTCGTTTGTTTCATTGCAGCTAAATTAGCTTTGTCCATTAAAGCTCTATCAAGCACATCCACATATTTGAGCAGTTTTAATACACCAACCCTATCAAACACTTCTAATGTCAAGCCTCCTTCAAATTTTTAAGCTTTCTTATAATCTGTGTCTACCATGTGTGGGGCAAACAGGGCTAACTTAGTAAATTTGGCTTCATATTTAGCCACAGACATGTTGTCTTGCTTTAGTTGTTCAAACTTCGGACACCTTCGATCTCGAAACAACTTTGTGGGAAGTATTTTTCATAGAAGATCTCTTTAAATTGATTAGAGTTAAAGCCCCATTAGTGCCTTGAATAAGAATGCCAACATCAAGCTTAGTCTTTAAGAGTGTAAGTTGCCAACAAAACTTTACGGACTTCAAAACATAGAAAAGACTTCAAATAGTTTTTCGGTCTCTAGCATCCATTTCACGGCCTTTAACGGTTCAATACCACCCAGAAAAGTTGGTGGCTTCATCTTGTTAAATTTCTAAGTCAAACTGAGAATTTGACATACACATAACATAACATACACAATAATGAGATGCATTACTCAAGTAAATAAACCACAATTCATTCATCAGAGTATTACTAAAATAAGACATTACATGTAACATCAAAATAAATGCCCTACGGGCTTACAACTTGCCAAGCCAACACTTGGACACAAAATTATGAGTTCTAACTCAAATACAAATAAAGCCCTAGGCTTGAATGTTTACATGTAAGTCAAATAAAAACAAATAACTTAAAACAAGGCTTCAAAATCCGGTTCCATCCAAGCTAAGTCCTTGGAGGTAACGAATCACCTGGACCTGAAAATGATGTTCCCTTATAGGGTGAGTCACAGCCCAGTAGAAATATACTAAACCAATTATAAGCATTGAATAAAGCAATAGCATTCAATAGATGGTTAACCATGATAATCAATTATATCAATATACAATCTTAAGACACTAATGTCTATGACACTTATCAATATCCATTATTATCAATATGGCTCAGAACCTAGCCAAACTTATAACTGTGAACTATATAGCATATTCACATTACTTCCAATAACAACAACACAAATGAGACTCAGGCTCATATCAAAACACTTCATACTTCCAGATTGATACACATTTTAGTGCTGTATCAATAAAACACTTCAATATAAATAAGTACACATAAAAGTGATGCTAATGGAGTCCATCCCCTATCTCCTCCCAAACAAAATCCGGTTTAGAGGTCCATCCCTATCTTCCCTAAACCGTGAGTACATCCCTATCTCCTCCCACACAATATACATATGCAATGCTCAACCAATACATGTATTTTTCTGTATTAATTCAATAGTCAAAATTAATAACTTAGCCAATGTGATTAGTTCCAGTTTGCCCTAATCCACATGCAATGTCTACAACAATCATGACTATCCTCCACCGATAGCCCAAAACAGTTATTTCTAAACAAGAAATAAAATATAATAACAATAATAATCTCAACATTTAAATAGGAGAGTGATTAAATAATCCAACTACTCCATTTAAACTTATAACTCCCCAATTCCATGAATTCAACTAATATTCCCAATTTTCCTCAAATTAATTGTACAAATCAATTTATTAAAACAACTAGGGTTTTTCCCAAAATTACCAAAATACCCCTACCATATTAAAGTACCAAAACTTAGAACAAAACTCATAAGATGGAGTAGAAAATCCCTACCTCGAAGAAATAACCCAAAAAATTAGAAGGCGGAGATGATGACCCAAACTCCAAAGTGCTCCAAAACCAAGATTGTTCAGATTAAACTGAAGCCCTCGACCCACACTATCTTTTTAATAAAGGATCTAGGGTAGAAACACACTCTAAGTAGATCAAACCTAAGAGAAAAGGTGAGTAGGGAGAGAGAAAATTCGGAACTAGGGTTTGGGATCAAAAAGAGGATGAAAAACTGTTTAAAATCCCGCTGCTGCCTATTTAAATTGGACAGGCTCGCTCGAGCGAAGACATGGTCGCTCGAGCGACCAGACACAAGAAACGCTCGCTCGAGCGAAGAAAATCTCGCTCGAGCCAAGAATGCAATGCTTCAGGTCTGCAACCCAGAAGCATGCTTGAGCGACAGAATGCTCGCTCGAGCGAAGAACTCGAAAACATACACCTCGCTCACTCGAGCAAAGAAAAGCTTGCTCGAGCAAAGAAACACTGCTCTCAGGTCTATACCAGACGCAATCTCTCGCTCGAGCGAAGAAACCCTGGCTCGAGCCACCAAAGACAAAACTCAACCCTCGCTCGAGCGACCAAACACTCGCTCGAGCGACTAACTAAAAGCGGGCAGCAACACTGGGTTTAGGACCCAACCAACTTTGAAACAAACACGCCCAACACATCCTATAACTCAAATGAAAATAAAGAATGACAACCAACAATTATACAATGATAGGATCCACGGAACCTAAGTGGGATCTGATAATAAAATAGAAAAAGGCAGGAATTAGCTATAACAAGGGCCATATAAATATAAGCCACGGTGTTGTTCCCCTAGGTGAGGGCCATGTGAACTAAGGATGCCACAAATACATTTCAGAAAATTGAACATTCATTCATGATTCACAAAATATCATTTCGTAAACCATATCATATCTTGTCATTCTGAAATTACTTTTATTCAAACATAGCATTACAGAGTTGTTACTCACAGATAGCTCTGATAGCAGAATAGTCAGAACAATCAGATCACACAATCTATGGCGCATGACCTACTCAAACACATAATGGATACACATTGAAACACACGCTCAGAAAACACTTAACTCAATTCTTTTCTATCTTGGTGTGTTTCTAATCTTTATTCTCATTATTATGTCTTAATTAGGGCTTAGGAATGCCTAAGATGTAATGAAGATGCCAAAACGTGATTTGAAACACTTAGATAAATTTGCTAAAAATAGGGACTTGGCGAGGGCAACTTCCCTCGCTCGGCGGCCTACAAAACTTCTGCAAAACTTAGAAGCTCTCATTTCACGCTCAAGCACAACCACGCTTGGCGGTGGATAAAAAAGGCGGTCGATCGGCGCAGTTCTGGCTGCTCGAGTCAACCCCCAAACTTTGAAAAGAATTGGGAGCTCATTCTTTACTCAGCGTAACTTCCTTGGCTCAAGCGTAACTTCCTTCGCTCAAGAAAAAAGTGTGAATTCTAGAATTCCAGACTGCACTCCCAGCTTCAAAACTCCAATTCAAAGCTTCAAAACATATCCTTTGGGGCCAAAACTTAAGAAAACATTTGTAAACTTGTAATACATTATGAATTAAAGATCATTTCACAAAATCAAGGCCCAAAGGCAAGTGAATTGTTCAAAGTCAAACTTGAAATTTTGAAAACATAACATGCATGTAATGATATAAGCTTCAACCTTCCAAAACATGATCAATTGAGGTGTTTACGTTAAAAAGATGTTAAATTCTTAAAAACATAGCCAAGGCAAGGTTATGCATGTGAAAATTCTCTTAAAACAACTTTAAAACTCCAAGATATGTACATGCATGCATGCATTAGCTTCAATTCTCTATACAAACTTAATTCTTGCATTAATCAACTTAATTATCTTGAATTCATGTGTTAAGTGACTCAATTATAAAACTAAAGGCTTGAATTCTTACCTTAAGTGTTCAATTGGGCTCTAAATGACCAATTCTTAGAGTCTCCAAGCTAATTCCTCCAAATTTCCTAATTAGTCTCCCTTCTCAAGCTTTGATCTCAATTTTCTTCCTTCTCTCTCTCTCTCACATGTATGAGCTCAAAGAAATAAAGAGAAAAATGTAATTGAGTCACCCTAAGCCTTATATAGGCCTAATTAGAAAGCCTTAATTAATTCTTAATTAAGCTTATTTGATTTCGAATCGAATTTCAATTAAACCTATCATAAAATTCTAAAAATTCTAAATAACACATAAACGGAGTCAATTCTGTGATTGGATGCCAATAAGGCCTTCAATTTGCATATCGAATCAAAACTACAAACAGATATTTCTACATCAAACAGATACAAGCATAAACAACACAATACACATGTAAATAATTTAGAATTTCCTCTTAATTACTTATTAGGCATTCTTAATATTGGTTTTACAGTTAATCACAGGTCAGGGCCGTTACAATGCGCATCAATACCATTTGGTTGTTTTGTTGATACTATTTGGCAGTATTGTTACACACACATGTATAAGATGAAGAGAGGATAATACATCCACGAGCCCGGGAAAAAACGAGTAGAGTGGCGCACAAACTATATAAGCCTTGTAGTGTCTTTATGTAACAAGTCTAAAATCTTTTGATACAAAGCCATCTTCTCTTTTGTCTTTTTCTCTCTCTATGAGTGCTAACTTGATCGTCGGAGGGGTTTTCTGGCAATACACCCACCGGATAGCTCATTCATTGCGTTTTCAAGTTCGACGGCGTTGTTCAAAGAAGCATATAAGCTTGGACATAAGGAGTATAGAAGCATATAATATTTGCACCCATACGATATCATCATTATACGCAAATAAAATTGTGCGTTCAATTAAAAATCCTAGGGTCGACATCTCTACCATATTCAATTGTAGGTAAACTATATAGAGTAATTCATTCAAATCTTGACATTTGTATATTGTTGATGGAAGGTTGACGCTTTGTTGAGGATTGGTCCAAATCTAAAAAAAATGAAATCAATTAAAAAAAATGAGAGTGTAAACACAATTTATTAATTCAAAACAATTTATATAATAAACAAAAAAGTTAACGGGGTGTTACTCCATCAAGAAATTTGCAAAATTAGCATTTTCATGGTTTTCATGATTCAAGCGCATATTCAAATCCAAAGTTAAGATACTTATATGCTTCCATAGAATAGAGTGTCTTAGTAATGCATTCTGAATTTGCTCACAAACTCCTTTGAGTATAAGCTGGTAAGATTTGTGAAAGTCTCCACCAAGAACAACAGTAATACCCCCCAAATGGCTTTTCACTGGCACAAATATCCCTCAATGTACGATCAACCGCCTCAACATAATGTCTATGTTGCATAGGAACTTCATCCCAAATTATGAGTTTTGTTTCTCTAAACAACTCAGCTTGTAATTGTTGTTGGCTAAACCACAAAGTGAATTTTTCAAGACATCAAATGAAATGAAAAATGTTGAATGTGTAGTGCGACCTTCTGCCAATAACAATGATACAATTCCAAATGAAACCACAGTAACAACGATATACCCAAGGCTACGACATTTTAATGCAATCGTATTGTATAAAAATGTTTTCGCTGTTCCAGCACCCCCATTCAAAAAGATAGTTCCTTTATTTTGTAAAATTGAAGAAGTGATTGTGTTATAAGCATGCCACTATCCATTGTTGAGACAATCAATAGTAATATGTAGATCTACCTATTGTGCCTCACTCTACAATTATTGATGTTCGAATACTAATCGATTACTAACTACTACACTCCAATTTGCAATAGGTTGTGGCATGGTTGGGAAGTCAATAAAACTTTGCTTGATTCATGAAGCATTTGATTCAAAAGATAGAGACCATAATCTTCAATTTGAGCCTCAATTAGTTTAGAAATGGCAAACAATGTATGACTCTTATGTGCAAGATCTCACATATATGCGTTAATGATTGATTCCATAATGCACATGGATTTATGGAGAGGACAGGTTGAGAATAATACTAAACAATTTCCTCAATTGGTATCCAGTTTTCATATTGCAGCCTCTTTCAAGTATTGTATCCTTTCTTCATCATCTTCTAAAAGCCCTCTTGTAACACATGCTAATTTAAATGTATCATGTACAACAGTATCGATCGTGCGTAAAAACTGAAACGACTTTGGTCTTTTGACAATAGTTAGTAACAAACATAGATAAAATCTTTCACCACAATTAGGGATAGCAAAGTACATTATACCAATTGCATATCCATTTTCTCTTGATTTCCATCTCTTTTCTGACTTGAGCCAAACAAAATGCTGTGAAAATTCTTGATAAGTGAATGGACATTCACCTTCACTTTAGTAACACAATATGCAAAAGCTAGAAAGAGTTGATATTGTTGACCAACTCTAGATGGAATCATTTCAATGACTCTTTTGGATTAAAAACAATGCAATGCATTCGGTAAAATGAAGTGCCAAGTGTACAAGCTGTTGGCATCTCTGCATACAAAATATGACCAAATATTGCCAAGCTTACGAAGGTCCAATATACTTCGCATCGAGATATTGTTGAATCTCATTTATCAATCCCAACACCATCATTGTACAATCATAACCCTTGTAAATGTATTTATGTGTATATTTGACACATCTTATTCCAACACAAATTCCACATTTATATAGCCGGTTGAAAAGTTTAGAAAGATATGCATTGTATGGTACGACATCCCGGTTATCAACTTCTTACCCTCTCACAGTATGTACTTGATCGTTATTGCGACAATAATAAATAGGGTATCCATCTTGATCCATAGTTATTGTTTTTGTGAAAGCTCGAGTGTATCTCTTAGTGCATCTATCATTTTCCATATACCATACAACACTTAACAATTTCAAAAAGCATAAGATCATCTTTTGGGTTTTGGAAATTGCGTGAACTAATTTGTCTACTTGAGCACATGTCCTAATTTTGTTTGGACCCTTAATAAATAAAAGTGCATGCATATGAGGTAGCCTCATTTTTGAAATTCATTTGTAAAAACATGTGAACTTTATTTCTAAGCACTCCATCTGTTTCTATCTCCTTCATCAAACACTTTCTCTTTAACTCAAAAACACGAACAATTAAATAAGGATGATCAATAGGTTTTTGATGTAGTAATAATATTTGAAGTAATTTATAGCCAATTGGAATTTGTAGTCATGGTAAGAAAAATATCTAGGTGTTGAGCCCTTGAATCTTGAAAGATTTCAAACATATGTCTAGGACTACCAGTAAATGAAGTTGGCAAAACAAACATTTGACCAATTTGACTAGAGTCGCACATAATGCGGATCAATATCTAACAACTCTTGGTAAAACTCAACTCGAAGTTTCCCTTGATTAAGCTTGTGTCGTAAATCGATTTTGCTAAGTTATGACCCAGCGTTTACCAAAAAAATTCTTGCAATAGTTTCCCACCTCTCAAAATTATTGAATACTCTGTGGATTGTACAAACAAACGATAACTATAAAAATCCATTTGAGTAAGTCGATCAGTTGAAGATCGATTATCTTTGAGCGTTTTACAATTTCAACTTCAGTTCCCATCCAAGCTCACCATATGGAAATAATAGAACATAATGTAATGGCAAGTATGCTAGAGTGACATTCATTAATTTGCATCTGTTGGAAAATTTGAATTTAAATTTAGTCAATGGTTGTGTCTCTTGAGATGAAAAGGGTGTGTCCTTTTGAAGGATCACAACCTTACGAAAAGTCACATAAAGTCTTTATATTCTTTCTCCTTCACTTCATTTTTGGGTGGTGAATTGCCATATTCTTCTTCACTTTACATTTATTCTTCATATTTCACAGTCTAATTTTCCTATAAAGAGTTCATGCCTGCAAAATTATTCGCTAAACTTGCAATAGTAGTCTTACTAGTGCAAGACATTGATCATGTATCTTGGGAGATGAAGCGTCCATTGAATCCTAAGCTTAGGTGGGAGGGCGAATCTGTCTTAAGAAAGAGTGTCACATACTCGACTCGATTAGGTTTTATCTTTTTATGTCTTTGTAAGTTTTATCACGTTATTATGTTGATTTATTTCATTTTTGGTTTTGCCCAAAAGCGTTTGCATAATTTTAAAATTATTTTTCCATTTAGTTTGGTACTATTTTCTAACAATCTTAACATGATTCACGAAACATAATTATTGGTTTTATTTTTGTACA